>JAPDVU010000007.1:106841947-107276328 GCA_026230045.1 Corynorhinus townsendii | reverse complement strand
CCTCTAATTCTTCAAAAGCAACTAATTCTTCATATGCTAGTCATAATTTTTACGTTGTTTCCATTAAAAGAATCTGTATCTTGAGCAAAGCACCAGTGGTAGCTCTATATAAAACAAAAATCATTCATTTTCTGTTGCATGGGACCTGCTCATTTAGGACTCAGCTGAGCCACAGCACAGTACAGAGGTGTCACTGAATATACATACTGTCCACTGCTCCTGTGTGTGTCGTGCTTGGTGATTTTGGACAACACATATTGGCATTACTGATTTTTGTTAGAAAAACACATGGGACATTTAGTTGGCCTTAGGTGTCACCTTAGGTTGATATTTGCTTTCTAAGAGGGCATTGAAAAGGGAATCTTTCCTATTTTCTTATTTCCATTTGTGCTTTTAACTTTGTAGACATACTGGAGACACTCTTGATGATCTCTCCCATAGAAATAATCATTGTAACACTCCTTGGAGAAAGAAAATAATCCAAGATCGTCTCTATTTTCCTAAGCCCTCTAAAGTAGCAGTGCCAACTGGTGGTGGTCCACAGACCACTGGTGGTCCGTGAGGTCCGAAAGGTTGGCGGCACTGCTCTAAAGAGCTCAAATTTTTCCTCCGCACTTTCTTAGTGTGTGCAAAATGAAGGCTGGGAGGAGGCTTTCTAAGTAATTATGTTATAAAATCTAGGTCACATGTTTTAATGTATGAAAGGGTACAGACCTGTCCAGTCCTTTCTCTTTTTAAAAAATATATTTTATGGATTTTACAAAGAGAAAGGGAAAGGGAGAGAGAGTTAGAAACTTCGATGAAAGAGAAACATCGACTAGCTGCCTCCTGCATGTCCCCTACGGGGGATGGCGCGCACAATCAAGGTATGTGCCCTTGACCGGAATCAAACCCAGGATCGACTCTTTATCTTCAGTGCACAGGCCAACTCTTTATCCACTGAGCCAAACCGGTTAGGGCTCTCCAGTTCTTTCTTAACACTTTTGCTTTATTAATAACTGTCTCCAAGTAAGGGATTCTGACTATTTTTGGTTTCTCACCTTCCACTTTTCCTCATCCCCTTGCAAAACCCCATATATACAGTTCACATATCTTTAGTGTAGAGGTGTTTGCTAATGACTCATCATACGTTTAAAGACTATTGTTCAACTTCGCACAAATAGGAATCTGACTTTAGGGCTATATCCATTGATTTCCAATCCAACAACAAAACATTGTGAGGGTCTGACTCAGATGGCAGTAAAACTGCTTGTATAAATAAAATAATTGAATTGCTGGATTCGTTCAAGTCAAGGTATTCTCTGAAACTATTGGGAATTTTGGTAGGAATTTATAAATATTAAAATTTGAAAATTATGAACAGAAGATGGCTGCAGACAGGAAGGCAGACTGTTCAGGCAAATGCAAGTGAAAAAAAAAATGCTGGGGTAGCAATACTTATATCTGAAAAATTAGATCTCAAAGTGAAGGACATAAAAAGAGATAAGGAAGGCCACTTCATAACACTAAAGGGAGCAATACAACAAGAAGAAAAAACTCTGGTAAATGTATACACACCCAATACAGGAGCACCCAAATACATGAAAAAAAACACCTCCTGGATGATATCAAGGGAGAGATTGACAGCAATACAATCTAGTAGGAGACTTTAATACCCCACTATCACCATTGGACAAATCCTCTAAACAAAAAATCAGCAAAGATACATCAGTCCTAAATGACTCACTAGACCAGAGGGAATTAATTGACATCTTCAGAACATTTCACCCCAAAGCCACAGAATATGCATTCTTCTCAAGTGCACTTGGGTCATTTTCAAAGGTAGACCATATATTGGGTCATAGGCAAAGTCTCTTCAAATTCAAGAAGATAGAAGACATATCAAGCATCTTCTCAGATCACAGTGGCATAAAACTGGAAATCAACTACAATAAAAACAATCCAAAAAATCAAACACATGGAGACTAAACAGCATGCTATTAAACAATGACTGGGTTACCAGAGAGATCAAAGAAGAAATAAAATACATCATGGCAGGAAATGACAATGAAAACACAACAATCCAAATCTATGGGACATAGTGAAAGCAGTCTTGAGAGGCAAGTTCATAGCTCTACAAGCCTACTGCAAAAAACAAGAAACAATGGTAATAAATTACCTAACTGTACAACTCAAAGGGATAGAAAGAGAGCAACAAGAAAAGCCCAGTGTACGCTGAAGGAAGCAAATAATAAAGATCAGAGAGGAGATAAATGACATAGAGACCAAGAAAACAATACAAAAGATCAACAAAACCTAGAACTGGTTCTTTGAAAGGATAAACAAGATTGATGAACCTCTAGCCAGGCTCACCAAGAAGCAAAGTGAGAGGACCCAAATAAACAAAATCAGAAATGAAAGAGGAGAAATGACAATAGACGCCACCGAAATACAAAGGACTGTTAAAAATACTATGAACAACTCTATTCCAACAAACTGGACAACCTGGAGGAAATGGACATATTCCTAGAAAAATACAACCTTCCAAAACTCAATCAGGAAGAATGTAAACATCTCAATAGGCCAATAACTATGGAAGAAATTGAAGCAGTCATCAAAAAGCTTCCAACAAACAAAAGCCCGCTGCCAGAAGGCTTCACAGGGGAGTTTTACCCAACAATCAAGGAAGAACTAAAACCTATCCTCCTCAGACTATTCCAAAAAATTCAAGAGGAAGGAACACTTCCAAGCTCATTCTATGAAGCCAGCATCACCCTCATACCAAAACCAGATAAAGACCACACAATGAAAGAGAACTACAGGCCTCATGAACACAGATGCCAAAATCCTCAACAAAATTCTAGCAAATCAGATCCAGCAGTACATCAGAAAGATCATACACCATGACCAAGTAGGATTTACCCCAGGAATGCAAGCATGGTACAGTATCTTCAAAGCAATAAATGTGATACATCACATAAACAAGTTGAGAGATAAAAACCACATAGTCATATCAATCGATGCAGAAAAATCATTCGACAAAATCCAACACCAGTTTTTGATAAAAACTCTCAGCAAGATGGGACTAGAAGGATTATACCTCAACATAATAAAAGCCATATATGACAAACCCATAGCCAACATCATACTCAATGCGCAAACACTAAAACCATTTCTCCTAAGAATAGGAACAAGACAGGGATGCCCACTCTCACCACTCCTGTTCGACGTAGTACTGGAAGTATTAGCCATTGCTATTAGACAAGAAGAAGAAATAAAAGGCATCCAAATTGGCAAAGAAGTAGTAAAACTGTCCCTATTCTCAGATGACATGATATTGTACATAAGACTCCACCAAAAAACTATTAGACTTAAGTGAATCCGGCCATGTAGCAGGATACAAAATTAACGCCAAAATATCTATGACATTTCTATACACCAATAGTGAACTTAACAGAAAGAGAGAATAAAAAAGCAATCCCATTTACCATCGCACCAAAAAAATTAAGTTTCCTAGGAATAAACTTAACTAAGGAGGTAAAAAACTTAGATGAAAAAACTACAGGATACTGAAGAAAGAGATAGAGGAAGACATAAACAGATGGAAGAACATACCGTGTTCATGGATTGGTAGAATCAACATCATGAATATGTCCATGCTACCCAAAGCATCTATAAATTTAATGCACTCCCCACTGAAATGCCAACGGCATATATCACAGACCTAGAAAGAAGTCTCCAAAAATTCATCTGGAATAAAAAAAGACCCTGAATAGCCTCAGCAATCCTGAGAAGGAAGAACAAAGTAGGTGGGATCTCAATACCAGATTTCAAGCTGTATTACAAAGCCACTGTTCTCAAAACAGTCTGCTACTGGCACAAGAACGGACATATCGATCAATGGAATAGAATACAGAGCCCAGATATCGACCCAAACCACCATGCTCAATGAATATTTGACAAAGGAGGAATGAACATACAATGCAGTCAAGACAGTCTCTACAATAAATGGTGTTGGGACAATTGGACAGGCACATGCAAAAAAAATGAAACTAGACCACCAACTTACACCATACACAAAAATAACCTCAAAATGGATCAAGGACTTATACATAAGATGGGAAAACAGAAAAGTACTAGAGGAATCCACCAGCAGAGAAATCTCAGACATATGCCAAAGCAATATCTTCACCGATACCGCTCCTAGGGCAATGGAAACTGAAGAGAAAATAAACAAATGGGACTACGTCAAAATAAAAAGCTTTGTACGGCAAAAGAAACCGTCAACAAAACAACAACAAAGCCCACTGTATGGGAGAACATATTCGCAAATGTTAGTACTGATAAAGGTTTAATCTCCAACATCTACAGAGAACTTAAACAACTCAATATAAGGAAGATAAATGACCCAATAAAAACATGGACAACAACGGACCTAAATAGAATCTTTTCGAAAGAAGACAGAAGGAAGGCCAAGAGACATATGAAAACATGCTCAAAGTCACTAATTATCTGAGAGATGCAGATCAAAACGACAATGCTGTACCGTCTCACACCAGTCAGAATGGCAATCATCAACAAAAGACAAGTGCTGGCGAGGATGCGGAGAAAAAGGAACCCTCCTGCACTGCTGGTGGGAATGCAGAATAGTGCAGCCACTGTGGAGAACAGTATGAAGTTTCCTCAGAAAACTAAAAACGCAACTCCCATTTGACGCAGTGATCACACTTCGAGGAATATATCCCAAGAAACTGGAAACACCAATCGGAGAGGATATATGCACGCCTGTGTTCATAGCAGCACAATTCACCATAGCCAAGATTGGAAACAGCCCAAATGCCCATCAGCAGATGAGAGGATTAGAAAACTTTGGTACATCTACACAATGGAATGCTCCGCTGCTATAAAAAAGAAGGAATTCTTACCATTTGCAGCAGCATGGATGGACCTGGAGAGCATTATGTTAAGTGAAATAAGCCAGGCAGTGGAAGAAAATTACCACATGATCTCACTCATTTATGGAAAATAAAGAACACTATAACCTGATGAACCAAAAGATAGATGCAGAGGCAGTAAAGCACCGAACAGACTGTCAAATTACAGTGGGAAGGCAGGGGAGTGTTGGGGAGGGAGGGGAAAGAGATCAACCAAAGGACTTGTATGCATGCAAATAAGCACAACAAATGGACACAAGACACCTGAGGAAGAGGGGATGAGGGCTTGCAACAGGGGTAGGGGAGGCTGGGGGAAGGTCAATGGGGGCTGGGCGGGGGGAAAGGAGATATATGTACTACTACCTGTAATGCTTTAAACAATAAAAAATTTTAAAAACTACTAGGCATTAAAAAAAAACAACAAAAGAATTGAAAATTACTTTTTAACTTGTCTACGATATAATAGAACCAATTTTCTTTTAATACTAACCCGAGGATATACTTATGGATTTGAGAGAGAGACAGAGAGAGAGAGGGGAGAGAGAGAGATAGAGAGATAGAGAGAGAGATAGAATCATCTATGTAAGAGAGAAACATTGATTGGTTGCCTCCCGTATGCACCCTGACTGGGGATTGAACCCACAACCTAGGTATGTGGCCTGACTAGGAATCAAACACCTTTCGGTGTATGGAATGATGCTCTAGCCTACTGAGCCACAGAAGCCAGGGCCTGGAACCCTGGATCCGGTTTTCAGGAAAGAAAACCTTATATTAATCCTAGAATTTCTGCATACCCAGGGTCCAAAGTTCAGCTAAGTCATTGAGAGTTGATGGAACAACTTGAGGCCTTTGAGTTGATTTAGCTATAATGTATGCAAAGTGCTCTTCACTGTGCCTGGCTGGCCTGCAAGCACTCTTTTGTGGTTTCAGTCCGCCTCCCCTCTTTTCTATGTCACTGTGACGTGTTTTCTTTAAAACAGTTCTAGTCCCATAAATTTTGCTGCATTTCTCTGAAACCTTGGCCCTGAAATTTGGAAGCAGAGAGTTTAAAATTTTAGCATCCAGTTAATATTTCATTAGCATAAGCTCAGATAGTCAACCATTATTGAAATCCTGATTTGCATATTATAAAAGCAGTAATTTTCAATATATCAAGAATCTCTAAATTCTATGTCATTTGCTGTGTTCTCAGTTCAGGTCACTACATTTATAATTTTGTTTCCCATTTAGATCACATTTTGTTTTGCATTATTTTAAATCTCATCATGCTTCCTACAAATGAAGGCTATTAGATTTGTGGTAGATTCTATAAGAGGAATTGATTTAGGTGGTTATGAAAAAATAACTCCTATGGAGGGATGTTTTTTTTCATTTCTGTTCTTGGACTTTAAGTAATGTGTAATATTTATTGGAGCTGGATAATTACTAAAAATGCTAATCGGTACTTCTCCCCCCTCTACCATAAATCCAAAGATTTCATTTACTGAAAAATTTTAAATTTATTTTAAACAAAATAATTTTTTTAAATCTTTATTGTTCAGATTATTACAGGTGTTCCTCTTTTATTTTTCCTCATAGCTCCCCTCCATCTGATTCCCCACCCGACCTGATGCCCTTACCCCCCGCCACTGTCTTCATCCATAGGAGTAAGAGTTTTGTCCAATCTCTTCCCGCACCCCTCACATCTGGTTCCCTTGAGAATCGTCAGTCCACTCCCTTTCTATGTCCCTGATTCTATTATATTCACTAGTCCATTCTGTTCTTCAGATTTTTCATTCACTTGATTTTTAGATTCACTTGTTGGTAGGTATGTATTTGATGTCATTTTGTTGTTCATAATTTTTATCTTTACCTTTTTCTTCTTCTTCCTCTTCTTAAAGAATACCCTTCAGCATTTCATGTAATCCTGGTTTGGTGGTGATGAACTCCTTTAGCTTTTTCTTGTCTGTGAAGCTCTTTATCTGACCTTCAACTCTGAATGATAGCTTTGCTGGGTGGAGTAATCTTGGTTGTAGGTTCTTGCTGTTCATCACTTTGAATATTTCTTGCCACTCCCTTCTGGCCTGCATAGTTTCTGTTGAGAAATCAGCTGACAGTCGTATGGGTACTCCCTTGTAGGTAATTAACTGTTTTTCTCCTGCTGCTTTTAATATTCTCTCTTTGTCTTTTGCCCTTGGCATTTTAATGATGATGTGTCTTGTGTGATCCTCTTTGGATTCCTCTCGTATGGGGTTCTGTGCGCTTCCTGAACTTGTACGTCTATTTCTTTCACCAGGTAGGGAAAGTTTTCTGTCATTATTTCTTCTAATAGGTTTTCAATATTTTGCTCTCTCCCTTCTTCTGGCACCCCAAGCATTCGGAGGTTGGTTCGTTTGACGTTGTCCCAGAGGCTCCTTACACTATCTTCATCTTTTTGGATTCTGTTTTCTTTTTGTTTTTAAGGTTGGATGTTTTTTGTTTCCACATATTTCAGATCTTTGGTTTGATTCTTGGGGTACGTTGATCTACAATTGAGTTTCTGTATATTCTTTATTTTAGACAGTGTATGCTTCATTTCTGACTGGTCCTTTTCCATTTTTTTTGGCATTCTCATTAAGGTCCTTGAAGGGTCTCACTAAGCTCCTCAGAACTGTCATCAAGTTTCTCAGCGGTTTTTAGAAGATTCTTGAGTAACATTAAACATGTGGTTCTGAACTCTATGTCATCCAGTAGTTTGCTTTCCTCCGTTTCTTTCATTCATGACATGTTTCTTTGTTTCTGCATTTTGGCTGCTTCCCTGTGTTGATGGAGTGGCTTTGTGTGGTAGGTGACCCATAGGGGGCAGTAGCTCAGCCTCCCCAGTCACCTGATGTGGACGCTCTTGGTACACCCCTTTGTGGGCTGAGTGCAAAGTCTTGGTGTAGTTAAGCCTTAATTGCTGTTGGTACGCTGGGAGGAATTGACCTTCAGGCCAATTAGCTGTGAGCACTCCCTGTGTCTATAATAGAAGAACTGCTGCGCTGAAGACACGCTTATGGGGCAGGACTTGTTTCAGTGGGGCTTTGGTGCTCACTGAGTCTGCCTCTTCAATGTGTCACTTATGGATGTGAGGAGTTGAAATCTGGTGTCTCACACTGACCACTAGATACACTGGCTTCTGGATCTCCAATGGGGTGCAGGTCAGCTACTGTCTGAGGCCACCCAGCAGGAGCTACAGTGAGAGCTAGAGTTTTCTCCTCTTTGCTTGTGGTTTGGAGGTTTTGGAGCTGTCTGGAGCTGTCTGACCAAGGCTGCAAGTTTGCTAGGTTAAGCTGCGATAGGGCAAGGCTTTCTTATGCAAAAGCCGCTGCTTGGAGCTTGGGTGGGTTTGTAGGTTGTGCAGGGCAGGGCCTCAGGGCGTCACTAGGTTAGGGCGTGGAAAACAGCAATGGCTGCTAGTTAGCCGGCTCTTCGTCCCCAACAGCATCCGCGAGTCCCATGCCCCAGTGCAGTAACAATTATTCCTGCGCACAGCTCTGCAAGCAAGCCACCCCCACTGGCAGACAGTCCAGCTTCTCCCCGTAGGAGTTTGGGTCCCCCGCGTCTCCCCAGAGACTGGATTTCAGAGTAATCGGGGGCTTGTCTCCGTTCGGGTTGAAAAAAGCAACGCACCCAATCGCCCGCAGCCAGCCCGGATAACGCGCCTCTGTACCTCAGCTTTTCAGCGCTCGTGCACGTCTCAATGCTCTTTTCTCTTTCCTTCTAGTTGTAGAACTTCCACTCAGCCAGCTTTCCCATGGTTCTTGGTGATAGACGTTTTGTCTTTTAGTTGCAGTTTAAATTGTTGTGGGAGGCAGCAGTTTAGGTGTTTACCTACGCCGCCATCTTGGATTCTCCTCCAACAAAATAATTTTTTAGTTAATCAAAATAAAACCATTATTAGTTTAGAAAATAATTAAAACACTTTCAGTTCATTGATTGACAGCCTAAATATTTAAATTTTGTTCTGACATGCCAGCATATCTTTTCTCTAACTGTCTTTCTTGCATGTGCTAGTTTAATTCTCCTTGCACAGAAATCTATGTTCAGGATCTTTTTGTTAAACTATTTCCCAAATATGCAGCTTCGTTTTGTTCATTTTTCCTTCCTCTAAATTACTTATTCGTTAGTTTTCTATCCAATTGTTTTGTACGCAGTTGACTGGTGCGTGTAGGTGTTGTAATGTATGAACTACGAACTGGAACATCCCCTTTCACTGTCCATGGGGAGGAGAACTCCCAAGCTGAGCTACTAGGTCGGACTGAACAAAAGAAAGTGAATGAACGGTTACTTCAAAGGAACTGATCAATTTTCTTCACTTTGGCTGGTAGAAAAAATAAATTAAAATGGAGTTTGGCAAAATTATGTTTAAGTACTTAACTTACATTTATAATTACATAGGATGGAGATATAGACCCTTTATATGTCCTTATATGTTATGTGCCCAGAGAGATTTTAAATTTCCTAGGAAGTGTGTCATAATTTTTGTGTATTCTGAAGCACTTAGCATTGGCCAGGAGCTGCCACAGCCCCCAACCCAGCTGTGTTACCTGTCAGAGCCCTTTGGAATATGGGGCCTAGAGCCATTAGAAATACAGGCTCAAGAGCTGTTTAGAATGTGGGGTGAGGAGCCGTTTTTGAATGTGGAGCAAAGAGCCGTTTTAGAATGTGGGGCAAAGAGCTGTTTAGAATGTGGGGTGAGGAGCCGTTTGGAATGTGGGGCGAATAGCCGTTGGCAATGCGTGGCACAGTGCTGATGGCCACAGAGACAGTGGGCCCAGAGCCGGTGTGCGCAGCGATGGACGGTGGACACAGCCTCAGGATGGATGATACTGTCTGCGAGCTCATGGAGCTCTTTCTGCAGAGCCCGCTGGTGGCTTGGGTGAGTGCACCTGCCTCCCTGCCCCATTGCTGGTGCCCTGGCTCCTCTCCCGCCCCCCTTGGGTCTCCACAGACCCCATCGACCTGGGCCCTGGCAGTCCTGGGACTCGGCGGGTCTTCGCAGGTCTCCAAACTGGGAGCGGGGGTCCTGGCCGGGGGCCCTAAGAGGTTTCCTACTCTGGAGCCCTTGCACCAGGTGCAGGGCCCCGTGGCACTCCCAGCCTTGGACTGAGATGGGCTCACCTGTTCCTGCCAGGGCGCTAGGCGGCCGGTCCTAGAGCGGACAGGGTCTGAGGGGTCACCCGATCTATGTGGCTGGACGACTGGGGAAAAGCACTCACTCCCCCCAAATATCATGGTGTCGTGTTTGAACCCGAGACCAATCAGTGGATGGCGGTGATGGGTGAGGATTGGGGTGTCTCTGAGTGGGATCATGTACCCGCTGGGACGGACACAGTGACTCCAATAGATCAGAGACATGATAAATGCGTTGAAAATTCCTTTATTTTTCATTTTTCCTTGTCCTGTGACACTGGAGAAAAGTGGCGAGAAAGTTTGCCTCCTGCTGTCTCGCATCTGTAGTCAGGAGATCCGGGCAGGGAGACAGGCCCAGGGGAAAGGTGGGCTTGGCACCAACTGAAGCAAGGGTGGGTGCTGGGTGACTCTTTAGCCCGCAAGGGCGAGCCCACAGGGGCCCTGCCTGCCGTTGCCCCGGAGAGCTTCAGAATGTTCACATGGGGTGACGTTTCCTGCCTTTCTGCCCGCACACCCCTCCTCGCAGGTAAAAACTTTGAGCCCAGTCGCAAGCGGCAATGATGACAGCCTATACATGCACTTGGTGGATGGCATCTTGCTGAACCAAGTGATGCTGGAAATGTAAGTAGTCCTCACAGGCAAAGGCCAAAACTGATGCTCAGAAGGTGTGACTTAAGGGTGTACAAATGAAGGAACCTGTGTTGCTGTGAGAGGGTTTCTCGTGGGCCAGTGGTACCGCCGGATACAGGCGCTTTTGCTGCCGGTCGTTGGGGATGAAGAACTGCAGGACAGTGGGTTGGCAGTTTGTTTGACGAAGGGTATTTGCATCTGAAGGACTGTCAAGCACTTGGTGTGGATGGTTCAATTAACTTCAAACTCAGGTATTAATGTGGTTTAAGTGATCACATTTTAAAAATAAAACTGTGGGAGGTTATGGAACTGTAAGGGACAGTGTCTGGCCACAGGAAGTGTCAGGTGGGTCGGGAGCACTGAGAGTGACTGAGGCTTCACTCCTGGTTAGAACCCTGTTTCTGAGATCTTTCACTTCATCTTCCACGGTCAGTTGCCCCATAGTGAGTGCAGTCAGTTAAGTGATTTCTCAGGTCCTGGATTGAAACTGTGTTAGGAGAGGCACAGGGTGTCAGAATGGCGAGGGACCAATTTGCAGCGTCTCAAACAAGGTCTGGGGGAGGTGGCACTTGTTAGCATGCATGTGGAACCACATCCTCTCCTGCTGCTGAATTCTGCAGAGCCTGTCTGACTGACAGCCTGCCCCAAGGAGGCGGTGTCTCCTACCTCTGACTCTGTTTTTAACTCAGAAACGGCAGGGGAGGTGTTGGAACTTAGTGTTGGTGTGTATCTTGGGCACTTGAAGGAGAAGGGAACATCCTAATGTTCTCCGTGGACCAACCCCTTATGCTCACCTACTCACCTGCAACTAAGCTGCCCGATTTGAATCAGCTTCATTTGTGGTCCATGCAGGAGGAGGAGTTAGCTTTGGCATATTCAGAAAGTGGTTTAGCCCTCACCGATTTGGTTCAGTGGATTGAGCGTTGACTTGTGTACTGAAGGGTCCCAGGTTCCATTCCAGTCAAGGGCATGTACCTTGGTTGCAGGCACATCCCCAGTAGGGGGTATGCAGCAGGCAGCTGATTGATGTTTCTCTCCCATCGATGTTTCTAACTCTCTCTCCCTCTCCCTTCCTCTCTGTAAAACATCAATAAAATATATATTTTTAAAACTATTAAAACAAAAAGAAAGTGGTTTAAGTAGACTTACCTAAAAAGATCTGTTTTAAGAAATTTCCCAAGAACATAGCTCCTTTTCTTTAAAACGTCAATGTGCTATCATGCTGTGGGACAGGTAGAAGTTTCATTTCTAATGTGTTTTTTTCCCCCAAAAGCCCTGCCTATGTTACCAATCTTAGCAACCCTGCATTTGCTTAGGTTATAAACAACAAATCTGTTAGCTTTGGCAGCACTTCTCTGAGAACATTGATGAAAATGAAGCCAGCTGCTGGTGTCCTGGTTGAATTTCAAACAGCTTGAGGCGGTGGTGTTTTTTAAATTGTACTTCCGGTGACATTTGAAATGTTTACTTGTAGGTTTTTTCCCTATTGGTCAATTTTGTATTAATTATTGGCTTCAAATGAGCCCAATGGCATTGAGATTGATTTCCATATGTCTCCAATCTCCCCTTGGTTACCGAGGGGGGCAGGTTACTGCAGAAAGAAGAGGCCTGCCTCTCTTCCATCAGACCAGCTCCCAGGAGGCTCAGTGCCCTCATGAACCCAGGAAGACAGCCCTCATTTGAATTATCACCCTCCCTGTGTCCTGGGCCAGTAACTGAGCTGGAGGGTTTTGTTATGAAAAGCAAGGAGAGGCTGCAGCTAAGGCCTCCTGTTGAGTCTGTTCTCTTCAGATGGGAAACCTGTTTTGAGCCTGAAAATTTTAAGAAATATCCTGAACACATATTGATGGGTGAAATTATCAGTCACTTGATTGAGAATTCTGGTTTCATCACGACCAGACCTTTTGCTGGAGAGTGGAAAGTAAATGATGCTTTGGGGGTTCCCACGTGAATTGCTTGTGTCTCTACTGTTAGCATGTCTCCTGGGCAGCGTTGTGCAACATATAGTGCCACAGATGGATGATGTCGGTTTGTCCAGGTGGAACTGTGTCCCTAGAATGTAAAATCACAGGATCAGCCCGAGACCCAGGCTGGTGACAGAGGAGGGGAACCCATGTGAAGTAGAACATGAATGATTTTTATTGATTTAAGTCAGAAAATGTACCACGTTTCCCTTTTTCTTTCCTGATGGTTCATATATTTTGGTGTGTTCAGTTCCTAAGTCTCTTAATCTTTAAATATATTGTGGGGAGGATTATCTATTCTCAGAGTGTACCCTTTTGGGTCTGCACTGCATTTGATGGTGGTCTGTGGGAGCTGCTAGGAGTGGGAATGGAAATGACATTGACTAAAGGCCTGAGGAGGGCTTGTGGTGGGGTTGGGAGGGATGTGTATTGTCTAAGGTCCAAGGCTCGACAGGGGCAGAATTGGGGTTTGACTGGAGCCACACTGGTTTAGACTCACACTGACCTAGGCGTGGAGAGGGCTGCCCAGCACTGGGAAGGGAGGTGTGGCAAATGCAGGGAGACTCCGTTTCCAGTCTCCTGTTTCCTCCCCTAGAGACCCCAGGCCTAATCAGCGCTTCCACCAGCACGTGAACAACGATGTGAACCTCCGCACTGAGAACTTGACCACCTTGGTCAGACGCATTAAGACCTTCTACCAGGTAAGAGCTAGAAACATCGATGAGAGAGAAACATCAATCAGCTGCCTCCTGCACACCCCCTCCTGGGTATGTGCCCGCACCAAGGTACATACCCTTGACCGGAATCGAACCCGGGACCCTTCAGACCGAAGGCCGACCCTCTATCCACTGAGCCAAACCGGTTTCGGCATGTTCCCAGGACTTCTGTGCTCCTGGCAATGTCGTCACTCTAAAGGTTTCCCCACAGGAAGCCCAGAGGAGATGGTGTTCTCTGTGAGGCAGCTGCTTGCTGACACTTGAGGGTTTCTACCGTGCACCTTTTATCCTCCCCTGCCCCCGCATTGTGAGAAGGGGCAGATGTTGGATTGCTTTACTTTGTCCAGTGAATGTCCTTTGAGCCGTGTGCATGGCATTGGGTGTGGTGCTGTGAGGGCCCCAGAGATGAGTCGCCTCTGTGGCCCCAAGCACCAGTCGCATGGGGAGTGGCTGGCATGGGGCTCTGGGAGGGGCACGCTGACCTGGTTATTGTCCACAGCTCAGCGAGTCATTGTACAGCAGCAATTCGAAATTTTGAAGAAGATATGGGGCCACTGGGGGTATGTTGGGTCAGGACTGTAATGGACGAGCCCCCAGGGTGCTGATGGCAGCACTGGAGTTCAGCGTGTAGAGTGTCCACTTGTCGGTGCTCACGGTACCTCATTCGCAGATAGTCCCTGGCAGGAGGACCTGATGGCGAAGGGCTATTAACATCCCCACCCCAGCCTTGGGAAGGTGGGGTGAAATCTTTGATCTTTATATGACCAGCACGGATGCCATATGGACTGAACCTGTCACCTGGGCCTGGTTTTCACACTTGTTCTGAGCACTGAAACTTGTGTCCCCATATGAGTTTTCTTAAGATCTCAGGTGAAGCCCCATGACTCTGATTGATTGGGGTTTGGGGGACCCTAGTGCCTTCTGCTCAGCCCCCACCTTTCCCTCCAGGGCATCTCTGTGAGTTCCTGGGACCTCAGGGAACATGGTTTAAGAACCACTCCCTGGCCTGGCCTGCGAGGCTCCAGGTTGTAGGCTCAGTCTCCAGTTGGGGCATGCAGAAGGCAGCCAATCAATGATTTTCTCTCATCTCTGATGTTTCTATCTCTTCCTCTCCGAAATATATATATATGAAACACTCACAGTCCAACAAGTCCCAGGCTTATTCTGTGGTTTCACTGAGATCTTGGGCAGACTCTGCCTCTGGCCCTGTTCCCAGCACGCAGCTGTGCTCATTCCATGGCCTGTTGGCAGCACAGCACCTTGACTCTGAGCAGCCTCTGGGCAGGGCCTGGGAGTGGGGCTGAAGTGGCCTAGTTTCTTTGTCTGTGGGGAGCCACACTCAGGGCCTGGCATGCTGTAGGCTGGTGGGTTTCAGCTAGCGCTGCTGAACAGGGGGATAGGGGGAGCGGGTGGTGCTGCCATTGAACTGCATGTGGGAGTGGAGGGACCTTGATTCCTGGCTACAGGCTCCATTCGTGGTAAGCAGGTCCTTTTGGTGCTGTGTGCTAAGTGCCAGGGAGGCGGATGGAGCCAGCAGTTCAACAGACAGGACTCCTAATTCAGGCTGCGTGGGGGCAGCTGGGAAGGCTTCTTGGTGGAAATGACACCCGAGTGGACTGATGGTGCACAACTGAGTTTCCCATTCGGAGGGTTATGGGCAGGAGACGGGGGAAAGGGCATTGAGGTGGAGGCAGTCCTCTCCACGTCTGTCACAGTCAGCACTTGCCCCAGTTGCCGGGATGAAGGCCTGTTGTCCTGGTTTCACAGGATTCAAAACCAGGGAAATGCCACCGTGGGCCTCTTGACAGGCAGGTCTCCTGCCTCAGGTGTAGCTGGGAGGGCATCACCTCTCCCTGTGGCAGCGATGAAGGCCTCAGGGGAGGGAGGTTTCTGAGGCTCTCCGTGAGCAGCACGGAGCAGGCGGGCTCCAGGACGAGCTGTGTGGCCATGTGCTTGCTGTCCCCTGGTCTCGCTGGTCCAGGAGGGTGCACACTGATGGTGGTCAGCTGCACTGCCGCTCAGCTCTGGGCTGGCCAAGGGGGCCCGACCATGTGGAATCGCAGGCAATTTGCTGCTCTTGGGCACTGGGTAGCACTCCAGAACACAGAACCGTCCCAGGAATGAAAAGATGGCCAGTCCACCCTCAGGGTCCAGAGAGAATCGCAGGGAGAAGGAAGGACCTGCCTCCTGGCCGGGCTTCTGCACTGGCAGCTCTTTGAGGGAAGGGCAGGGGTGCATGGCAGCCTCAGCCCCATGGCGCAGAGTAAATGTTTGCTGCTGCACTTGCTAAGAGCCCCAGGAGGCCCCTGCCTCAGTCCTGATCACGCGGAGAAAGCCGCAGGCACTAGCCTCTGGGCTGACACAGGGAGGAGCTGGCAGGGTTGTGCTGGGTATTTCCTTCTGATTTATTGGAAAATAAAGTTACGTTCTGGTCATATAAGTAATATGTGCGTTTTACAAACAGCTAGGAAAACACACAAGTAGTAAGAATGAGAACCACCCAGGATCCCACCACTGAGAGACAGTCACTGTGAGTGGTTCTAGTGTTTCCTCCCAGTGTTTGCATGGGGATTGTGTTTCATGCCCTGCCTTTCATGTTCTGCCCTTTTCCCTCCCTCCTGACATGACAGCGTACGCATAACTGGTCATTGTTGTGAAGCGGCAGTCAAGAAAGTTTTCCAAAAAAGTACCGCCCAGCGTCCCCTTGTTGTGAGGGCTTGGACGAAGCGAGAGAGACATTCCTTACTCTGACCAGGGAGGGTGAGAAGTCACGCCCAGGTAGAGTGGAATCCCTCTGCCCATGGCTTTTCAGCGAGACATGCAAAGTCACAGAACCCAGCCCTGGTCTTGTTTGCCAGGCAACGCTTCTGCCACCCTGGCTGTCCTCTCCTGAGGCATCAGGGCAGGGCACTTAGGAACACCAGAGGCCCCTCTTGAATAGCACCAGCTATTTAAGAAGCTCAAGGTGTGCCTCTGAAAACCTGGGAAGACTGTCTCCTAGACCTTTTTCAGAGGACAGGAGGGGGTGAGGAGCAGCATAGCCAGGCTAAGTCAGAGTGTCAGTGTTCAATCAGGGTCTCTGGCCTCCTCCTGGCCCGCTGCTTGGTCGCCTCTGTGGTTGGGGCCAGGATTCTATATTTTCAGAAATTCCCAGATGTTGAGTCTTACATCCTTCCTATCTTACTGGGAATCAGTTGGCTAGAGCAGTGGTTCTCAAAGGGGGTGCCCAGGCCAGCAGCACTTTGGAACATGTCAGCAACCATCTGTGTGTGGGTTTCTAAGCAGCGCCCCCAAGAACTGCTGTGGAGGTCCTGCCTCCTTTTTAACAAGCCTGTGGAGGATGCTGACGCACCTCCCAGGGGGACCCCGGGCTACAGAGCGCACTGAGTGATGTGTGGAAGGGGCACCTTCCCCTAGTTCTCCTGGGGCCGAGAGCTCCGTTCTCCCCAGTGTCTCCTCTGCATCACAGACAGTGGGCACACATCTCACCTGCCCTGTGGGAGGAAGGCTGTCCTGGCAGCCCTGTAAGGAGGGGCCCAGTGATGCCCAGGTGACCAGAGGGCTCAGTGAGGCAGTTGACAGGAAGGGACGAAAGAAGCCACAGTTGGGCAGGGCCTTGGGAGAAGGCCTCAGGAAGTCTCTGCTTTTGAAGAAGAAAGGCTGGTGGGGGTCAGGGGGCACCAGCTCCAGGACAGACACCCCAAGAGGAGAGAGGCCTGGAGGAAAGCTGAGCCTGGAGCAGAGCCGCATGCAGCCTCCAGCTGCCTGCGGGTCAGCTTTGCTTCAGTGACACACAACCCTTGCTGTACTTGCTCAACAGCCAAGCTCTTTTTCACCTGAGTCTTTTAAAACTAAATTTTGGGGCACAGTGGTTCATTTTTTATATCAGAGCCTGGAGTCCTTACGTGCAACACTAGTTCACTCTATAATGGAGCCAGTAGGAAAATAAGGCCAGTGTAGGGGGAGTTCTGTGTGCAACAAATAGCAGCTGCGTGTTTCTTCTTTGGGCTGTGCATTGTGTCCCACCACCGTTCCCTGCCATAGATGCCTGCGATCTGGCCCTTCCTCTGGGCAGTCAGGGCCTCATTGTCCTGTAAAGCTGCTGAGGTTACTCTGGCTGCATGGTGGTGGGAGGCCCTCAGGCAGCAGCTGCATACGTTCCGTGTCTGTTAATGGACATGTACATGTTTGTTTTGAGTCCACGTAGGGACATCGATCCTGTCCCCTGGACCCTTAGATGGCTATAGGGACCCACCTGCAGCACCCACTCTGAAATGGGAGGTTTGCTGAGGTTCTCTGAGCTCCTCCCCTCAGGTGCGTTCCTTCTCTGGGCCTCTGAGTTCTCATCTGTCAAGAAGAGAATGGGCCTGGGCCCGTTATTCCACATCCCATGATGGCCAGCGGCCACCAAGATTTCCAGTTAATAGCACCTCCAGGAAGTGTGGTTTATGGTTCCTTGAACTTGGCTTCCTCCTTCTGAACTCTCACCTTGGTTAGAAGGCTCAGCAGACCCCAATGTTGTTTTATATCTCCGAGCAAACGGCAGAAGAAATAGTCTGGGGTTGGCTGATCTTCTGTCATCCCTTGTTTCCTTCATTGCTTTGAAAAATTAAAAATCAAACAGTACCAGTGTTTATAATGAACACCTGAGTATCCTTTTTTCAAATGAATATGAACATAGTAGAGGCCCGATGCATGAAAATTCGTGCAAGAGTAGGCCTTCCTTCCTCTTGGTGCCGGCACCTTGCTTCCGTCTGGCACCCGGGACCTGGGTGGCTTTCCTCCAGCACCAGCTTCGTCCAGAAAGTTGTACGGTCTAATTAGCACATTGCCCTTTGATTATCATGGATTAATGTGAGTTTTCTTTTATGTTTCTTTCAGATCGTTTTTTAAGAAATAAATTTTTTGCCTGGCTGGTGTGGAGAGTCAACTGGAAGGTCACTGTTCAATTCCCAGTCAAGGCACATGCCTGGGTTGAGGGCTTGTTCCCTTGTAGGGGGCATGCAGGAGGCAGCCAATCAATGATTCTCTCTCATCATTGATGTTTCTGTCTCTTCCTCTGCCTTTCTCTCTGAAATCAATTAAAATATATTTTTTAATAAAAGGAAAGAATTTTTTTCTGATACAAGTCCCCAGGATGGCTCTACTGAGTCCAATTATCCTTCCCTCCCTCCCTGGAAATAACCGCTATCACCAATTTGCTGGGTATCCAGTTCAAATTTTTATGTTCTTGCCGTGTGTGCGTGTATGTGTGCATGTGTGTGTATACATGTGTTTGTATGTGCAGCCGTGTGTGAAACTGTATATACACATATGCACACACACTAGCATTACTTTGTGTGATGACTTTAAATAAAACTTCCATGTACTGCTTGCACCTTTTCCCCACTCCGCCTTCTTTTTGAGACCTGTCAGCTCTGAGTGGCAATTGTATTGGATGAGCATGGGGCTGAACGACTGAACATTGGAATTATCTTTAGAAATGTGCATGCTCAGTTTGAAAAATGGAAACCTTAGTTCCAAGGTCAGAATAGAAGGAAATGTACATCTGACATTGTTGGATGGAACATAGACATGTTTAAGGAAATGTTAGTCACCTCTGATGCGGTGAAATGGGACCCTAGATAGCCAAGAAACACTCTCCAACACTGAGTGGAGAGGGGCCTGGGTGTTGGGACTGTGTACACAAAGATGACAGGAAGGGAGGATAAAGTCAGTGCATAAATGTTTGACGACGCTGGCAACTCCTTGCCTGCGTGCCTAGGCCACCATTCTAATCTGATGATTCAAAGACAGTCCTGGGGTGTTCTGCTGGGCCCATGGTGTAATGGTCCCCCTTTCCTTCATCAGTGCTAGCTGGCAGGACACTGAATGCAGACATTTCAGCGAGTTATGCAACAGAGCGACTCCTGAAAAAAGTTGGAAACATGTTTTAAAAGGGATAAGAAGAGCTTTGTTGGTGAGGAATTTCTCTAGCGACCACTGTCTGAGGCCGCGAATACCTTTGAAACCTACCCCCTTACTTGTCTTCTGGAAAATTGGATTCCTATCTTCTGAGTCGTAAACAGTAAGGCCTTTCTGGACAGGGAAGACCACCTACCCTGGAGGCGCTCTGGGGAACGCAGTGGTGGGTCAAGGTGAACCGCACGCTCCGAGGAGGGCTGGTCGAGACCCCCAGACCCAGGGCTGGTAGCTGGATCTGCTTTCTAAGACCCTTCCTGTGAAGACAGCTCCATTCCCTCGCCATCTCTCTGATGGGTCCAGCGTAGCTGTGATCTGTCCCTCTTCCAGGAAGGGCGCTGCTGTAAAGGAGAAGTCTCCAACTTTACAGCCTGCACCAGAGACCTGCTGACACAGCATCCTGAATCATCACATAGAGACCCTGCAGCATCTCTTTAATTTTCTCTCTTTTTTTAAATCTCTTTATTGATTAAGATTTCACATATTTGTCCTCATCCCCGCATTCCCATCCCAAACCCCTCCCCACGCATGCCGCCACCACCCTGTTGTCCGTAACCACTTGCTAGGCTTATATGCATGAACACAAGTCCTTTGGTTGATTTCTCCCCCTTACCCCCACCCTCCCCTACCTTCCCTCTGAGGTGCGACAGTCTGATCGATGCCTCCCTGTCTCCGGGTATGTTTTTGCTCATCAGTTATGTTGTTCATCATTTCCCCTAGATGAGTGAGATCATGTGATACTAGAAATACACTTATGAGAATAAGAAATGAGACAAGCAATAATGGTTATGCTGAGAGGCAAATGATTCAGTCTGTAGTGAGTTTCTTTCTGGGCCAACAGTTCTTTTGAGTCCCCATTTCAATATCAAACAGTTCCATATGTGTACATGTCAGCAATGATATTTCAATTCTGGAAGGTGGACAAATGGTGGTAATGCAGGTCTGACCCTCTGTGATTTGGTCCTGGGCAACCTGCAGCGATGCACAAGGCGTCATCAGCGTCTTCCATCTCTGGACTGTTTCTCTTCTGTCTTCATGGCTGGAGCAGTCCTGCCAATTCCTCTCTGTTGCAGGAATCCACATGGTCTTGGAGGTGTTTTCTGAAAATATGCAAACATATTCTCAACCAAAAGTTAATAAAGGAATCTTTTCTATAAATTTGAGTTGGGATCCTTTTTAATTTTTTGCCCAAACGATTTTCCTTTGGCTTGTTTGGACACCATGTGTGTTTTTCATGGGTGTCTTGCTGTTAGCATTACAAATGAAAGTTGATTTTCAAAAGTAAAAATTTTCTAGATGTAATTTACTTACAGGATATTTTTCCTTACATGAAATTCTTCTACTAACCCCCCTTTTTTGACTTAAATAGTAGGAGGCTTTTGGAAATTTTACCCATGGTGTGGGGAAGTGAGTTTTTGAGATCTAAATCCAGCCTAATACCAGGAATGCTCAGGACCTACTCAAAAAGGCAAAAAATCCTTTCCACTAATATTTACAGGGTAAAATAAGACTGTGTTGGAGTATTAAATTTGACAGTAAAATAGTAGTCAAGTTCTCAGACTAATTTAAATTGGCTAATTGAAATAAGCAAATATTCTAGAAAAATTAATGGTACTGGACAAAAAGCTGTTCCTAAAGTGTTAACTAAAAAGTTTATTGGTAGTTCATCTCATGGTAAAATTCCGTAACATGTAATGAACCCAAAGCAGTCATATTTTAGTGCAAAAAATTAAAATTTAAAAGCTATCAAGACTACATTATAAAATTTCCAAAAGCCTCCTAACATTTAATATTCATTCTTTACTTTAGCTGCACCAGCAAATCATACCACAAAAAGAAAGACATCTTTTTAAAAGACGCTCACAGCCCAGCCGCTGTGTCTCAGTGGTTGAGCATCACCTATGAACCAGGAGGTCAAGGTTGGCTTCCCAGTCAGGGCATATGCAGGGGTTGGGGGCTCAATCCCCCAGTAGGGAGCGTGAAGGAGGCAGCCTATGGATGGTTCTCTTATCATTGAAATTTCTCTCCACTCCCTCCCTCGCCCCTCTGTGAAATCAATAAAAACATATTTTAAAAAAATTAAGAAGGCACACCTGGTGCCGCTGTCCTGGCATGTAACTTATCCTCTTCTTCCCAAGCTCTCTGCACATATGCAGACATGTTTATTTGGTTATGATGAGGGCAGAAGTACAGGTAGCACTGGCTTTTCACATTTATTTATATCCTAACCATTCCTTCCTCTTACACAGCATGTCCCCACTTACCGTGCACTGGCTGCGCTCACCCAGTGACTTGATGAGCTGTCATGTTGTTAGTTATTCTTTATTTCCTTTTGTGTTCTCAGTGGTATCTTTCCTCTTTGTTTCTGTAGGAAGTTCTGCAGCAGTGGATCGTAACGAGCTTGCCAGATGTTTTGATGATTGGCAATGACCCGCTGACTGGTGAGTGAAAGCCCCCTTCCCCTCCCCCCCTCCCACATGGTGTTGGCCAGTGCCAGTGGCTCTGGGCAGCTTTTGGACAAGGAGCTCTGGCTGCCAGCTGGGAGGCAGCACAGTGAAAACACGTGATCATCCGGTGAGATTTTAAAGGATGAGTTTGTTCCTCTGGGCATGCAGCCAAGGCCCCTGCTTCAGTGGTCTTAGCAGAGGAGTCATATGTGGCCTCTCTGGGGTCTCTCCTCCTCAGTAAATGTGGAGTCAGGGCCACCTTCACAGGGTGGGGACCTTTTGGTAAGAAAGGAATAATCTGTGGAGGAACTCACATCTCTCTTCCATGGGGACCCTGTGATGCCCTTTTCAGTCCGTGGTGAGTCTCACCTGGAAGTCCTGGCATGTCTGCCACTGCTCCCTGAGGCCCGAGAGAGCAAGGGTTCCAAGTCCTAGAATTGGACACTCGCTGTGATCTTGAAAGTCCAAATGAAATGTGCTCCTGGACATCTTCCAGAAAGTCAGAAAATTCATGCTTGTCAGATGGCTCCCTGGGGAGGTACACAGGAGGCAGATCTCCTCCCGCCACATCCAGGGCATCTGCCTGCACCACAGCTCCCAGACAAGCACCATGTTCTCTTACCTCTGGACCTTTGCACGTGCTGTTCCTGTGCCTGCAACGCTCTCGCTCACTGTGTCCTAACTCTCCCCCCTCACTCACCCTGTGGGTCTCCGCTCAGAGGTCACGTCCTTTACGAAGCCTTGCCTGATCTCACTGCAGACTAGAGGCCCTTCTTCCAGGTTCCCTGGGCGCTTTCCAGCTTTTGTGCATTGCTGATGTTCTTGGTCTGAGGCGGAGGACGGTGTTGATTACGACAAAGCTCCCAGCAGCCGGAACACATGGGTGCCTGGAAGGCAGCTGTCTGTAGGTTGTTTCTTCTTTGCCTGCTTAACTGTGTCACTGAGCCAATCTTGCTGGTGTGGACCCACTAGAAAATCTTCTGTGTGTTTGAAACTATTCAAAACCCGCAGTCTGGTAGATTCAGGAAAATAGCAGTTTTTCTTACTCCTGAAATTCTGAGAGAAATCAGCCTCCCATAAGAAATTAGAGAACTTCTCTCCTCTCTCTTTCTCAAGTTTCATAGGAATCTGTGTAGGGAAAACAGTCACAGGATGCCTTTGTTTGCAACACATGTTTTCATCCACTCACCCTGGTGAGAACAAACACAGCACAGCTCCACCTGAATCTCCCAGTGCCCTGTTTATTACCCCAAAGCTTATTTTAAATCATTTCTTTTTCATGAAGATTTTTCTAAAATTAATTCTCTACCTTTAAAACCTCCCCCCGCCCCATGGTGTTAACAAAACTTAGCAAACAGGAATTCCATACTCTTCTAACAGTTCTCTGGATCAGATTTAGTTTTTTCTTGATGCCTAATGGGTGTGATTGAATGAATAGAATGAATGAATGAATGAATGAATGGCTCATGCTTGTCACTGTGTATCACTGCTGGTGCTGACAGAGTGGAGCTCTTTGCTCTTTCATTGTGCCGCCTCAGACTATAGATTAAGCTCATATGTGTCTGTGTATATCTGTGTGTGTCTGTATGTATAGGGTTTCTAGTCTCCTCCTTGCTTATGCTCTTGCTACTAGCAGCGGGCCTATCCTACACGTGTTTCCCCTTTTAGTGCTGTTTTCCTCTGCGGTGGCTGGGAACATGGACCCTCAGAGCTGTTGGAGTGATGCTAAAGTATGGTACACTTAGACCCTCTGCCATGAACATCAAGACTTTCTGTATGAACTCTGCCTTCTGTTTCTGCTGCTCCACGCCCTCCAAACACTTTCTGGGTGTCAGCTCTCTGCTGGCTACAGCACCATACAGAAGCCTGGGGGAGGGGAATCACTGTAGGAAGAGGAGCTGGTGGTGGCTGGGAGGGTCTGTGCCTGTAATGTCTACCAAAGGGCTTACAAGAGGCACTTGTCTGTCATCTGGGAACAGATTTGGGGGGTGGGGGTGACGGTCACATGGGCACATGGGCTGGTGGGCGAGAGCACTGTGGCCGTGGAAAGGTTTTGGTGGGACTGATTGGAGGCTTTTACACGCCTGTGTTCATTCCCTTTCTTTTTTTATCAGAACTGAAATGTGGCTGATCATCAGCTCAGCATGAATAGAGAAGTGACTCAGGGTGGTGATTATATTTATGAATGACAATGGATTAGAGCCCTTGGGGCCAAATGAAATGCCTCAAGTGAAATAACGATCATAAGTCTTTGAGAATTATTCCATTTTAAACACGGAGAAGTTCTACACTTATCAGCAAAGGGAAGTCTTTGGGTGTAGTAGATGGATGTGCAGCACCCACCCTTATTGAGCATATTGTTAAGAGTGGGATCTGGATGGTCCATAGGGACCCTGTTGTCCAGCCCTCACCCCTCCTGCCCTCCTTCAAGCTGGGAGACGGCAAGGAGGGTGCAGTTTAGGTCAGTGAATGTCTAGCCCCCAGTTCTGAGACTCAACCATAGTGTCTTCATCACAGAAAAGGTTGTTTTAGCTCTTTCTCATCTGAGAGCTATTAGGATGAGGTCACCTATTACTCCATACACACCTTACAGGCAAGGATCTGAAATAAAGCACAGCACTCATTCCTGGGACATGAGTTTGTTTATTCATCCCAGGGATCCTTGGTGGTACTGTGGGCCATTTAGCTCAGTGCAAGGGGGTGTGGGTAAGTCTTCTAAGAAAACTATGCTATGTATTTTCTGGCACGTTCCTTCTCCACCAAGTAGAACAGGATATGATGACAAAACTAGAGAACTTTTTTTTTTTTTTTTTAACCACAAAACCACTCTGCTCATCACCCAGGCCAGCGGTCTCCATTTCAGAGATGGGAACTGAGGCAGGGCGACAGGGTATAGCTTGGTGGGACCATACTACTCCTGGTAACCAGCCAGGTCTAGAGCCCAGTATTCTGACGCTGTTGATCTAAGTGGCTGGCACTCCTAAGCACATGAAGATGAATAATCAAGGAGACAGTATAAAATGATGAAGTGTTTGTTTTGTTTTTGTTTTTGTATTTTATTTATTTTTTGTCCTATCTTATTGGGAGAGCTGAGAAGGAGCAGCACGACAGTGTTATTCTGGGTCTGAAATCAGGCTTATCATATGTTGGTTGTGAGAGAGTGAAATGGTAAAAGCCTTTCTGCCTGGCAATTTGGCAGTAGGAGAAGTTTGAAGGATGAGTTTTCCCCAAAGAGGTAAATAAGAATCTGCTTTACACCAGCAGCCAGGGGTGGAAAACCTTTTCTCTGCCAAGGGCTATTTGGGTATGTATGATGTCATTCCTGGGCCATACAAAATTATCAACTTAAAAATTAGCTGTTACATTGGGTCAAACATTTGATTCACTGACACCTAATGCTTTGGGAGGGCCAGGCCAAATGATTTTGGGGGCTGATATGGCCCTTGGACCGGACATTCCCCACCCCTGCTCTAAGCTCTGGCCTGTGTGGGTCAGTTGGTTGGACATCTTCCTATGCACCAAAAGGTTGCTGGTTTGATGCCTGGTTAGGGCACATGCCTGGGTTTCTGGCTCTATCTCAAGCTAGGGAAGGAGGGGGTGAGCAGATTGAGTTTGTCTTTCTCTCTCTTTCCTCTAAAATTATTTTTTTAAGTGAATTGCTCTTCTTTCTTCTAAAAACCAAACAACCTAACCACTGAGCTGTTGGTTAGCATCATTTAGATTAGGACATTGAAAACTTGAGCCTCTGGAAGGAAGTCGGTTGAGTAAATTTGTAGCCTTTGTGCAAAGTAAGTGTGAGACCATGAAAAGTGATGTGTGCATGTTGTCTGGGGTTTTCTTTGGAAGCCTCCAGCCAAACACTGACACTGAGAAACAGGAGGAGGAGCGGGCGTGCTGGGGCTGCAGGCAGACCCTGAGCGGATGAATGATGACTCTAACACAGGCTTCTGTGAAAGAGAAGGCTAAGGCACTACTTGGCTATCGCCACCAAGTACCCTGTTCGGCTGCCTCCTTTGGCTTTTATTGGTATAGCAGCTGGAACTAAAATGAACCTCTAGATACAATTAGCAAGGTAAGCATCCTTGAGAAAGTATGTGCTTCTACAAGGTCTGGTCTTTAAAGACTCAACATAAAGATTCTAACAAAACACCCTGGGAGATCGGACTTGTTAGGAAAAGTCAAGGCAGGGCTGCCGCCTTTGGCAAGGTCCCCCCAGAGGTCCCCGACCTTTTGGAGAATCCTCCTTACAGACTTTCCCACCAAGTCCCGTGCTTTCCCACAGTGGCGGGACCGACGTGCAGGATGTGGGCTGCGTGAAGCTGGGGGATGCGTCTGGGGCTTGTCTATTTGCAGTGCTGCACGAGGAACAGGTAGAGTTGTGTGCACCTCATGTTAGCGCCCACTCTGCACTTCCTCCGGAGACACCCTCTGCCATTTGGCTTGCTTCCTGCACATACTAACAAGAGATGCTGATGTTGAAGTTCATGGATTATCATGGGAAGACATTTATGACATATTTGAGTGGGAAAGGACCACAAATACTGGTGTACAAAATTCTCATGTGGCTTAAATAATATACAAGCCCATACGTAAAACAGGTGGCAGGGTACACCCAAGTTGAAATGATGTTTTTTAGCTTATATAATTTCCCCCCCAACAGCAGAGTGGTGTATCACTGGTGAGATTTTATGAGGAGAGGAGTCTATTTAAATATGTTGTTCTTTTGATTTAGCAAAGAGTATGGAGGAAATGAAGAAGATGCTGGTGCTGATGCTGGGCTGTGCTGTCCAGGTAGAGCTTGGGCAAGCGTGGAATGGGCCTGCCCTTGCCATCTTGTGTGTGGGTTTGTGGGGATAAACTCCCCTTAGTGATTGAGGTAGGAGGGAAGCTGCCTTCAGTCCAACATGACATGTCCCTGCTTCCTGAGAGAAGGGACCACTCATTAGGCGGCAGCCGATTCTAGTTTCAGGGCACGTTGGCAAGAAGCAAGTGGGGATTCCTCAGCCCTGGGTGCTCTTAGCAAATCGTCCCCGGTATAGGGACACCTAGACCAAAGATCAGAAACTCCATGCAGCCTGGGGACCCCATCTGACCCACTCCTGATTTTGGACAAAAAACTTCCATGGACACAGGGCCCCGCTCAATTTTTCATGTATTATCTCTGGCTGCTGGCACAGTACAATGGCAGAGCTGACACTACACGGCCCTCAGACTCTTTGATGTTCCTACCAGCCGGCCCTTTGACGATGAAGGTTGTCACTCCTGGTGCCCTTGACCTTACCATGTTTAAGAATCACTGGAACTTGTTTCACGTGCAGATATCTATGCTTCACCACCAGCGTTTTCAACCTGATGGGCTTTTTGAAAACAAGTACCCCTGGTGATTCGGCTGTGGGTGGTCAGAGCAACTTCTAGAGAAACTTCTGTCTAAGGGACAGGAGGGAGGAGAGATTCTTGGTTACAAAGGAGGAAGCCAGGGGCTGGTGGGCAGTTCATTTGGAAACTATTTCTGTGGCTGTGGTGGGCCCAGGTTGACATATTTGCAGAATGCTTTTATTAATATGCATTACCTCCGCAGTGCGACAGGAAAGGGGAGTTTCTTGACAAAATCCAACAGCTGGATATTGAGACCCAGGCTGGGATTATGGCCCATATCCGGGAGGTAGGTGTGTGGCTGGCTTTGTGGGGCTTAGCCGTGGACCCTCACTCCGGTGGCAACCAGGAGGCAGGCTCTCAATCCCAAGGGAAAGTTTAAAGACTGCGTCACCCATTAGTGAATTTCCTAATTTTAGGTTTCACACACCAGACATGTTGAACCTGTTTGGAAAGGTAGTCATCAGCAAACTAAAACAAAATGGGAGTAAAAATTGAAAAAAAAAATTTTTTTCAACACCCAAATCAAGCCTCCATTTGTCTCCTGTTCTTGCCTAATATGGAGCCAGGCTGATTTTAAGTACTGTCAAGGGGGTTGGGCTCAGAATTTGATTTGCCCTGAAAATGTGTTCTGGCCCATGTGGCTCTGCTTCCCAACGGGGAAAGGGTCTCCGTTTCTGTCAGTGATCTGGCAGAGACACAGGCTGCCAAGTCCCAGAAGGGCTGTCACTGTAGACTCGGCCCTGAGATACCGAGGGGGGGGGGGGGGGGACGGGAGGACTCTGCACTGAGGGCAGCCCCTCTGCCACAGACCTTGGCAGAGGCAGTCACATCAGAGAAGTGGTTTCCCTGGAAACTGAGCCTGTGGGGCAGCCACCGACCTGAAAGTGTATTTTTCTGACATCTCCCTGCCTCCCTTCAGAAGAAGCCTTGTATGATTGAGTTGTCTTTGGAGATGTGGCTCAGCCTTCAGTCTGATTGCACAGATGAGATAAAGGCATGAAAAAGACATGAGCAGGAGCACCTAGGAGCAGGTGTGGGGCTGGCAGAGGCCGGTGAACTCAGTGCCTCAGGCTGGCACCAGGGACAGGCTGGGCAGATGGGCACCCAGCCCCAGGCACCATGGGTGGTGGGTGCTGAGTCAGCACTGGAGCAGGAGAGGGAAGCAACTGGTCAAAGTGGACAGGAAGTCAGCATTGACTTAAATAGGCACAGCCATTCATGATGGTGAGCCGCCACCTGTTAGCATGAGGACCATTCTGCTTTTTTTAAAATCCTCACCTGAGGGTATTTTTCCATTGATTTTTAGAAAGAGTGAAAAGGAAGCAAGAAGAGGGGAGAGGGAGAGGAGAGAGAGACATTGATGTCAGAGAGCGACATCAACTGGTTGCCTACCACAAGGGGCCAACTGGGGTATGTGCCCTTGACTGAGAATTAAGCCTGAGAACCTTTGCTCCCCAGGCTGACACTCCAACCACTTAGTGAAACCAGCCGAGCAGGGTAGCAGGGTTTTTGAGGTGCTCTCGCCCTCCATTTGCCCCTCTGGGAAATGTAAACTTTTGTTGGTGCACCTCACTCAGTGGATTGCCATTTGTTTCCCCTCTTGAGGCCTGAGTGCACTAACAATCACCTTCCCACACTGAGAAGACACGGACTGGAAACAGACCTTCTGCCTCCTCGGGCTGGTCTGGGGGCTCAGGTTGAGAAGGTGAGGTCAGGCCCTAGATGGTTTGGCTCAGTGGTTAGAGTGTTGGACTGCCGACCAAAGGTCGCAGGTTTGATTCCCCGTCCAGGGCCTGTCCCTGGGTTGATGAAGGTGATGTTGGCAGCTGGAGGAGGGTTCTGCCCAGTGAGGATGAGGCTGGGGCCTGCGCTCACACCAGGCGAAAAGGGGAAACCAGGTGGGCCTGTGTGGCCTGTGGGGAGGACATACAGGCTCACCTGAAAAGCGTTTGGGGTTATGAAATGTTTCCTCAAAAAGTAACATAAGAATGTCACGGGCCCAACATTCTGACAGAAGCATCCTAATATGTTGCCATCTTTGCATTAGATTCTATTTTAAGAAATAAGATGCTATCCCTCCTCACCCTCCACTCCCAAGGCTCACCTTCTTTGTGTGATACGTGGATGGTGCGCGACTGAAATCCCTGGGAACAGTTTAGGGAGCTCCCATACTGTGAGGAGTGCTGTCTGGTGTGAAGTCAGTGTCCTCCTTGAACTAGAGTGACAGCAGCAGTGGTGTGTGAGTAAAGAGCTCACTGCAGAGTGTGGCTGCGCTTGCTGAGGCACCTCCCCGCCCCCCACAGAAACGTGGTGGCTGAGGGTTAATAATGTCAGTGAGGGGGGTCAGCTGTGGGAGAGGTGGCCTAGGCCCCAGGGGGCGTGGCCTTGGGAGGTGGGTGCTCTCAGGGACCCCACAGATGCTCCCTGCCTGGCCTCCGCAGCACCGTGCCCCATGTGTGCCCCCAGGTGACCCACCACCAGGAGAGCCTGTTTGACCTGCAGTGGTTGGAGGTCCCAGACATGGCCCTGGAGGAGCTGCAGTCCCTCTCGAGGAACATGGCGTTTCACCTCAGGAGGCTCGTGGATGAGCGAGACAGTTGCAGGGAGGTGTGTTTGCGGGAGGCCCGGCAGCTGGGGGACAGGTGGGGAGGGGTTTGGGCCTGGGGCCCTATTTATGGGCCTGGCTCCTCATCCTGACTTCCTCTCAAGCGTGCACACTGCCTGTCTTCCTGGGCCATTTTCTTTGGGGGCATGGCGAGGGCACTTTCCCTGCAGGGCCCAGTCCTCCCAGACACTTGCGTGAGGACAGAAGTTGCGCTTGGAGGCCCTGCTCCATTCAATGGGCCCTGCTGTCTCACTAAATATACCCTGGCGTTTAAAAACTCCCCCACCTTTCTCCTGCCTCCCTCCTGGCGTGGAATCTTCTCTCTTACTTTCTTCCATCTTTTGGTCATTCTTCAGCAAGTTGTAGTGTGGGCACTGTGCCAGGCACAGGAGCACACTGGTGAGAAAGCTCTGTCTGCCCTCTGTAGCTGATCGTGACCCTGACCCTGGAGAGGGACACCAGCAGCCGCCGAAGCGAGGACACGCAGCACCTGGCCGTGGAGCTGGCGGACACCAAGGCCAGGCTGTGTGGCATAAGGCAGGAGCTGTGAGTCCCCCAGTGACCCCGTTCTTTCTGCCCTTGTGCCCTGTCAGCACACATGCTAACACCTGTGGTTCACTGCCATGCGGTGCAGCAAACAGGGCCGCTCTCACATGTGCCCGGGAGTGACTGGGATCTGCTTTGAGCCTGGTCCCTGTTGGGCCCTGGGTAGCCTGCTCCCTCCCTGGGCCTGCACAGCAGGGTTCTGCTGGGCCTTCAGCGCTCCTGCCCCTCCAGACATGGCAGGCTCAGAGCCTCAGCCTGCTGCTCACCCTCTGGCCCAGTGTGGGTGCTCTTGGCTGGAGGGAGGATGTGACTCTTCTGTCCTGTCTGGTGTGCCTGCTCCACCTTTCCCGCAGCTGGTGATGGCACCATGCCCGGTATCTCAGGAGCTGCCTGCCTTCACCTCCCCACCAGTGGGCTTCGCTGCCTGCCTGGCTGTGGAGGGTGAATGGCTCTGGGGGCTCCTTCCCTGTCCCGCACCCTCAGAGGAAAGCTCAGGTCTGTGGTTGTTCTGAGAACAGGCATTGAAAACTTAAAGCTCACCTTGGATTCAGGAGCGTTTTTCCAGCCCCGGGTGTAGACGCCCTCCTCACGCCCAGAAGCCAGGTCCCTCTCCTTCAGCTCTGGGGTCTCCCAGGTGGTGGGCTTTCTGGGTGCTTCTGAGGAAGCTCTCACCATGTCCTCCCATCGCCCCCAGGGAGGAGAAAACGGAGCAGCTGGCGGACACCAGGCATGAGGTGGACCAGCTGCTGCTGGAGCTGCAGGAGGCCCATCGTGATGTGAGCGGGAAGCCTGTCCTATAGGGGTGCCTTGGGGGCTAGGGTGCCCCAGTCACCGTGGCCCTAGGTCCTGGAATGGGACCTGGGGCCTCGCTCCTGCCCACTCAAAGCAGCACTGCCTGAGGGCCAGTTGTCCTGGGAGCTGCTGTGGGGTCACATGCTTCAGTGACAGCATGTGGGGCCCCCACTCAGAGGCCTGCACATGGACCAGCTTGGCCGCCCCTGCCTTCTCCTGGGGCTGCAGGGACTTGGGCCTTCCCCAGCCCCAAGGGTGCCCTGAGCCACATCCCCTGCCTTTGCCCACCTCCCAGAACATGGAGCTGGCGGCCAGCGCCCACTCTGCTCGTGCCGGCCTCTCTGAGCTGGACTCCCTGAGGGAGAAGGCGAGCCGCGTGGAGAGGCTGGAGAGGGAGGCGATGGGCCTCAGGCAGAAGCAGAAAGACGCAGACTTCTATGCAGCCCGCATGAAGGTGAGCCCAGCTGGGGCACTTGTGTCCTGGAAGAGGGGAGGGGGGCAGCGATGCCTCCCCAGCTGGCCTTTCCCTGCACCCCAGCTTGTCTGCACGACCCCTGGGCTCCCGCTGTTAGTGGACAGAACATGGTTGGGAATGTGGTTGAAGGGCACTGATTCTTTTAGGGCTTTCCCTTCTCCTCCTTCATGCCACAGTGATGACTTTCTAGTCACTAATCTTTTTGTTTAAGATTCCTTGTAATTTCTGTGGCTAAATCTTACCAGGACTCTTTTCTCATCTGTAAAACAGAAATAACTGTACTAGTCCGTGAGGTTTTTACAGTGAAAGAGGGAAGATACCGGGTATTTGGGCAAGTCCCATATTAAGCTCTCTGTCGTGTAGCCTACTTGAATCCTGAGGTCAAGGGTCCGTTTAGGGGAGGGGGTTAGGGCTAAAGGGGTGCAAAATCAAGACCCAGGCAGGGTTATTGACGCTCTGAGCACACAGCCGACTGCTTCATGTCAACAGCGGGATCCGGACCCTCTCTTTGAGGATTTGGGAGGGTTGCCTCCTCTGCTGGGCCCAGCATTTAGAGGCAGTCGGAGGGAGCTGGTGAAATCAGGATGTCAGCGCACACTGAGGGGCCTGCTGGATGTAAGGAATCATACCATTGCCAGCTGGAAGCTCGTGAGGGGAACACAGGTCTGTCAGCACAGGCTGTCCCTCTCCCGGCCAAGGTGCTGGTAGGCAGGTGCACTGGGGGCAGGCGGTTAGGCCGGAGACTTCAACATGCTCTCCTGCTGCAGACAGGCCCCCGGATCCCTGGGCCAAGCGGTGCCGGTTGGGGATGGCCTAGGTTCAAGGTGTGACTGTTCCCCAGGAATGTTGGTGGCTCGATCCCCTAGCCCCTGGGGAGAAGGCGCCCTGGGTGCTGTGCCAAAGCAGCCAGGTCAGGCAGAGGTTGGGGTGGGAGGCCAGCTCTCGGCTTTGTCCTGGAAATGGTCCCCTGGGCCTGCTGGTGATGAAGGCCATCCATCTGCAGCACAGACAGGTGTGGGGCACGGGCACCCTCACTCACTGGAAATGCCACTGGTGGGAGGGTTGCGGAAGGTCATGTGCAAGCTTCCCCAGGCTGCTGCCTCCGCAGCCTCCTGCACACTGGCGACCTAAGGCAGCCCCCACAACTCAGCCGACAGTCTGCCCCATGGATGGGGGTGGGTTTCAGGGCTCAGCCTCTGTCTCTGTGTCTTTTCTGGGCCTGTCCAAGCAGCCTCGCTCAGTCATGAAGAGGTGGTGACTGAAGGCCTGGGTGGCTCCGAGCCCTGCGCCAGGAGCAGGGGATGGAGCACAAAGCAAGGCTCGCTCCCTGCACTCGGAGCTTCTGGGCTTTTGCAGGGTTTCACAAGAGAACCCCTTTTCCGTGTTCTCAAGGCGTGTGCCTCTGGATAACAGCAGCAACATTTTTCATATCAATTAATAATTTTGCTGTGAAACTAGTAATGCCTTAAACTTCGCATTAGTAAATGACTTACAAGAGAAGCAGCATGGTCCGTGGAGGCCAGGCCACATAGAGAATGAGTCACACTGTTCTCCAAGGCCTGTGCGCCAGGGCCCAGGGAGCAGCGAGGACAGTGCTCGCGCCCGCAGGCTTACATGGCAGTGGTTCCAACAGCCCTGCAGGCCGTGCACAGGCCTCCCTCAGTCCTGCTTTGCCAGGTTTCCTGTGTGCAGCTCGAGCCCCTGAGGGCAGGGGCAGGGTCCTGTCCGACTGCATGCCTGGAGCTGGCACACACAAGGCACTTGGTAGAGACCCCACAAGTCGAATAAAAACCATCTCAGCATGAAAAGACTTGTAGCCTGGGGAGAAGGACGGGGGGATCAGAGGTTTTGTCTCTTTTGGAATGGTGACAGTGTCGGGTGTGATGGGCAGCCAAGTAGAGAGCTGAGCATGACTGTCACGTGGACACCCACCAGGCAGGGGCTCTCCTATGGGTACAGGGGGAGTCACAGATGGCCCGGATGCCCTCCCCGAGAGACCGTCCAGTGTCAGCACTGACAAGCACATCAAAGGGGAGGGTGTCAGTGCCACAACCTGAGGAGAGAGGCCTGGGCGCCCCTAAGCACAGTGGGAAGTGGGGGTGTACCGGGTGGTCCTTGACTTCCCTCTGCAAACAGTCCCACCTCTGCTGCCAGAGCCCCGGGTGGAGAGAGAGTGCCTGGAAGGTCCCTCTGGTCCCATGCTTTGTCCTTGGCTGAAATTGCCAACACCGGAGGGCAGACGTACGGGTGCCATGAGCGTCCTGAGCAGGTGAGAGCCAGCTGGGCCTGTCTCTGCCCCTCCGAGAGGGATGGCACTTAGCTTCCTGGGCAGGGCTTGCTCTGAGAGGCGGAGGCTCAGCAGGCACAGTCCCAGCTCTCACTCCACTTGCTGGGTGTGGGGCAAGCCTTGTCCCTTCTCCAGCACAGGAGTGGTGGTCCAGGCGTCTCTGAGCTCCTCGTGCGCTGGCACCATGTGCCATCGATAAGGACACGTTCCTAGTGAGCTTATCCCGGGGAGTTCTGTCCACAGATGGGGCCCCCGTATTCTATCGTGCAGGGAGGGGCAGAATGGGTGGTGCAAGGCAGGTAGGAGCTGGGTTTAAGATCGGCCTCGGGTCTGGTGGTCTCACACTCTTTGCCTCTTCGAGGCCCAGCCTTTGCCCCTTTAGGACTCAGGCATAGCTTCTTGCGGTCTGGTCTCTCACTTCTGCAGTGGTGGGCTGTGCAAAGCAAGTTTAGATATTCCTGCTGCCTAATATATGGGGCACATGAGAATAGGGGTTATAATTCATCTAGTTCCACGCTATACTCTGCTTCTGGACACTTGTCCATCCCTGCCTGTCTCCAGATCCTTCAGGGCCCAAATCACATGTCACCTCTGATTCCCCCTCATGGCGAGATTCAGCTGACAAGTGTCTTTGAACACTTCTGGAAGCCCCATGAGAACAGAAGTGCATAGCCCTGCCCTGCAGAACTAGCCTGGGGTGAAGGACAGGCCAGCTCTGTGTTTTGCTCACAGTAGGCACTCTGGGTGCCCCAGCACCTGACTCAGTGGGTGGGACAGAGTGGGGTTGAAGTCCTTCTTAGAGGGAGCTATTCCGGCTGGGATTTGAAGGCTGTGTAGGAGTTAGTTGTAAAGGTGAAGGGGAAGGCTGTTGCTATGGGAGCTCACGGCGTGGGAGGATGGTGATCCTGGCGAGGACTGGTAGGTAGATGGGCTGGAACACTAGATCAGAATGCTGGGGGCAGTGGCCAAAGAGGGAGAGCTTAGCCTTCTTCCTGCTTGAAGCCCCTCCATGTTCTCCGGCTCACATCGCTGGTAGTAGTCGGGGCTCCTTCCCCACGCGGGCTCCTTAAGTATGGGGTGCAGGCCGCTGAGGGCAGTGGAGAGACAGGTCTGGAGCTCTCCAGCCTGAGTTCAAGCTCAGCTTCACCCCTGGCTGGCTTTGTGATTTGGGGCTCATTCCTTAATTGACCCAAGTCAGACTCTTCCTGTGTAGGAAGGGACTGTCCCCGCCTCCCTCTGGGGGCTGCTGTGAAGCATGAATATGCAGAGAGCACCTAGTGCAGGGCCAGGGACAGGCAGAGAGGGGGCAGCTAGGAGAAGCCAGAGTCAGTGACCACACCCCTCCCGCTGCCTGACTTTGACCAGAACCGTGTCCACTGGCGGTAGGTGCACGGTTTCCCGTGAGGTGAAATGAACACGTGATGGATAAGCAGGAGCTACTGGCCCATGCCCAGTTGTTAGAACCCATGAGTGGGGCAAGCACTGGAAAACTGCTCCCTGAGAATAACAGACACGTTTCTATGCATGGGTGCTCACAAACTGTGAGGGCAATCAGGGGAGACTCAGCCCCCTAAGACACTGAGAGGCGCTGGGAAGGCTCTGGGGGGCAGGACCAGGGATGAGAGGAATGAGCTAAATGGCTCCTCTGTGTGTGCTGGGCACTGGGGCAGGAATAAGTGCAGTGGACCTGCGAGGGCCCAGCCATGGTGCTCCACACTCTGCATGTGCCTGTCACACAGAGGCCATAGTACTTGTTTGTTGTGTCTTACAGACCCCTCATTTCCAGGAAACTGCTGAGAGCAGGTGTGTGACATGTTCAAATGGGAACTGCATACTGAACGAAAGCTCATCTGAATTTTGTTTTAGGACCCAGATCAGTGGAGTGACTGTTGCATTGAGAGGCCTAGATTCAGCCCTGAAACCCAGGACTGACTCTCAGCCCCACCCCTTCCTCGCTAAGGAGAGGGGCTCAGCCAAGTCCCACACCTGTCAGCAGGTGCACTCGTCCAACCACCCGAGGCTGTACGTGTCAGACGCTCTCGCAGTGTTCCCTCCCGAATTTAAATAGTGTCTTGCTTCGGGGATTTTTCCATCTGGCCTGGCAAACGGAGAAGGGCAGGGGCTCAAAAGCGGAGACAGAACTTCCCGCGGCACCAGAGTCATCGCTAGGTTGTTGGTTTGGGTCCAGGTGCCTGGAAGCGCTGTCGTCATGACCAGGGGCCTTAACCAGATGGCTCTCGTGTGTGTTCTTGCTGACCAGGAGGTGATGGAAGACAATTATACTTTAATGGACACCAAGGGCCTTCTCCAGGAGCAGCTGACTGTCGCTCGGTCCCGGGTCGATAAGCTGTACGAGCTTGACGACGAGAACGTGCAGCTGAAATCGAAGCTGCGCCACCTACAATTGGTAGGACAGGTTGTTGTCTCCACGTGTAACACAGAGAGGGGCAGTTTCAGGTTCATGCTATGCCCTTCTCTGATGTTTGGCTACCGGGTTGGTGCTGCTCCCGACACAGTGACCCGCTGACGGCGGAGAGTCGCTTGCTAAGCTCAGTGGCTTAGTGGGCACCACTTAAGGCTCCCAACACTGAGAGGGCCTGATGCTGTTGTTGCTTTCCTGTGAGGATGGATGGATGTGGGCATCTGTTGCAGAAAGGGTCTCTGCTGGCATTTATGGTGTGGGTTGAGCTGTGCTGTGTGAGTCCCTATGGCCTTTCCAAGACGTTAGGCCTGCTAAGGGGCCACAGAGCTGCCACCATCATAGCGCTTGCTTTGAAGCCCTGGGTTGTACGTCACTTTGTTCAGACACCGCTCAGAGACCTTCGTGTCTTCATCCCCGAGGTCACTGGGTCTAAGTACCTTTTAGTGGTTGTAAGTGTCACAGCTGGGCTGTGTGTTGGGGTCATTTCTGTGCAACTGTGTTTTTGGAAGTGAGCAGGGGCATGGAGGCCCTTCATCCTGGGGGAATGAGGGCAGATGCACAGGGGCTGGGGCCTGTTCAGAGCGTGCCCCAGACCGCACCCTCACCATGACCACCCCTTTCTGCACTAGGCCCAGTACACAGAGCAGAAACGCCTTGAGGAGCTGCAGGAAGAGAACTTGGTCCTCAAGGCTGCACAGGGGCAGAGTGTGAAGGAGTCTGCCCGCCTGCGCTGGGAGCTGGAGCAGCTGTCAGAGGGTAGGCAGCAGTCCCTGGTGCCTGGGAGCCAGCCTGATTGAAAACAATTACACTTCAAGGGATACCAAGGGCCTTCTCCAAGAACACCTGACTGTTTGGCTTGTCCTTCACCCAGGGAGCTTAGCCCTTGGCTCTGAATCATATGTGTCAGCCCATCCTCAGGCCACGTAAATAGGGTTTTAGTCAAGGGCCATTTGGAACTGTTTCATTACAATTCTCCCAAGAATAAGAAGGGCCCGGCAGCCTTGAAGTCAGCACATGAAATGCAAAGAAGTGTTGCCAGATTTATCAGTTCCCATCCAGCCAGGCCCAGGAGCTTCCAGGTGTCAGCACACTGACACGCAGAGGGTGTTTCCGATCTCTCCTGGAGCACTGGAAGCTCTGGATGCAGGAGTCGTCCCCAGTGGTCACTAACCCCCATTATAGTTGCCCCCGGGGCATGGTTCCCTTACTTGCTTTCATAATCAGGCAGATGGGTGTAGTCTGCTCTCCTTCTTCCTGGGCACGGGCTGCTCAGTGGCTGCTGTTCAGGGGACCCAGGCCTCTTCCTCTCCCTCTGGCATTTGCCCCCTCACAGCCCCCAGAGGAGGTGTGGGGTTGGCCATGGAAGGTGGGTGAGGTGGCCAACAGTACCATAGGAGTCTCAGCACCTGGCAAACAACTAGCCAGTTCCCGTGTCCAACAATGGCACGCGTGCACCTGAGAGTGCAGGTGAAGGCTCGCTTAGAGCTCTGCAGAGCCAGAAGGGCCTGTGGCTGGTTTGGGGAGGAGCTGCTTTTCAATTCTGAGCAACACTCCTCAGCCTCATGGAAAGGCTGTTGAAAGCAGCTGGCTATGCCTTCTCTTCAAGGCGTCCCATCTGCTCCAAGCCTAAAATCAGTTCATTGAACTAGGAGTCTGTGTGGGAGTTAGTTCTTTCTGTGATTTGGTGTCTCCCCACTCCTGGGAACCCAGGCTCTGGGAGTTCAGGTTCCTGGGGAGCACCACTGCCCCCTGGTGGGACACAGAAGCAGTGCGGCTGGCAGAGACTGGCTCAGACCAAATGTGCTTCTGTTAGGGACCAGGGTGGCTGATGGGGTTGGAAAGCCTCCCTGAGTGAGATGCTCAGTGTAGCTTGTGAGCCCTTTCAGGTCAGTGACTGACTCCTTCTTGGTGTTCCCAACTCCTACTGCTTAGCTGGCAGCTCACGAACAAAGCGTGAATGCACTTTGGTGTGGTTGGTGTGGTGAATTTTTGAGTCAGAAAGGCCTAGTTTAAAGTCCTGGCTCCTCTACTTGTTAGCCAAGTGAGCTCTCCCAAACCTCACTTTTCTTCTCTGCAAGATGGGGGTAATGAAGCTGCCTCACAGGATTGCTAGGGGTATCTTGTGAGGAGACAGTGAAGCGTTAGGCTGTGCCTGGCCCACGGGGCGCCAACAAAGGATGGCTGTTCTTATCGCCCTTGTCTTACCCAAAGATACCCACTGCTCTGCTTCTTGGAGTGCTCGTGAGCTGCCCTGTTAGCAGTACAGTGTGATAAGGCTCCCAGGGCTGAGTGTGTGGCCCTGGAGGGACAGCTGAGGGAACAACCCTGACCCCTCATGCATTCATGTTTTCCTCCTGAACAAGCCCCGGGACTTACCCAAAGTCACGCACCTGCTGGTGGCAGGGAGGGGCCCGAGAACTCTCATTCTCCTCAGGTCTGTGCTCCCTTTTCTGTTCCACATTCTGCTCCCTTTGCTGTTTCAAAGCAAAGGAGGAAATCTGCCTTTTTCTGGCTTTATCTTATATTTTCATCTTGCTTAGAATTTTTAAAGCAACTTAGATATACTGTCTCATTCTTTTTCAATGCCATTGTGAAAGTACAAAATGAAATCTCTGTCTGAAGGACCTCACCCGGAGATGGCGAGTACATGGCCTCTACCGCCCACAGACACGCGGTTCAATGATCGTGTCCCCCCTACACTCTCCTGAGCCACCGGGACTCGCACCACTCTGAGTCTGGCGCAGAGAACGTACTCTCTTTGCCTTCTCTTTTAGTTTCTGAAATCCTTGACTTGATGGTCAGGTTATAACCTTGTAAACAGTGGTTCCAGCAGTTCCACCCTCTTGAACTTTTGCATTGGCTTCTCCACCGTCACCTGCTTTCTGCTTAACCTCTGCTTGCTTCACTAATAAACCCAGCTGAGCAACAGAGGGGCCATAACCGCCCAAGGAGCCCTCAGATGCGGACATTAACAGCACCCTGGGGAAAAGGGAGGGCATCCATATGACCATCCTGGCCCCCCAAACCTAGGACTCAGGGTGATGGCCATCTCGGGGCCTGGGGCAGAGAGCAGAAGCTGAGGCCCCTGGACTCTGGGCTCTGACTCCACTTTGCTCTTCAGCCTCCAGCTGCTTCCTAAAACTGGACCAAGAGAAGCAGAGCCTCCAGGGCACCATCCAGGGGCTGCGGGACGCCTCCCTGGCCCTGCAGGAGAGCAGCCTCCAGCGCGGGGAGCTGGAGAAGGAGAACCAGCAGCTCAGCAAGCAGGTACCCATGGGTGGTGTCCGGAACCTAAAGGCATGGAAGTGGCCAGGGGGAGCAGCCAGGGGTAGGTGAGCAGGCACAGCTGGGTGAAAGGCAGCGTACAGTGCAGCCACCATTATGGGAGGGGGACAGGAGTCCTCCTGGAGAGGCGTCACGAGGCAGCATGAGGTGTCCTTGTGTTGTGGAGCGAACGCAAGTGAACGACCACTGGAGTCCAGACCAAATTAAAATGTAGGAAGCCTTTATTAGCCCGCCGGCGACTGTTCTGCCTTTCTGCACACAGGGAGTCCAGAGAGCAGCCCCGACCCTTTGTGCAGGACCACTTTTAAGCACATTTACCACATCTTGTTTTTGCAGAGCAAGCAATTTAAGACAAAACAGTTTTTCTTAAGTAATGTCAGGGTCATGTTATTGATGACCTGTTATTGACAGGGTCATCCTGTTCTTCAGAAAGCTGACAGTGTTCTATCTTGCAAGGCTGTTTTGTGAGGTGCAGCTGGGATTCAAGGCTAAGTCGACTAGGAGGAAGCATGCTCAAAAATTTCTACTCTCTAACACCTGCAGCAGTGAGACCGCACCCGATGGACCTCTGTGTGCCTCGCTGCCTTCATCTGTGAAATGGGTTAACGACGTACCCCCCTAGTAGGTGTGATGAGGATGGTATGAGTTAGTGCAGGCAAAGGGTCCAGCTCGTGGTAAGTGCCTAAGGAAAGGAGAGCAGCACCCTGTTGGGAAGCACCGGAAGGGGCCGAAATGCGGGCCAGGGTCACACAGCTGCAGGGTCACCCTCGCAGCATCCTGCACCATGAGCTCCGCAGCAGGTCCAGTTCCGCACTGGGGTCAGGTACAGGGAGAATCTGGCCTCGTGGCCTTGGCACCGCACATCTGGGTCCCTTCCCTTCACTGAGCAAGGTGGGCCCCAGCCGCTGCCAGTCGCTCAGGGCTCTGGTCCAGAAGCCTGGCCATGTCATCTGTAGAGGAGGAGGTCCCCGGTGGGTCACCTTGGGACTGGCCAGGAGGGCGCTGTCTCCAGAGACCTTCGTCAGTGCTGAAGCCAGCGGACTGCGGGCATTGAGGGGAGCGCGATGGCCCACCCTGTTCCCTGAGTCGCCCAGGTACAGGGACACATGGTTCAGGGCCATCTTCAAACGCGGTCGCTGTATCTGCCTCACGTCCCTGGGCCCAGGGCAGCCTCCACGCTCCCAGGTCAGTGCAGCCCGTGTCCGGCATGGACACGGCCTGCCCCGTAACCCTTCCTGGTAGACATGGCCTTCAACCAGTGCTCTCCTTGGAGTGCACGTTGACACCAGTTGGGAGAGAGTGTGACTGAAGTTTACTTGGGCGATGCCTGTGCCTGGGAGCGTGAGGACATGAGCTTTGGAGAGTGTGCAGTGGGACTCTCAGCGAGGTCCCCTGGGCCTCTCCGGGAGGGGGCGACCCCGAGATGGGGGCGGCAGCCCCGCAAGCTGATCCTGCTCTCTTAGTGGGCAACCTAGATGCTAAAGTGACCCAGGAGCTCCTTTCCCAGCCTTTCCAGCAGGCTGGGCCAGTGATCCAAGTGAAAATTCCAACAGATAAGGGTGGTAAACCAAAGCAGTTTGCATTTGTGAATTTCAAACAGGAAGTGTCTGTTCCTTAGGCCATGAATCTATTTAATGGGATAAAACTTTTTGGAGGGCCCATCAACTTGCAGTTTAGATCAGGGGGGCAGCCATGCCTCGCAGGAGGTTAGTTTGTCATATTCCCAGCATCATGTTGGAAATTCAAGTCCTGCCTCTCCATCTCCTAACAGACATGAAAGGACTGTGGATAACATGACTCCATCACCACAGGTCATTCCGAGATCTTTCTCTTCTCCAGAAAATTTTTAGAAACAAGCAGGGATGAACAATGTTTTGAGACAGAGGTCATATGGCAGGAAATTTGGTTCTCCACATCTTGATCGATCAGGATTTTCCCCATCAGTTCAGTCACATAATCATAGTTATAACGAGTCTCCAAGCTCCCAGTGGCGTCAAGATACACCATCATCACTGCGTAAAGCCAGGCAGAGTCCTCGTCCCTCCCTAGCAGACAGACACAGCAGCCGTGTGCAGCATTACAGAGGACCAGACGTGATGACTTCTATGCAGACAGGAATCGCGATGGCTGGAGCCATGACCACGATAGCAGAAGAGACAGCAGTAGAGCTGGGAAGTGACATTCATCTTGGAACTAACAAGTGTTCAAAGGACATTGTTTTCATAGGGTCATCCTAGGTCCCTTGGACTAAGTTGGTCTGGGAATGTTTTGCTCAAACTGTACAGAGCAGTTTTACAAGTTGCCACATTTCTTTATAAAAAAATTTAAACATATAGCTATAGTCTAATACAGAAATGAGAAGACTTGTGATTACAGTTTTACATTGATAGACTTTCACCTCAGCATTTCATGAAGAGGAAAGGGTTTTATGCAAAAGAAACTTCCACAATTCCTAATCATTTTAGAAATTGAGGAAGGCACATGTTATATTTATTGGTTGTATCGGAAAGCAAATATTTTAATGATGTATTATCTATTGTATTGCAAGAACCTGCTTATTAGTGAATCACATTGTGTGTCTATAATAGAAAACATTCAAGTTGGTAGTCTAACATATACTAGTATTTTGTTAACAGATGAGAAAATGGAATTTCAATGATTGGTTTTACTAACATTTGAGAAAGATTATTGGTGAAGTTTGGGATTAATTATATTGTTTAACTTCATGGAGAATGTAAGCTCATTGACTTGCTCTTTGAGTTTTGCCCTAATTTGATATCAAGTGTTAAAACTTCACTTCCTACCTCATTCTAAAACATTAGAACTTTCTCATTAAGTCATGTTTGACTGAATAACTGAAGTCAATCAGGAAGTTACATATCTCTAAATGTACTTCTTTAAATTAAAAATTCAGTGTTAGTGTAAATTCTCCTTTTCAGGAAGAACGAAAGTGCAAATGCAGAGTCAGATACCATGGTTTACTGGAAGTATGCTTGTTTGGGAAAAGGTTCACAAAGCCTTTAAGTGCTGCCTCCCTCTATTACTCAAACTTTAAAAATTTACAATTTTTAAAGTGCCCCGGCTATGTGTGCATTTTATTATAGGGATTGTACTTGTTGTCTTTTTGTTTGAACATTTGAAAGAGTTAAGTTTTACACACTTACTGATTTAAAGAATTTTAAATCCTGTTAAAACTTTTATGTATCAAGATGTTTCCCTTTCATTATAGAACTAGTTTGCACAAATTCACTCCTTCCTATATTTGGATCCTTTTCAATAACTATAGCATTTTTGTACTGGTACTTTTTAATATATTGAAAACAGAAAACAAAACAGAAAACACCGGGTGGGCCCGGTGCAGAAGCAGCGAGGGAAGACACGCTCGTGTGCGGAGGACATGGGTGGGCCGTTTCAGGGCATGGCTGCTGGTGACACGAGCACAGTGCTCACTCTCCTTTCGGTCGAGGGGATGAGGAAGAAGAGAAGGCTGGACTGCACTGCCTTCCTGGACAAGCCAGGTCTTCCCAGTAGCGCAGTAGGACAGACATCGGGGAGGACAGACAGGCTCACCAGCCAGGTTCATACTGCAGTTACCAGGACCCCATTCACATGGGAAGAAGGGCCCTGAGAGGCTAGCAACGGCCTCCCTGTGCAGGTCACTCTGGTCAGAGGCCTCAGTACATGTAGCCGCCGCGGGGGACACAGCTGCGTCGTGGGCTCTGAGCACACCTTGACCAGTGGCCGGAGTCCGGATGAGTGAGGCGCAAGGGCACTCTTGCTTGCTGACCGCCTGGCAGGACTGGTGCTTTCATGTGTCTGGGTGTCTGTCCTGACCTGCCCAGGGGTCCTGCGAGCATCATTTGCTGAGGCTACCCCGGCAGTGGGAGGGACGTGGGCTGCAGACCTGAGACCTGGGTCCCACTGGAACTTGATTTCTGGGTGAGGCTTGGGACCGCCCCACCTCCTGTGAAATGGTTTCTCCAGGCCTCTCGTGGGACGTCCAAGGTTCAGTGACTTATGCTTCTCATCCTTTGAGGCACCGTGTGTCCTGTCTGTGGGCCAGGAGGAAGCCCTCCTCACGCCATGTCTCTCCGCACAGTGCAGCTCAGGGAAGCCACTTGACAGTCTGGGTGTTAGATTCACGTGGACTGTGCACAGGGAATGTCTCTAAATGGCAGCTGACCTCGCCGAGATAGAAAGGCTTGACCTTTAGAAAGATGAGAACCTCCAACGGGGCGGGTCCTCACTGGTGAGCCGCAGAGGCCTGCGCTATCGCCTGCGGCCCAGCTCCCGGCAGGCCTGACAGATGACCGCTAACGCTTCTCCTGACCTCGGGGTCCACTCGGGTCCCTCCTCTGCACACACAGGACTGGCAGGGGGTGCCGCCTCCCCGCATGACTCCTTAGCCCTGTCTCTCGGGTCCCATCCCCTGCTTCCCCTCTCGATCAGTTCCCTGTAGGACACCATGACAACCCTGCCACAGCCCTTGGAGGCCAGTCTTCGTTCCGAGCCCCTGATGGGGAGGGGCCGCAGTTCCCAGACCAGCGCCTTCCCTTGTCTGCTGCCAGGAGGCCCTTCTGCTGCTCCTCCCTGTCCTGCTCAGCCTGCTCCTGCCTCGCTGCATCATGGGTCCTCCCTAATGTTGGATCAGTTTTGCGTCTCCACCATCAGCTACAAACCTCAGGGGACATGGCCCAACTCTGACCTCCCTGGAGCCAGGGCAGGTCAGCCCCGGACACGTCCAGACAACATGGCCCTCTAGGAGGTGTCTGAGAAGGAGGACTAGGGTCAGCCAGGACAGGTGGCCCGGAGTCCCAGCGCCCCTGGTGCCAGCTCAGCTCTCCCACCGCCCAGTGTTGCCCAGGCTGTAGGCTCGTTTTGGTCTGTGTAACCGTAGTTCCCGAAGTTCATGTCCTTCTCTGTAACTCACGACCCTTCTCTAAGGGAGGACCTGAGAGAAGCTGTGTCCCCCTCACTTTGCAGTGACATACTAAGAGTTCATTCCTTCAGCCAGGAGTCCTGGTTTTGAGAGGAAGAGGGGCAGCCCTTTGGTGCCTATCCTGGGAACACAAGCACAGCACAGGGACTAATAAGCAGGCCCCTGGCACCCGCGTGCTCTGGGGACCTGGAGCCTGCCCACAGGAGCCCTTGGCCCAAGCCTGATGCTTTGGGGGGGACAGAAAGCCATCTCAGCCCAGTGAGCTCTTCCTAGAAGAATGGACGGCCTCCAGGGAAGGACAGGAATGAGGGCTCCAGTTCCAGGGCAAAAAGAAGCAGACAGAGAAAGATGGGGATGTCCAGCAGGGGACGGTGGGACGTGGGGCTGTCACATCTTCAGACCAGAATCAGCCACGCCAGATATGCAAAGGTTGGACATAACATTCCTTTCACTGGGAAAGAAGGGAGAGCAGGGGAGAAGGATTAACAGTAAGACAGGGAGGAGTGCCCTGACCAGTTTGGCTCAGTGGATAGAGCATCGGCCTACGGACTGAACGGTCCCAGGTTCGATTCTGGTCAAGGGCATGTACCTTGGTTGCGGGCACATCCCCAGTGCGGGGAGTGCCGGAGTCAGCTGATCGATGTTTCTCTCTCATCGATGATTTTGAGACTCAATCCCACTCCCTACCTCTCGGTAAAATAAAATCAATAAAATATATTAAAAAAAAAAAAAAAAGACGGGGAGGGGTAAAAAAGGTGGGAGGAAGAGGGGTCACACACCCCAGGCCCTGACTGAGAGAGGAGACTTAGGTTGACCCATTGCCATGTGTTTGGCTCTGTTGCATCCACGCTGTGGGGCTCTGGGCAGATCACTGGACTCCCTGGGCCGGTGCCCTTCTCTGCATGAGGGTGAGTGACCGCTGCACAGGGCCTTCCTCCTCAGGGCCGGCTCTGGAGCAGGGGCTTCCAGCAGAGCAGATGCCTGCTTCCCTGCTGAGCCCAGACTTTGTGCCAGGAAGTGGGGCAGCGATAAGGAAGGAAAAGAAAGATGTTCTCACTTGTGAGAAAGACTCAGACACGTGGCACGTTTCAGCGCCTTTTGCTGTTGTCCCTGTCTGGGTGTGGCTGCCCCTTCCTCGTGTCCCCATATTGGGGCAGGGGGCTCGATGTGGCTACAGGGTGCTTTGAGGGCAGGAATATGAGCCCCCTGTGCCTGAACTCCCCCTCATGGGGAAGAAGCTGGCTGCCTGCTGCTTCTGGAGGAGCCTGGAGACTGTGCCCAGACCTGTGAGATAAGGCAGGGCGGCCCTCGGCCCAGGAGAAGTAGGCAGAGCTGGCATTAGAGCAGCGGTCCTTCCGGGAGTTTGTAAACCTACCTGTGCCAGGCCGCCCCCAGCCAGGTGAATGAGCAGGCTCTCGGTCCTGCTGCTCACAGGGTCGCTGGGCATCTGGAGGTCCTGCCCCCAGAGGATCTAGTCAGTGGCCTGAGGGTTGGGGTGTTTAAAACTCTGAGATCCACCTGATCTTCAATCGTGGGGATGCTCTGTTCTAGTTTTAGAGCCGTCATCCCAAACCAGCAGCATCAGGTCACAAGTCCAAATGCAGGTTCTTGGGCCACAGCCCAGTCGGACCGTGTCAGAAGCTCTGAGGGTGGGAGGGGTCAGCTCTTGTTGGACCTGACACCTGCCAGGTGTGTGCTGAGCACTTTGCCCTGACAGAAGTGGGTGCCCGTGCCTGCTGCTTGCTGGCCCTGTCAGTTACAGAAACCCGCTCGTGGTCACATTGTTAGCAGGGAGCAACCCTTTCCCCCTCCCGGCTGGTCATGAGTTTGGTGTCAGTGGGAAGGGACAGCAGCACGGGGCTCGCCTGGGAGTCGCACCTCAGGTCCCACCCTGAGTCGGAATCTGTGTCCATCACGGCGTTCAGGTGTCAGGCACAGAGTGGGAGATGTGCGGGTCCAGGCAGTTCATGTTCAGGGAGTGGGCACTGGTGGGTCCCGCAGAAGAGCTCTGTGTCGGGTCGCTGATTGGGCAGTCGTCCAGGCAGGACGGAGGTGATCTGGCCTGGGCGGCAGTGGTGTGTGGAGTGGGGGAGCCGCATGGGGAACGAGGACAGGCCTTGGTGGCCCATTTACTTGGAGGGGGGAGGAGGGAGAGAGATGGCAGAAGACCCCTCTGAGCAGCTGGGTGAATAGGATTGTCACCAATCAGGTGAAGTCCCTGTAGGACACCCAGTGGTGGCTGCTGGCACCAGGAATGTGGCCTGACCCTCAGGACAGTAGTGGACAAGGCCTAAGACGGAAGCAGTGAGAGTGAGCAGTGGACAGCTGGGAGGGAAGCTGACCGATTTTTGTCCATGGCTTTTTCTCTACCATGAGCTGGACGTGCACACCATGGGCTGAGAGATGATGGTCTAGGGTGTGGGGAGCTCACTGCACAACTAGGCCTGACCTGGGCAGCGGCTTAGGGACACCACCCAGGCCCCAGGCTTCTCCCTTCCTGCTCTGCAGTCTTGGCAGTGGCTGTTGTACCTCCCCAAGAAGTGGGCAGGAAGGTTTTCCCTTCAGAAAAGGCCTGATCAAGTGTTCCGTGGGACTGACAGGTTGCAGGTTTGCTTTAAAACATAGTTCACTTCCTGAAACTGACTTTTGCACGGGCTGGGTCTTTGGCTCTGCAGATTGAAGACTTGCGGGTCCAGATGGAAAAAGAAAAGCAGACCAGTCAGGACCTGGAGACCCTCAGTGAGGAGCTGGTGGAGGAGAGAGAACAGCTGCTCCGTGACATAGAGACCCTGAAGGCTGAGAAAGCCCAGGAGGTAGGCCCTCCAGTGCCATGCCTGCCCCCTCACCCTGGCCTGCAAGAGGGAGAGACCAGGATCACTGCCATGTCCCGGGAATCCAGCAATGATTCCTGGGTTACCAGTTTCCTCCCTCAGCTGCAGCTCAGACCAGCAATTCCAGCCACAGCAGGGTGTGGGGACAGTAATTGACCGCAGGGACACTGGCATTCTTGTTTTTGATGGTGATGACTTGGGGGAGTAGAGGGGCTGAGAGGTGATGGTCAAGGGTGTGGGGAGCTCACACACCCAGGGATAGTCTTGTTAGGTGCAGGGGAGGTGCTCCTGGCATTGGCGGGGAGAGGCCAGGATGCTGCTAAATGTCCTGTTGCACATGGGACAGCCTGCAGGACAAAGCATGATCCCGTTCCAAATGTCCAGCATCATTAAGAACCCTGGCAAACCTCCAGGGTTGATCCGCCTCAGAGTATAAGAAGTCCCAGGGTAGGCACCCAGTGCTGGGGTAGGGGCCCAGGGATGCCATCCCAGCCTCAGGCTTCTCCCTACCGGCTCCGCAGTCATGGCAGTGGCTGTTGTACCTCCCCAAGAAGTGGGCAGGAAGGTTTTCCCTTTCAGAAAAAGCCTGATAAAGTGTTCTGTGGGGCTGACAGGTTGCAGGTTTGCTTTAAAACAAAGTTCACTTCTTGAAACTGACTTTTGCACGGGCTGGGTCTTTGGCTCTGCAGATTGAAGACTTGCGGGTCCAGATGGAAAAAGAAAAGCAGACCAGTCAGGACCTGGAGACCCTCAGTGAGGAGCTGGTGGAGGAGAGAGAACAGCTGCTCCGTGACATAGAGACCCTGAAGGCTGAGAAAGCCCAGGAGGTAGGCCCTCCAGCGCCATGCCTGCCCCCCCATCCCGGCCTGCAAGAGGGAGAGTCCAGGATCACAGCCATGTCCTGGAATCCAGCAGTGATTCCTGGGTTACCAGTGTCCTCCCTCAGCTGCAGCTCAGACCAGCAATTCCAGCCACAGCAGGGGTTGGGGACAGATTTTGCCCCCCAGGCACACTGGCAATCCTTTGGTTGTTTTGTGTGTTTTTTTCAATCTATTTTTTATTTATTTCAGAGAGGAAGGGAGAGGCAAAGGGTGAGGGTGAGGGAGAGAGAGAGGGAGAGGGAGAGGGAGAGAAACATCAGTGATGAGAGAGAATCATTGATTGGCTGCCTCCTGCACACTGCCTAGTGCGATCGAACCAGCTCCTGAGAATGTGCCCTGACAGGTAATTGAACTGTGACCTCCTGGTTCATAGGTTGATGCTCAACCACAGATCCACACTGGCTGGGCAGCACTGTGCATCTTGTTTATGATTGTCATGACTGGGGTGACGAGAAGGGAGGTGCTCCTGTCTGTGCTCCTGGTTGCGGTGGGAGAGGCCAGGATGCTGCTAAATGTCCTGCAGCACATGGGACAGCCCGCAGGACAAAGATCCCCCTTCAAGTGTCCAGCTCCACGCTCTGAGCCCAGGCAAACCTCCAGGGCTGGTCGGCCTCACACTACAGGAAGTACCATACTACGCAACCCAGTGCTGGGGCAGCGACTCAGGGACGCCACCCTGGAGCCAGGCTTCTCTCTTCCTGCTCTGTCAGTTTTGGCAGTGGCTGTTGTACCTCCCCAAAAGTGGGCAGGAAGAATGTGGAGGGTGAAGAGACAGAGGGAAGGCGTGCCAGTACCCTCTGTGAACATCTCATTGGCCTCACCTGACACCTGACTAACCCGAGCTGCAAGGGAGCCTGGGTATCAGGTACTTGAGTTCTTCAGCGTCTCTAGTAGAGAATAAAAGGGGGCTTGGGATCATGCTGTGTAGACTTAAGAGACATGCATTCACCCTCCCCCGATATGTCTTACAGTCTAGCAGGCTGAATGACAGGTGACAAGCCAGGTGACTTCAGACATGTGCTATGAGGGAATATACATGGGTCCAGGGATAGACTTGTTAGGTGCAGGGCATGTACAATCCTGGTGCAGGGCTTCTGTGAGGAGCTGTCAATCACACTGAGCCTGGGAGGATGAGAAGGAGCCAGTGACGCTGGAGGCCAGGGGTGAAGGCACATGAGCATGCACAGCACAGATAAGATCATGTGCAATGTCTGCAAGGGAGAGTGGCGTGAGGAGCGGCCACAGGGGTGGGAGGCCAGCACGTCGGTCCCCTGGGGACCAGGATAAAAAGCACCAAGGAAGTCACTGTCATTGTCTGACGTAAGAGGAGCTGCGGTTTCTGTCTCTAAATCATCAGCTGCTGTGAATGTGTTTAGACTTGAACTGTCTGGGTGGGGATCTCCGTGCCCTTCACCTTGTGTCCATATCAGGCCTCTGGGAAACGTTAGGACGTCCTTTGGGTCCATGAGGAGATGGTCGTTCCAGGCCTACACGTTAGGGCCCCAGTTGGACTGAAATCACTCCTGTGTCGTTTCCATTGTGTTTTCCTGCAGATCAAGGAACTTGAACAAGGGGTGCATTCACTGCGGGTGAGTTCACAGGACAGCAGCGAGGCCCACATGCAGGACATCGAGAATGAAAACAAAGTCCTCCAGCAGACGGTGATGGAGACCAGCACCAAAGTCAGCAAGCTGGAGTGGGAGCGGCGGCAGCTGTGCCGGGACCTGGAGCAGGTGAAGGAGCAGGCAGCGCGGGCTCAGGAGCTGGAGCAGGAGCTGCACCAGCTGCAGGAGGAGAACGAGAAGCTGGCCAGGGAGGTCAGTGCCCTGACGATGGCCCCTGAGAGGGTCCGTGCCCTGGAGCGGGAGAGCCAGGGCCTGTTGCTGGAGAACCAGAGGCTGCAGTCATCTCTGGACTCCCTGCAGCCCGACGGTCTGGAGCGGGACCAGCAGCTGGACACCAGGGTAATTCTGGTCTCAGAATGAGTGAGGACGGGTTCCTCCCCGGTCAGCTTTCTGATAATTTGAATGCTATGGGATGGGTGTTCTGTAATGTCGGTTAATTGATGGGTAGTGCTGTTCAGGTACTCTAGATCCTTACTGATTTTCTTTGTACTTTTCAAAGTAGTCAAAGTGGGAACCTGAGGAGCTTAGCCAGAGAAAGGGCACAAACTGCCCAAGAGGTGTCACATGTGCAGACAGGGGCCCAGGACTAAGCTTAGGCCCATGTGACAGTCCGTTTATGCCGCAGGCCCTTCCCAGAGCAGTTCCTTAAGTGCTGGTAGAACTGTCCTCAGAATGGCTGGGTTTTGCCTGTCCTGAGGGTCCTGCTATTTTGGTATCTGCACTTGACCCCCTCTTGGCGCCTCGCTCTGTGTAGGGATGTGGGGATCCAGAGTCTGTGTTTCCCCTGGGCCTGCACCTGGTGAGGCATCATCCCCTTCTCCCTCCTGGCAGGCAGAACATTCCTCTCTGAGCTACCAGAGTGCCTCGCTCACTGAGCTCAGGGAGCAGAACACGCAGCTCCAGCACCAGCAGGTGGCCACAAAGAGGGAGCTTGAGACCTTGCAGGAGCAGCAAGAGCAGCAGGCAGTAGCCCACGAGGCCCTGCAGCGGGACCACGCCTGCCTGGGCGCGCTCCATGAGCACCTGTCTGGAGAGCACGAGGCCCTCAGGGATCAGTACAGCCGCCAGAAGACACTGCTGCATCGGACCCTGGAGCTGCAGAGCAAGGCGCTCAGTGACAGGTGCGTGCCTGTGGCTGGTGGGTGACTGGCGGGCTCCCCCGGGGTTCCTGTCCCCCCTTCACTCTGGCCCTTCGTGTTTCCTCTGGTCCCGCTGCTTCACAGTGTAGAGTAGTAAATCCACATCACCCTCAGCAATGTGGAGTTGGTGCGGCTGGAGACTGAGGGGGAGGAGGGTCCCCCAAGGGAGAAGGGTGTGCCCAGCTAATCCCAGCTCAGGGAATCCAGGCGTCAGCATTGGGGTCCCAGCTCCCCTGGGGATTCCTACCCCCTCTTCTTTTACTCTCCAAACCAAGAACAAGGAGGGGAAGTTCACCACAGCTGCCGGTGCTCAGGGCCCTGCCTTACCTAGCTCCCCAGGCCTTTTCCTGTCCAAGTTTCAAAGTCTGGGCTTCTGATTTTCTTGTTTTCTTTTACTTTTAATTATATGGAAGTGTATGGAGTAGTATAGTGAAAGCCCTATGTTCCGCTCACCTGCATTAGTACTTACCAATACTCTGCCATTCTCATATCACCTTTACCTTTTGACTCTTCATACCTCTTTTTTTTTTTTTTAAGGTACAATTGATGTACCTTAAATTTGTAAATCTTAACTTTGCACTTTTGCCAAATCAGGGCTGCGTGTACATGTAGTCAGCCAACGTGGGCCGAGCGCCTGCCCCGGTAGATCCCTGATTGCAATGGCCCCGGCAGGTGCAGCAGGACACAGAGCCTGGGGGAGGTGTGATGCGCACAGGACTCCAAGGCAGGGGTGAGAGAGGGAGAGATGCACTAAAGAGAGGCTCTCCCACACTTGGAGCACTGCAGGAGGGAGCTGTCCACTTCCTATGCTTGTGAGGCAGCCCTGCTGAGTATTTCCCTTGCCTCTGCCTCAGCAAGATGCTAGGCAAACGCTGGGGCTTCTGTGGGAGCACCTGAGGTGTAGGGAGTTGGCATCTCAGGGACCAGGGAGGGCTTTGAGCCTGCGGAGGCTATTGAGGGCGCCTGCTGCTGCTGTGAGCATGGGGGCAATGTCATGCATTTACTCACTCACCCAGTGCTTCCCGTGGACTCTCTCTGGAGCCTTCCACCCCCTTTCTCCACCCAAATCCTCATCCTTTCGGGGGGCCGAGATGTCTGCTCCTATCAGGCCCTTATTCCTTCCAGCCAGAATGAGCATCTTCTGCCCCTGTGGCATCTCCATCTCTGCCTCCTCTGCATCCATTCTGTGTTAGTGATCACCCACTGGGCACATGGTGTTGTCTGACGTGGTGGGAATGCACCCAGTTGACTAATGATGGGAGCCTCCTGTGGTGCCCAGCCCTCCCTAGGCACTGCTGGCCTTACCCTCATTGCCCTATGATAACCTTGTGGATAGATTCTTTTGTCTGTTCACATGGGAAGGTTTGTACAAGTGGCATTTGACTGGTCTGAAGGAGGAGTTCATTGTTCTCCCTGTAGCTCCTTGCTTGAAGGACCTACTGTTGACTCAGTAGATTTTGCAGGTTGGACAGAGAGCTGGAAGCCCTTGGTCTGTCTGCAGAAGGGCTGCAGGTTGGAGGTGGCGGTGCCTGGAACACAGGCCGGGGGCTCTGTATTCATTTCACCTGACACTTGACTGGGACACTCACTCCTTCGTTCCCCTGGCACACATGTACTGGGTGGCAAGCCTCGTACCCAGATTCATGGGGAGTAGGACTCGCAGTCTCTGCCCTGCAGTAGGGTGATTACTAATGGTTTCGATATGCTTGCTCCGTGTGCTTTTCCAAGACACAACAGGGAAGCAGGAGGTGGGGACCCTAAAGGTCTGTGGCCCTGTTTGTCAAACTTTGATGAGAAAGATCGCCGCCCTGAAAGCCAGGCAGAGCCCCAACCCCACCTTCCACTTCCCACGTCCCGTGGCTAAAGGCGTGCACACGAAAGAACGTTTGTCTTCCAATAGCTGCCTGCGCAGGTGTCTGAGTCTGAGTCCCCACAGGTCTTGGCTCCAGGCAGATGGTACAAGTACAGCTGATATGGGGCAGGCAGGCGGGTGGGGAGGGAGGCCTGCAGACAGAAGCTGAAACCCTGGAACCTGGGTGGTCTCTGTCAGCCTGTCCCTGGGTGTGGACAACTCAGGAAGGGCGTCTAGAAAGGGATTTGGCTGCACGGGGAAGATTGAAAGGATGACTCAGTCTCCACCTTGGACCTAGGGAGGCTCCTGAGTCACCCTGAACAGGGAAGGTTCCTGCAGGAGGAGGAACGGCCTGGGGCTGGTATGGGGCTCCCTCTTGTGCTCTGTGCCCTCCAGAGAGTTCTGTGCGGGACCCACTACAGACTGAGACAGGAAGGAAATAAAAGCGGGAGCTGAAGAGAGGTTGTGGGAGAGGGCAAGGGCTGGACTGGGGGTGCCTGGAGGAGCAGGGTGTGTGCGAGTGCATGTGCAACTGCCCCTGGTGGCTGCTGGGGCCCAGCCAGGCAAGCCCCTGGCCCCCATTCTGCCTGGCTCAGAGCAGGGAGAGTCTTGTTCCCAAGCTGGGGTGGAGGGTTCACCCAGGGCCCGGTGAGCAGGATCAGCTGTTATGGGCGGTGGAATTCTGCCGTACGTGAGATGGTTTCTTTGAGAAGGGCGTGGAGTTCAGAAAACAGTGTTTTTGTTCCCAGTGGCATAAAGGAGGGAGGCTGCTTTGACAGGGACTGGAAGGGACCATGGAGACACGTCGGGTGGAGGAGAGGGACTTGGCTCCTGGGCTGGAGGAGACCCCAGAGCAGGCCCAGTGTCTGTCCCTTCTCTCTGTCCATCCCTGCCCCCACCTATGCCCCTCTCCCTCAGCTCTGCAGAGAGAAGCTGCTCACCCAGGCTTTGCAGTCTCCCGGGGTGTCTATTGCTAGCGGGTGTGTTTCCCTTCAACAGCTACAAGGACCAGCTCCAACATGAGGCGGCGCTGGAGCAGCTGCGGAAGTTCTTGAACACCCAGCAGGAGACTCTGCAGCAGGAGCAGAGGACGAGGGCCATGGCCACCAAGGAGAACCAGAGGCTGCAGCGAGAGCTGGACAGGTAACCGCCAGGCCCCCTGCAGCGCCTCTGCTGGGATGTCATTCACACCCACTCACTCAGCACCCACTGAGCAGCTGAGCTCAAGGGAGACCCCTGGTGATGAAGCATCTTTACCAACCCAGCTGGTGGCAACAAGGTAAAGGGGATTCGAGCTGGTGGCTGGAAGGAAGGACTCGGGAAGCTGGGTTGGTGCATTGTCTAGGTTTGGATTACCTCCCCTCCCACATTTATGATGATGATGACTGTTGGGCACAGGCACCTGCATCCTCTAACACCAGTGCCACCATGAGGGAGAGAAGCTCGGTCCTCAGCATTCACCCATTCCCATTTGTGAATTCACCTCCTCGCTGAAATGTATGGGTGACCTCCAAATGGGTGCCCGTGGCCTTTCACGGATGTGCCCAGTGTGGGAGATGCTGGAGTTGCCTGATGTGCACATTTGCAGCTGAGGTTGAACAAGGCCTTTGACCCTGGCCTTTTTCCAGCTCTCACAAACGAGCTCCTCTTCGTGGTCCATTGAGTGCCATGGTGTTCTACTTGTGCCCTGTGGGGGCGATTTCCCCGTATGAAATGGCCCCCAAATCGAGTGCTGAAGCACTGACTAGTGTTCCCAGGTGCAAGGCTGCACTGGGCCTCACGGGGAATATACGAGTGGCACACAAGTGTCATTCGGGCCCAGGTATGTTGCTGTTGGCTGTGAGTGTATTACAGGAGCTGTCTTTATGTCTTGATCAGTAGACAAAATGTGACCAGAGACTCCCAGGAACCGGTGGGAACAGTTTCAGTACACACTAATTCAGTGTCCGGGTGGCTGGGTAGAACAGTAGACTGTGAATCATGAGAATTAACTGAGCTATTGTTATCCTTTAAAAAACCACATCAACAGAGGAGGAAACAGGCTCAAAGAGATGACACAACTTGTTCAAGGTCAGTGCTCCTAGTTAGTGGCACAGGCAGGATTTGAATCCAGGTCTTGCCTCAACCCAGAGGCGGGACCATATGAAGCCTCCCTTTGCACAGCCCTGATTTAACACGTGTTGTGGGGCTGTAAACTCAGCTGCCTGCAGTGGCCGGGCAGGTCCAGCAGGTGGGGAAGGAGAGTCAGCGATAGACCAGGCCCTGGTGGAGAACACACCTGGCTAAAGGCTGTCAGCTGTGAGGCAGGCCAGCCTGCCAAGTCACCCTTCTTTTATGCTTCCCCCGCCCCCCCCGCCCTCATATCTGAATGTGGATGTGAAAACTTAAAATTTTTGAATGCTGGTAAACTATGAATGCTGTTGTTGTTGTTGTTTTAAAAAGCTGCTCTTTTGGGCGGGACAGAGGACTGGGAGGACCTGGAAACATTTTTCAGGCTGGGGACCCTTAATCCTAAACCCGGGAGTATTCACAGGACAACAACGGAGGAATCTTTTCATCCTTTTCTGTTTCCTTTCTTTATGTGATTTTATTTTGTTTGCAGTTGACTTTATTGTGGAGACATCAGTTAATAAAACCATACACGGTTTATAATGAAATTAAATTAGAAAAAAATAAGTAAATGTTAAAAATTAAAAAAAAAAAGCTGTGTGGGCCAAACTTCACACACCTGTGTTCAAATTGAGTTCATGAGCCTCTGGTCTTAGGAGTTTTTTGGTATAAATCTTCGCCCAGGAATCCCAGTCGGGTAATGATGATGATGCTGTTGGTGATAATTTCAGTGGATTTACGTAACACTCCAGAATCTCCTGTTTTCTTTATTTCAGGTGTTGAAATTAGAAAGGGGCTTGGAATTGGGGAGAAGAGCTGAGCATAGACATAGAGTCTTAGAGCAAAGATGTTCTGATTCAGTGTTTAAGTGTTTGAATCAAAGAACCCTTTTTCCAAGTAGGCAGCTGTGCCAAAGCCTCACATAGAAAGGACTTGTACAGGGATGCTCTGTGGAAGTGGTGTCTGAGCCTGCCTGTCCTGTCTCCCCAGCCCACAGTGGGGCACCTGGGGTAGCCTCCTAGAACCCCAATGAACACAGTCTGAAAACCATGATTTTGTTCAACCCTTCATTTACACATGGGAAAAATGGAGGCCCAGAGAGGTTGTGGTTTTGATTAAGGTTACACAACTGGGACAGAGCCTGGGAGTGCTCCTCAGCCCTTGGCCCTGTGTTTCTTCACCCCCAGGGCCAATTTCCTGCACCAGCAGCTGAAGGGGGAGCAGGAGGAGCTGCAGACCCACACCAAGGAGCTGCAAACCTCCCTGGAGAACACACAGCTGGAGGTGAACCACTGGCAGGCCCTGTATGAGGAGCTGAAGGGGGAGCAGGAGGAGCTGCAGACCCACACCAAGGAGCTGAAAACCTCCCTGAATGACAGGCAGCTGGAGGTGAACCACTGGCAGGCCCAATGCGAAGGACTGAAGCGGGAACAAGAAGAGCTGCAGACCCACACCAAGGAGCTGCAAACCTCCCTGAATGACAGGCAGCTGGAGGTGAACCACTGGCAGGCCCAATGCGAAGGACTGAAGCGGGAACAAGAAGAGCTGCAGAGCCACACCAAGGAGCTGCAAACCTCCCTGAATGACAGGCAGCTGGAGCTGAACCACTGGCAGGCTCTGTATGAGGGGCTGAAAGGGGAGCAGGAGGAGCTGCAGACCCACACCAACGAGCTGCAAACCTCCCTGAACGAGAGGCAGTTGGAGGTGAACCGCTGGCAGGCCATGTACCAGGGGCTGAAGGGGGAGCAAGAGGAGCTGCAGATCCACACCAAGAAGCTGCAAACCTCCCTGAACGACAAGCAGCTGGAGATGAACTGCTGGCAGGCGCAGTGCAACTGGCTGAGGGAGGAACAGGGGGAGTTGCAGACCCACACCAACGAGCTGCAAACCTCCCTGAAGGAGAGGCAGCTGGAGGTGAGCCGCTGGCAGGCCCTGTACCAGGGGCTGAAGGGAGAGCAGGAGGAGCTACAGACCCACGCCAAGGAGTTACAAACCTCCCTGAATGACAGGCAGCTGGAAGTGAACCGCTGGCAGGCCCAGTGCGAAGGGCTGAAGCGGGAGCAAGAGAAGCTGCAGAGTCACACCGAGGAGCTGCAAACCTCCCAGAACGACAGTCAGCTGGAGATGAATTGCTGGCAGGCCCAGGGCGAAGAACTGAAGAGAAAGCAGGAGGAGCTGCAGACCCACACCAAGGAGCTGCAAACCACCCAGAATGATAAGCAGCTGGAGGTGAACTGCTGGCAGGCCCAGTGCGAAGGACTGAAGCGGGAGCAAGAGGAGCTGCAGACCGACACCAAAGAGCTGCAAACCTCCCAGAACGACAGTCAGCTGGAGATGAATTGCTGGCAGGCCCAGGGCAAAGGACTGAAGAGGGAGCAGGAGGAGCTGCAGACCCACACCAAGGAGCTGCAAACCTCCCTGAATGACAAGCAGCTGGAGGTGAACTGCTGGCAGGCCCAGTGCCACAGGCAGAGGGAGGAGCTCCAGAGCATGGACATCTCGCTGAAGGAGCTGGGCAACCACTGCCAGGTGAGGCCTGGGGCTGGAGGGCACAGCACCCCGTGTGGGCCTGTTCCCTGGGCTGATGCCTTGGGCTCAGCCAGATGGGAATGGGTCCTCATTGGCATCTCTGCTCAAAGGGTTTGTGTGAATGTCTCACAGAGGCGGAGGGGAAGCCAGAAGCATGTGGCTGGGATGAACACCATGACTGGCAGGGGTGTGCTACAGAACACCTTTCACCTGACCTTTGCTTTTTGCAGGGTCCGGCGGTGCATGGAAACAGCCAAGTACCGTTTTCTTTCCGTCCTCTCAGCTGAGCACTCTGCTCTCTGTGTCATCTCATTGAATTCTCACAGTGCTCTTGTGAGCTGGGCTTTCCATCCTTGTCCCTCTTAAGTAGGGGCTTCTAATCCCGTTTGTCTGAAGCCAAAACTGGGGACTTTCCTACTCACCACGGATATTCTAGAGCAGGAGCTGGCCAGCCTCAGCCCCAAATTCAGGTCTAGCCCCACACCTGCTTGTGTAAGGCTGTGAACCAGGAATAGCTTTCACAGCGTTTAATGGTTGGAAAAATCAAAAGTAGGATAATATTTGGTGGTAAGTGAAAGTGATATGAAATTTACAAGTCCGTGTCCACGAGTAAATATTTTTGGTTTGTTATTTAAACACAGCCACACCCAGGCCTATACAGTGTATCTTCTGCTCCTTTCCTGCTGTAATAACAGAGTTGAACAGTTACAGCAGAGACCACTGTGGGCCTGGAAAGCCTAATGTATTTAGTGCCTCGCTCTTGACAGGAAAAGCGTGCCAACCCTGCCTAGAGCAGAGATGTCCAACAGGAATATAATGCAGGCCACCACATGTGATAATCAACTTTCTAGTAGCCATATTTAAAAAGTAAAAGGAGACAGTGGAATTAATGTAATGGTCTATTTCATTTAACCATTATATTTAAAATGTCACATGTAACCCCAAAAGGTTATTAATGAGAGATTTTTAAAATATGTTTTTATTGATTTTTTGAGAGAAACATCAATCAGCTGCCTCCTCCATGCCCTCTGCTGGGGGATGGAGCCTGCAACCCAAGCATATGCCTTGATCAGGAATTGCATTGGTGATTTCTTGGTGCGTGGGAACACACTCAACCAAGTGAGCCATAGTGTCGAGCAGCTTTTTAATGAGATATTTTACATTTTTTTTTAAATTGTTGTGAAGTCCTCAGAACCTGTTATATATTTTGCACCTATGGCACGTCTCAGCTCAGACTGGCTGCGTATTCAGTGCTCAGCGGCTACACGTGGCCACTGGTTGCCTGAGTGACGGTGCAGTGGCAGAAGGCTTGGCCATCCCCATGGCATTGGCCATATTGGTCATTCCAGCTGACACAGATAATACCAAAGTGGCCATCTTTGTGCACATGGCCTTTTTCTTCTTTTGGAAGTAGATTCCCAGCAGTGGAATCACGGGAGCGTGTGGTGTTTGAGACATCGTCCATCTGTGTTTTAGATGCTCTTCCATCTCAGGAGGAACTTGGAGGAAGAAAACCGTCACCTGCAGAGCCAAGTCTACAGGTTGACTGAGCAGAACCAGAGGCTTCTCCAGGAGGACATGGAGAACAAGGACCAGCACCACAAGGAGCAGAGGCAGTACGTGGGAGGGGTGTGGGCTCATGGACACCCTTCAGCAGAGGGGGCGTGGCTTCCAGCTCCAGGACTAGACTGCCCCCTTCCGGGCAGCAGAGAACCCACTGGGTGCATTGGTGTCCCCAGGGCAAGGGGACAGACCATCTTACCAGCGCATCCTTCTCTCGCTTCCCCTGGAATGGTTCTAGATTTCTGCAAGTAGGGGTGGTTGGCTTTGTTGGCTTTCCAGAGACACTGACCCCCTGCCAGAAGCTGCTTAATCTGCTTTTGGGATTAAGTTCATTTTGAAAAATACCACAGTGATACAGAGAGGTCCTAGGTAGGGAAGGACTTCAGCTCCCAGGCTGAGCCCTTTCTGTGTCCGTGTTTCCCTTAATGGGCTGGAGAGTGGGTTGTTGGTGCACAGTGGCCGTCCTCCCTCTGCTGACATTGACTTTGCCGACAGTACTGGCTTTGGCGTGGGCCCCACGAGGTGCACAGAACCAGTTACCTGGTCTCCAGGAACCAGTAGGGGTGATGGGATGTGAGGAGCTGTATGCACAGCAGACAGATGTTGAGGAGCTCCATGGAGGTATAGAAGGAAGCGTGATGGTGGGAGTTGGGGTTCTGCTGCTGCCACGGATGGGAAGAAGGCTAGCCAGTGTGTGTGTGTGAAGGGGTGGGTGTGGGAGATGTGAGGGTGCAGCATGGCAGGGTGCAGGGAAGGTGCAGGGAGTGTCAGGAGGGAAGGCTGAAGGGGCAGCGCTCAGCCATGGAAGGCTTCCATGCCAGTAAGGAGTCGGATTCACTGGGAAGTGAGTGTTTAAGGGATGCTGGTGTACAGGGCCTAGGAAGCTGCCAAAATGAGGGCAGGAGGAAGAGCCTTGGTGCTGGAAACCTCGTGGTCTGGAAGTCAAGTAATCTGAGATGCATCTTGCGGGTCCCGGGTGCTCTTCACCCCTCGGTGCTGTGCTGCGGGGACTGTCCTTCCTTGTGATCGGGAATGGCTGGCCACTGTGGGACAGAGGGCCATGTTCACAGTAACCACGGGGCGCTGTCCCAGCTCCCTGGGGTAACGATGCTGTTCACTGTTCTCCCAGAGTCGTCTGCTCATCTAACAGGGGGCTCGCCACCTACCAAGGATGTTTGACATGGGAAACTGCACTGTGGTTTTGGGGTAGAAGTGAGAGTTTTACCCTGAGGTTGGCTCTCTATAACGCGGCTGGTAAAAATGACCAGCAGAGGTTGCACAGGTGCCAACTAGAAGAATTGGGACCTGGTACCCTGGGGGATGATCCGATGACGGTTTTGCATTAGAAAGTGTCGCAGGAGGCCAGGGAGTGGGCAGGCTTCCTGAGGCTGCTCTGAGCAGAGTCTTCCTCAGCCCTGGGATAGCTGGGCCATGAGTTTGTGTGGCTGGGGGGCGGCTGTGAGAACAGAATAACACAGATTGGAAGAACAGAGGCCGAGCCAAGGGCGCTGGGAGCAGAGCAAGTCAGGTTCCAAGGGCCCAGTTCTTTACAAGCGATCACTTTTCACGGGTGCTCACGTCTCTGTGAACTCGCGGGAAAGCCCTCGGAATAGGTGGGGCCTGGGCACCTTATGACCGAAGGAGCCTGAGCAGCTGCCTCGATGCCGAGGACTCACTTTCAAGCAAAGGAAAGCAGGGGTCTGAGCTCTCATGGCCACTTGGGTGAGAAGAGGCAGGAAGAGGACCGACCCCGGAGGCCCCGTTGGGGGACTCTGTACAGTGAGCATTGCGTGCACGGCTCCTAGACACACAGAACGAAAGCCTGCCATGCCTTCTGCTTCAGGAAGGCCAGCCTCCCTCTCCCAGGAGCAGGGGTGCCCTCTGGCAGCCCAAGGTTTAAGAGGTGTCTCTCTGGTCCTTTCTGTGTTTTCGAAAATGTGAACTGACTTCGCACATTTAGAGATTAAGACATTTTGCTTCAAAGCCAGGGCTTCTTGATCCTTCAGGAAAAGCAATCAGAAGCTCTGCCACATGGAGAGCGGGGCTCTGCTTGCAGGCCCTGCCTTAGGTCCCACGTGGCACCGTGCGCTCAGCCTCGCCACAGGCCCCACCCCTCCTGCGGTCCTCCCAGGCTGCTCTGCTCCTTATCTTCTCTGTCTGGCCCCCGAGAGGCTCTGAGTTTGCTTCCCTGGAAGTGTGAGCACAAGCCCAACATTGGAGTGGGTACAGGTCGGAGGTCTGACTTTGCTAAACTGACCTTTTTCACCTGATGCCCGTCTAACTCACGGAGGGCAGACCCCTCCCCTCCACTAAAGGCATCCTTGGTCTGCACCCGCAGGAGCTAGCCTAGCCCTGTGTCCCACCCGAGTGCCCAAGGTCCTGAGCTGACCTGCCCGGAATCCTCGGGGTTTCCCAGCTTGAGTTTCAGGTGTTTCGGGGTCTGCTCTCCTGAGGTGACCTACAGCCTGATACTAGGTGGTCAGCCGGTCCCCTCGATGTGCTAGGGGTCCTGACCCACGTCCCCTGCTTCCACCCCCATATTCCCAACTCGGCGGTCATGATGGTCATGAGCACCGTGATGTCTGAGTCCCAGAAACACAGCGGCTCCTCCTGGGCCAGGTCCCAGGCGGGGCTGATGAGTCAATTTATGTGTTTTATTTTAAAAACCAGATTGTTTTTCCTCTCTCCTCTGTTAGAAACAAATTAAATGCCTCACAGAAACCCAACAAAAAGCTGAAAGAAAACAGCATGGCTCAGCACAAGCTCCATGACCCAGCGCCAAAGAAGTGAGTTGATCTAAGCGTCAGTAACTTACACACAGAACAGAAGCTTGCTCTTTCACGAGTAGGGAAAGCTGTAGCATCTAGAGCAGTGACCAGTTTGTTGGGCCCGTACCTTCCGCTGTATGGCAGGTGTCCTGTGCAGGTCCCTCCCAGCACTGAATGAATTTAGAGTTTCTTTCGGTCCCGCCCTCCGTACTCAGGGTTATCCTATGCGGGATGGTGAATGTCAGCTGGCCAGGAGCCTGTTTAAGGGGCAGAGAGTCTGTGCTTTTAGAGCCACTAAAGCAGGCATATCAGGTTTCATCTCAAGACTGTGGGACCTAGAAAACAAGGTTTCTGGTTTGGGAAGGAAGCTTGGGTCAGACGCCTGGACCAGCATCCCAGTCTTCAAGCACAGGAACTTTTGTTCGGACCTCCATTCCTCTGGGTTAACTGGACCCCCTCGCCCAGGGCAGGTTCACAAACGCTTTCCCATCTGCAGAGAGCAGCAGCCCCAGTGATGGGCTGGCTTGGTCCCCGAGACTGCCGGCCTCCGTCCAGCAGGGCTTTTCCTGGGCCCCGGCCTGAGCCCAGGAACTGGACCTTCCCATTGTCCTATCCAAGCCCAGCCTTGAGGTCCAATCACCATGAATCCGGCAGGGCCTCTCTGTGGGAATCACAGAACCACAGAATTCCGCCTGACCCTTCTATTGACAGGGAAATTGAGGCACCGATGAGGAAATTGAGTGGCTTGTGTAAGCACAGTGCTGTTTCATGGCAGAGCCAGGATCAGAACCCAGCTGTGGTCCTTGTTACATTAGAATGCCTCATTTCCTGTTAGCTGTAGCGTATTACCTTTACATTCACTGTTTTCATTTATTTACTTATTTTTTTAATCCTCACCCAAGGTTATTTTTCCCATTGATTTTTAGAGAGTAGAAGGGAGGTAGGGAGTTGAGGGGAGTGAAAGAAGAGAGGAGAGAGGGAGAGGGGGAGAGAGAGAGAGAGAGAGAGACATCGATGTGAGGGAGACACATCAATTGGTTTCCATCTGCACACACCTCGACCGGGGCCGGGGATCGAACCTGCAACCCAGGTATGTGCCCTTGAAGGGGGATCGAACCCACCGCCCTTCAGTGCTCAGGCTGATGCTCCAACCACCAGGCAACCTGGCCAGGGCTCACTGTTTCTACTTGAAGAGGCCCACTCTCCTGCCCTCTTCCCCTCACCCAGGCTCCTCAATGCCGGGAACAGGCAGAGTATGCCAGCCTATTCCACGTATTATTATTAACTCCAGCAGAAAATGAGGAGGTCCCTGACCCTTTCTGAAAATGGCATTTTGGTGGAATTTTGCCAACCAGCATGATTAGGTCAGCACAGCACCGCTTCCTGCACTTGGCACAGTAATGGAGAGCTGAGAGCTGGGTTGGAGGTTCTGTTTTCCCGAGGGGCTACTGTGGGTGCCTGCCACGAGGAAGGTTTCACCATCCCTGGGTCTGTGCGAATTAACTGCACAGTGTGTGCCCTCCTGAGCCCCAGGTGGGATAAGTGTGGTGATGGCGAAGAGCACCCTCCTTCTGAACCGGATTAACCGCTGCCTTCCGAGGCTGTGATTCAAATCCCAGGTAGTGTAGGGCACCCAGGGACCTGCTGGAGGGGCAGCGAGGGTTGGCTCTGTCTTAAAAGCCTACCTGTTACAGGAAGAAGCACTGGATTGGTGCCAAAATCATTGTCACATTAATCAAAAGAAAGAAAGGGGGTTCCAGAGAACCACCCAAGTCAACCGCAGAGAGGCCTCCCTGGCTGCTGGGGTCCTCAGACCAGGCCTCGCCCAGTACTTCTCAGCCTCTTCAATCGCAGCTGGAGCCCCTCGAGGCCACCCCATGCTGCTCAAAGTGGACAGAAGAGCAAGACACCCGCAGGGAGAGCAAGGGAAAAGGTAGGAGGGGCGGACCTGGCTATGGTTGGGAAGTGAAGTGGAGGATCTCAGGTTGCCCTCAGGGACAGGGTAGAACTAAGAGGACTGCATGCTGGGTGCCCGTGTGTGTGTGTGTGTGTGTGTGTGTGTGTGTGTGTGTGTGTGTGTGTGTGTGTGTTTGTGTGTGTGTAGGAGCCTGAAGGGGGCGTGCTCCACACATGCACATCTGCCTCCTGAGGTATGTGAACACCCAAATAGAAAATGTAAACCACCGTCAGTTTGCTGCACTTTCGTCTCAGAACAATTCAGGTCTTTAGCATGAGGAGCCTCACGCATCATGGCCACTGTGGGAGGGATTCGAATATCCAGCGCTGATGTCCACACAGTTGCCGCAGAGACAAGCTCCACCGCAGATGTTTTTGGGTTCCCAGTTTCCTCCAGGCCTACAATAGGCCCTTTCTGTAGGGAGCTCCGCGGTGTATTTAGCTCGTAATGGACAGCTGCAAGGTCCCCAGCGAGGCGTCCTGTGGCTCTGATCGTTCTGTCACTTTGAAAAGTGGGTCCGGTTTTCTTCTCCAACCTGATCTGGCCTTGAGTGCACTGTGCCTCGTCATTCAGGGTTGTCCTGTGGAGTTGCCTTAGGTTTTTTTTTTTTTTAACATATTTTATTGATTTTTTACGGAGAGGAAGGGAGAGGGAGAGTCAGAAACATCAATGAGAGAGAAACACCGATCAGCTGCCTCCTGCACAACCCCCAAAGGGGATGTGCTCGCAACCAAGGTACATGCCCTTGATCAGAATCGAACCTGGGACCCCTCAGTCCACAGGCCAACACTCTATACAATGAGCCAAACCAGTTAGGGCATGCCTTAGGTTCTGAATTGGATTTCTAGTTTCATGTGCTGTATGTATTTCATGGAATCTAAGAGGCTGTCAGGATAAGGGTGCTCACATAAAAAGGAGATCAGTGGGCTGTGGCAGTGACGATTTTGTCAGAATTGCCACCTGGCCGACAGTGACTGTGAGACAGGCTCGAAGCTTCATCTTGATTTCAGAGATGTTAAGGTTCGGGAGAGGGGGAAAGTGCATCTTACTTGCCTTAAACACGGTTTAGTTTTCAATTTACTTTTAAATATCATGTCCTACATGACTTACCTATAAGCCTGCCAAATGTGCTCCCTGAGAATTTAAATTCATGAAGGACACCAGGACTTCCTGAGACCAGCCCATGCCTGGGACCCGGGCCCTCTCAGGGGCGGCCGTGACAGCACCGAAGGCCCGTAACCAGCCGCCTTCTGAGTGTGACCTGTGCACAGGCCTTTCTGGGTGACAGTCACCACTACAGGTCCTGGTGTATCCCTCGAAACGCAAAACACAAAGTGTGCACACAAATCCATACCAGTGTTTGGGGACTCGTGCTTGCATTCCCAGTCTTTATAGGAAGTGGATTAGGTAAAATGTTCACATGCAGAGAAACGATAATAAAATTGTTAACATTGTCTGTTGCCTCGGGTTTTCATTCAGGCTACATAATTTTCTTTACATTCGCCACCTCCACTTGTGTTATTGTGTCAGTTGACTTAATGAACGATAATCAGGCTAACTGAGCTAGCAAAACTTTCAGAGAAAAGATGCTTGACTGCCTTGGCCAGTTTGTCTCAGTGGTTAGAGGGTCGGCCCTCGCACTTAAGAGTCCAGGGTTTGATTCTGGCCAAGGGCAAGTACCTGGATTGCAGGCTCAATGCCCGGCCCAGTCCAGGTGTGTGGGTGACACCCAATCCATGTGTCTCTGTCACATAGACATTTCTCTCTCTGACTGCCCCACCCTTCCACTCTCTCTGAAAATAATATCCTCGGGTGAGGATTAACAAAACAAACAAACAAACAACTGTTTGGATCAGTGAATGAGCAGGTCAGTGGTAGATGTTAGTAACTGCAGCCATGTAATGGGTGCTCTTTCTGGCCTCAGCGCCCTTTAGTTAGTTTCACACTTTATGTCTCTCCTTTAGTTCCAGCTGCCATGTGAGGTAGGCATGATTCCTATCCCCTTTGCAGGGCTGGGAAAGTGAAGGTTAAGCACTTGCCCAGAGAATAAGGGGTGGAGCTGGGACCCGAACCCGGGTCTGACAGATTATGGAGCCTGAACTCTTAACCATTGTGAGCACTGCCTGCAGTTAAAGCTGCTTTGGTCCCTGAAGGTGCTGACCAAGCCTGGGGCACCAGCATTGCATAGTGGGTCCCTTCTCCTGTTGTGTGAGCTGTGGCCACCAGGTGGTGCTGTGGAGAGAGAAATAACAGAGGCCCTGCTATGGACTTAATCCTAAATCAAAATCTGATAAACCAGTTATGCCCATGTACCTGACTTGTTCAGGAAGTTAGGCCAATTGTCTGCTCTGATAAGACTCCATCATTCAAAGGTCACAAAGGGTCGGTTTGCAAGAGAAGATGCATAGGGATCTAAATGGGAATAATTCTCGATGTGTTGACAGTGTTTTGGTATGAAACAGGTATTTCAAACTCATCCTTCCACAGCACCTGTTTTAGATGTACAAGGAGTATCAGTGAGCGGCTCAGGTAGACTACCCTGTTGCAGCAGCCAGAAGCATCCTAGGAAGTGTTTTTCAGATCTTTGAACAGGAGCAGGAGTTAGTTGTGTGTGACCCAAGTTGTCAGGGAGCTTGTCGTTATGGTGGAGGAGTAAGAAAAACCAGCTCCTAAACTAATAAACATCCTTATTTAATAATTTAACACATTGAAATTGAAAAAATAGTCTAAGGCATCAGCTCCTAGTGCAATATACTAGGTGTACTGGTTAATAATGCAGATTTTGTAATAAAAAAAATACAAAATCATTTCAAGAGGAATATCAAAAGTGCTTTATTCAAAGTAATGTCCATCGCTAGCTACACATTTCCCCATCTTTCAGGTAATTTATGGATACTGTCCCAACAGAACTTTTCTTGTTTTGAGGCAAACCATTCAGAGACCCTCTTTCCACTTCTTATGTTTTGAAGTGCTGCTCAGAAAGTGCTTGTGCTGCCCTAACTGGTTTGGCTCAGTGGATAGAGCGTCAGCCTGCAGACACAGGGGTCCCAGGTTCGATTCTGGTCAAGGGCATGTACCTTGGTTGCGGGCACATCCCCAGCAGGGGGTGTGCAGGAGGCAGCTGATGGATGTATCTCTGTTTCTAACTCTCTCTTCCTCTCCCTTCCTCTCTGTGAAAAATCAATAAAACATATGAGGGGAAAAAAAGAAAGGAAGTGCGTGTGCCATTGATCAGAACAAGTGCTAATCTGAAGGAGCAAGGTCTGGTGAATACAGTGGGTGGGTTAATACTTCCCAGGCAAGATCTTTTAATGTGCCTTTAACTGGTTTTGAAGTGTGTGATGGTGTGTTATCATGAAGCAAAATCACTTTGCCGTGTCTTCTGGCACATTGTGGTTGTTTCACGATCAAAGAGTGGTTCAAATTGATTATTTGTTGTCAGTAGCAATCAATACTAATGGTTTCACCTGGTTTTAGAAGCTCATAATACACCACACCTTCCTGATCCCACCAAACGCAGAGCATTGTCTTCTTTCCGAAGCGATTTGGCCTTGCAGTAGATGTTGATGGTTGATCTGGATGAATCCACAATTTTGTGCATTTGGGATTCTCAAAATAAATGTACTTTTCATCGCCAGTCACAGCTCGATGCAAAAAAGACTTTAATGCCATTGAAGCAATATTTTACTAATGATTTTCGGTTTTCCATTTGTCTTTTGTTCAGTTGATGTGGCACCCATTTTCCTTCTTTTAACATCTTTCCCATTGCTTGTAAACAATCAGAAATGGTTTGCTGAGCAATCTTTAATCTTTCTGCAAGTTGTTTTTGAGTTTGACACACATCTTAATCCAATAATGCTTGTAATTAGTCTTCAAACATTTTCAATTGACCTGGGCATTCTTTTTCTTTGACATTGAAATCATCACTTGTAAAGCTTTTAAACCAGCATCCACAAGTATGTTGAGATAGAGTGTGTTCATCGTAAGCTTCTGGAAGTGTTCAGCAGCACTTATCTTCAAAATAAAGTAATGAATTAAAACTTCCCACAAATGCTCTTTTTTTGGCACGAAATTAAACATTTTTAAGGGTGAGATATCTACGCTATGTTAACGCCTTCAGCAATTTTGACATATGAAGTTTTGAAGTTTGCTGTTCATACAACAAAATAGCATACTTATCAAATTGCATATATATCAACGTACGTGTAACTCAACCTATTAAACAAAATCCGCATAATTAACTGGTACACCTAGTAGAATCCTCCTCACGTGCTCAGTAAAGCATTGGCACAAGCATGCCACTAAATGAATTAAGTGGAGTCAGAGCATAATGGTTCACCCAGTCCTGATTCTGGTGGTGCCGTGGGTATAGTTCCCAACTGTCCTGGGCAGGACAGGACTCTGATCTCCCAAGAACATTTAGCTAACATAGTCATTTGTTGTTATTCATTTCATTTATTTGCTGTTTTGTTTTGTTTTTCCTTCCTCTCTTGGGTTATCCGGGGGATAACAATTTAGCAACTCAGCACAAAAAGAATCGCTTTTGGAGATGGGGAAAAGAGGACAAGGCCTAGTCTCCATCGGCCCACCGGCTTTCTTTAAAGGCATGCAGTTCTGGTCTTCCTCTGACATCGCACCTGCTTCTAAGGAGCCCCTCCCTTTCTCAGACACTGGGATTCCTAATCCTTTCCCTTCAGCAGTGTCTTCCTGATGTACCCTCCTTCAAGCCTGAAATTCAAACAAACAAACAAACAGAAAAACAGTAGTTAAAGGCCAGATGACCCATAGTGAAGCCCTCCTCCTGACCCAAATTCCAAGCCAAGCTTAAAGTGCCATCTTGGATTCTGACTCCAAAAGACATGAGTGGTCACAGCCTCTGGACCTTATTCCAGCACAGCCAGTGTTAGGGGAGCCTCGGGGCATCCACGCCCAGGTCCCTGGGCCAGGGTGTCCATGCCAAGTGAGTCTGGGGCCCATTGCCGCCCCCTCTCTCACACCTGCAAGCTTGGAGACCATGCCCCCGTGCAGCACAGAGTGCATCAGCGGTCGCAAGACTTCCGAAACTCTGTGGTCCCTGTCAAGTGAGATTTTTTAAGACTCATTTTTGGGCAGCTAACTTTAAATCTGCTGCCCATTTCTCCATTTCCTGTGTCAGAGCACAGAATCTTGACTTTTGCGGAGCAGTCCCTTTTTAGATATGTTCTGTGTTTTGAAGAAATTACTGCTCCACTCCGCATCTCAAGTAATTGGATCGATGTAGCCGAACCAGGGTTCAGCCCAGAGTGACGTTGTAGGACCGTGCTGAGGTCCTCTGATATCTTGGATGCTGCTGAGAGGGCAGCAGTGGACAGACAGGACATCAGCTCACAGTCACCATCAGCCGGGAGCGCTGGTCCACAGAGGCCTTTAGCTACTGCATTGTTTTCTGTCTTCAGCCATCCTCCTACCATCTCCATGATTTTGCAAAGTCTATATCACGTGTGTGATTATTACATACTTTCCCTTGAATCGACTTGCCATTTCCACATTATTTTAAAAGGAAAGATTTTTATTGGCACTGTGAGTGGAAAACCACTGTCACTATTGCCGGAAACCAATCTTTGTGCCACTGATAGAGAGATGTGGAAAGGAAATCTGGAAGGCCGTCAACCGTAATTACTCGGAAAGGTCCAAGCTAATCACTTACTCTTTAGTTGAAACATTGTTAGCAGAAGCAGCCTCCACTTCTGTTTGTCTCATGTAAATTTCTGTTATTGGAATTTCCTGCCTAAAGGTTGTGGGTGTATCCCATAGTCTCAATAAAAGGGATAGCAAGATCAGAGCGGGGGCAGTCTTCCCACTAGAGGTTGGCTCCCGCCTGGCCCCCAATATTCCGAAATTAATACTTTTCTAGTCTCTTTTCATTTGTGCGGCCTTCTCCAGAACCCGAACCCTGAACTGGAACCCTGAACCACGCGGGACGTGAAAGGGGTTCCCACATCTGGCGCCTGACCGCGGGACATCTGGAGGAGAAGATATTTTTCGCCTAAGAGCGAAGGAAGGAAAAATACACTGAGAAAAGGTGTTTCTAGAAAATTCACCGAGAAAAAGGTGAGGGAGGTTCACCTCACGCAAAGCCCACAGACTAACTGCAGAGTCGCGAACTGTAAGTAGGGTGTGAATTAGGTTATAAAATAATGTGGCTTCTTATTCAAATTAAAATCTTAATTGGTATTTGGAATTTAAAATCTGTAATAAGAATTGAAACTACACTGCTGACACCACCTCTGGTGCGGAGAAATTCACAGGGGGCAGGAGAGGGCAGGGCTATCTGCTCTCCCGCAATGAGATTACTTAAGGTTTCATTTAAAAATTACAAGAGAACTCGCAGGGAAATGCAAATCTTGGCCAAATTGGGTGTTATTACTTCGGAAAGCGAAAACGAAAGAAAAAAATTTAAGATCTCTCTATCTTTTAAGCATGGAAAGAAATTCGGCCAGATCTGTTGCTAAAATTTCCCCCAAAGTAAGCAGAATGTGGGGAAAGGGAGACACGTGGAGATCCAATATGGAAGCCCACTCTCCCAGTATGCTAACTTAAAGTTCCCTTTCTCGCCATGAAAAAGTCTTAAACATTTAGTAATGTGTCCGGAATTTCTGTGCTCTTGGGGAGAGAACCTAGCTGTAAAACAGAATGCACGCATGGTCTGATTTCGGACATTTAGATTGTCTTCAGCTGGAATCTCTGCAAAAGCTATAGAAAATGAAAAAACCAGAATGATATTCAAGCTAATTCCAGCAACAGGATTGGCATTTCCATAATAAAGCGTTTTTAAGATGCTAATGACCTCAGTCAAAGGTAACTTTTAAGGCCTTCAAGAAAATAAGTAAATGTGTCTGTTATTGAATTTATCCAAAGTAAATGCTTTAAAATAATTATAATTGACTCTAGAATCTCAAAGAAATTGTTGAAATATAGGTAATGTACGAATTATAAAAATCTAAATAGCCCAGGTGAGGGCTGGCTATGCCTTTTGTTAATGGAAGAAGAAGGGTAGACATCCTTCCACCAGCAGGACAGGTAGACCAGTTCCTGCCAGTGGTCCTTCTAAGGACAATTTTTCCATTTGAATACTTGCAGACTTGCTACTCTATTTCCCCAGGCAAAGAAAAATCATGGACATTTTAAAAGGTCAAGCTGCTAGGCTGGGCCTGTTAATCAAAAGATAGAAACTTGTTTAATAATCTGAGTTTGCTTCCTCATAAAAAACCTACAGGACAGAATTGAATCTATTAGTTGATTATGTCTTGTATTTTTCTTAAAAATGTAAAGTGTTGTTAATCTAGGAACTGCCAAATGTTTGACTTGCCAGCTTTAAAAGTTCCAAGTGCAAATTAAATTGGGAGAAATTATATAGTTGTGGTAATTAAATGTCTAAAATATAAAAAATTGTTGAAAAGTGTTTTCTCTGAAAATAATTAGGAATTGAAAGTAAGTTGCTTATTGGTCTAATTAAAAAAGAGGACTAATTCTGTGATCCCAACCAAATTTTTTTCTATGCAAAGACTAGTTTAAAATCTAATTGATATCAACATAATTATAAAAAGTATTATAATCTTTAAATCATATATGGGTATACATATATATATATATATATATATATATATATATATATATATATATATATATTTGATGGGTTTTTTTTCCATGTTAAAATTTCAAGGCTTTAACAGAGATGATTTTTGGAAAGCTCCTAGGGCCCGGAGTAATACAAGAAATTTACTGTCTCTTCTTAAAGGAAATATTTCAAATTTGACAGATCTAATATACTTGAAATTGCATGGAAAGCCTTATCAAATAAAAGTTAATAATTATATTTTAAATGTTATGAAGGTTTTTGCCTCTCAGAAGGGCAAAATCAATATATTTCTTAAATATAGTCAACCTTTTCAACAGCAGTAGAATTTCAAGAAAGATAAAAGCCCCAAGCAGCCTGCATTTTGAATGGGCTGGGGTGGGACAGTGTTTGTCCTTTTGGATCGGACCAATAAGTATCAGACATATAGGTTTTACTGCATAAGTTTCTTTGCCTTTTAACTAAAGATACCTACTTAAGTTACCTTATAAATTAGCTTTTATAATATAATCAAGGTCTCATATAAATTAAGTTACATGAGAATCCAATGTTTAAGTAATTGAATCCAAGTAATATCTAAGAACAGTTAAGACAGCCACCATTACTGCCTGACTTTGGTAGCCGCCTGAATTCTTAACTCAGCTAGAGGCGAGGCAACATTTGTGGTTTGTGAATCAAATGTGTAAACATCAACTAAATTTGCTTTGTTTTTAAATGAAGATACCTACTTTAATTACTTAAATAAATTAGCTTTTTAAATTACAATCAAGGTTTTCAGCTAAATGAAAAGCCAATATTTTTATAAACAATTCTAATAAAGACTAGAAACAGCTAGTGAGATTTTTGTTTGCAATATAAATTTGACTGTCATTTAAAAGAACAGATTGGACAGCCGCCATGATGGCCACATAGAAAAGACATAGGGGCAAACCCCTTCCTTTGTAAATAATTTGATTAAGTATTCTAAGTAACTGAAGGCCTTCCCATGGTCCCTCTGTGGATGCAAATAAAGCCTAAGGGGATAGTCCTTAAAAAAAATAAAATTCCAGCTTAATAAAAAGGAGAAATTTAAAAATTTTTGAACTCTCTTTCACTGGTATTTATAGGATAAACTGAGGATTGTTATTAAAATATTAAACCTAATCCGTACTAGTGGTCACTCACCATAACCTTAAGTGAAATTGTTTCATGTGACAAAGATTTTTAAATGAAACTCTAAGTAGCATGAAAGTTATTCTTGAAGGAAATAAGGAGAGGTTTCCTTGACATATCATAAGGATTATAATTGATAACCAACACATTTAGGCCTCAGAAGGTGGAGATAAGAAAAGATTGTCTTGAAACTTTAAATGACTTTCCGAAATTATTAGGGGACATTAAGACCTTATCTGAAGATCTCTACAGGAGAACTGACAAATTTACTTAATTTACTTAGAGGTAACTCTCATCTTTCCTCTCCCCAAACATTAACAGATGAAGCTAGGAATGAGTTGCTAAGTGGAGCAGGCAATTTCATCAGCCCAAGTAGCACGGGTGCAACCCGAATTACCTTTATTGGGACAAATTAACCCTACTGCAAATAGTCCCACTGGAGTCATCTTCCAAAATAAAAATTGTCCTGCCATTATTGAATGGGTCCACCTAGGGCAGTGGTCGGCAATCACATTAGTCAACAGAGCCAAATATCAACAGTACAAGGATTGAAATTTCTTTTGAGAGCCAAATTTTTTAAACTTAAACTATATAGGTTAGGTACATTGTTATTAACTTAATTAGGGTACTCCTAAGCTGGCCTTTGCTAAAAACTCAAGGAGCCAAAGAGCTGCATGTGGCTCGCGCGCCGCAGTTTGCCGACCACTGACCTAGGGCATCAATCCTCTAAAACAGCGGTTACATATGTAGAACTAATGGCCCAATTAATATTTCAAATCAGAAAATGCTGCCTAAACAATTCTCAATCACTCGACAGCAAGCAAAACAGACTATTAAGGAATGTCCCACTTGCATGTTACATGTACCTCAAGGGTCTAACACAGGAATCAACCCTAGAGGTTTGCACAGAGACCATATCTGTCAAATGGATGTAACGCATTATACTTCCTTTGGATGCCTTGGGACATTACATGTCTCTGTAGACACCTTTTCAAAAGTCCTATGGGCTACTGCATCTACAGGAGAAACGGCAAAACAGGTTATTAATCATTGCCTAGCTGCTTTTGCCGTCATGGGAGTTCCAAAAAGTTATTAAAACTGATAATGGGCCTGCTTACATAAGCGGTCAATTCCAGGAATTCTGTAAAAGATGGAAAATTCAGCACATTACAGGAATAACATATAATTCCCAAGGACAGGCCATTATTGAACGATATCATCAGCTGCTAAAATCCCAACTTGAAAAACAAAAAGGAGAAATCACCTGCCAGTAGGCTGCACCAAGCCTTGATTACTTTCAAGTTTTTCACTTGTGATGCTGATGGAAAGACACCTATGGAGCTACATTGGTGTCAGAATAAAACAAAAGAAAATGGTCTAGTTAGATGGAAGGATCCCGAATCTGGTTTATGGAAGGGACCCGATCCATTATTAACCTTTGGCAGAGGGTATGCTTGTATATTTCCAGAGAATTTTTCCAAACCCGTGTGGATTCCTGCTAGAAATATTCAACTGCAACAGGGATCCAAGAGAGAAACTAGCCAGACTAATAAGGACCTTGTGCCTGGAGCCACACCATGCAGCCGCAGACAATCAACTACCTCAGCCACAGAGAGCAGCGACTCCAAGCAATCCACTGAAGATGAGCAAGGGGAGGACAAGCCGGACAACAAACAGCCCGGAGACCACCTGAGGCATGGTAAAAAAGACGGGACAGACGCCTGAGAACGTCTTTCCTGCCATGCTAGCAGTGATCAGCTGTACGGTAACATTACCTGGGGCAAATGGGGAATGATTCTGGACTTATGATTCCTGACCCTTCATGGGTAAGAACCCTTACGTGGGCTGATCCCCCGCCTAATGTAGTATCCAAGAGGAACATGGGTGAGGAAAGGAAGTAGGGGACTATTCACTACTTGCTCCTAGGAGAGGTGCAGAAAATATAACTAAGCCCTTGTCTGTACAAAAAGAAATTGACAGCCAGTTTGAAATTGAATTGCCATGACCTAGAGCAAAGGATATCCTTATATGATATTATTCTACAAAGCTACAAAGTCATTATAATTTTTTATATTTTACAACAGCATATTGTACAATTATCCCAAACAAACTTAGAAACTAATTCTTTGCATGTTTGGCAGCATTTTACATACACACACACACACAAAAAGGACATGAAAGGATTTAATCCCTTCCAGAAAGGAATTAAGGCCTCCCTGGGAAGGCTCTTGAGCATTCTGTATTGGCCTCTTTTGCCAAGAGGGACCCTCCCACAGCTGTTGCCTGAGCTTTTGTTCATACTGAGGTTGAAGCCTCGTAGTGGCTGGTACCATGGATCTGTCTCTGGCCCAATGGCGTGAGCTGGGCCCTCCCTGGAGAAGAAACCTGGGTTCCCTAAAGATCTGTGATCAGTGCCGGGGCCCCACCGGCAGCCGAGGTGGGATCCCAAGGCAGGTGCTGGGTGTGGAGGCCACGGGGGCATAGGCTACCAAGGAGACAGAACTGAACCTCACGTCACCCTGCTTGGCCCCAGAAGATGGCTGGTGAGACAGAGACGGGTAAGATTCCTCAAGGAAGGAACAACCTAAGACAGGCACAGTCGCAGTGGGGCCATCAGGAGAGAACTTGGGGGCAACAGAAGTGGGACACAGACCCTCACCCCCCCAATATTGCAGGGGCTTGAATCCTCGTCCCTTCTGAGGGAGGTCTCCTGTCCCCATGGCTGCTTCGCACTTCCCACGTCCAGCTCAGACCGAGACCCAGGCAACAAACAGAGACTTGGCTGACAGCAGCTGCCCTATATCTAAATCCACCCTAGCATCGGGAATGCTCAGGGCCTACTCAAGGATGCAACTAATCCTTTCCAATAATATTTACAGGGTAAACTAAGATTGTTGTTAGATTATTAAATTTGACAGTAAAATAATAGTCCAGTTTTCAGATTAATTTAAATTGGGTAATTGGAATACGTGATTATTCAAGAAAATTTAATTGTACTGGACAAAAACCTGTTTCTAAAGTGTTAACTAAAATTTCTATTGGTAGTTCATCTCATGGTAACATTGCTTAACATGCAAAGAACCTAAAGCAGTCATATTTTGGTGCAAAAAATGAAAATTTAAAGTTATGAAGACTGCATTATAAAATTTCCAGAAGCCTCCATTAATCAAAAAAAGGGGGGATAGTGGAAAAATATCATGTAAAGGAAAAATATCCTGAAAGTAAATTACATCTAGAAAATTTTTTACTTTGAAAACTAACTTTCATTTGTAATACTAACAGCAAGGCACCCATGAAAAACACACATGGTGTCAAAATAGCCCAAAGGAAAGTTGTTTGGGCAAAAAATGAAAAGGATCCAAAGTCAAATTTATAAAAAGATTGCTTTATTAACTTTTGGTCAAGAATATGTTTATATATTTTCAGGAAAACAAGACTATGTGGATTCCTACAACAGAGAGGAATTGCTCCAGCCATGAAGACAAGAGGAGAAACAGTTCAGAGATGGAAGACGCTGACGACGCCTTGCCATGCTAGCAGTCAGCAGCTGTGCATCGCTGCAGGTTGCCCAGCACCAAACCAGAGGGTCAGACCTGCATTACCACCATTTGCCACCATCCACATATCACTGATGACATGAACAGAAAAGGAACTGTTTGACATTGAAACTGAGACTCACAACTGTTGCGACACTTGAAACTGGGACTCAAACTTATATGATTATTTCAAGATTCTTTTTAAAGGAAAGAAACGGGGGAGATGCCGGAAACCAATCTTTGTGCCACTAATAGAGAGATGTGGAAAGGAAATCTGGAAGGCCTTCAACCTTAATTACTCTGAAAGGTCCAAGCTAATCACTTACTGTTTAGTTGAAACATTGTTAGCAGAAGCAGCCTCCACTTCTGTTTGTCTCATGTAAATTTCTGTTATTGGAATTTCCTGCCTAAAGGTTGTGGGTGTATCCCATCGTCTCAATAAAAGGGATAGCAAGGCCAGAGCGGGGGCAGTCTTTCCACTAGAGATTGGCTCCCGCCTGGCCCCCAATATTCCCAAATTAATACTTTTCTAGTCTCTTTTCATTTGTGTGCGGCCTTCTCCAGAACCCGAACCCTAAACTGGAACCCTGAACCACGCGGGACGTGAAAGGAGTTCCCACAACTATAAACACAAAGTCAACATAAAAGTAAATGGGTGATGATCGCCATGTTCCTCAGTTGATGTGGCACTGACTTCCTGGCATGCACCGCTCTGATTCCTGGGCTGCCACATGCTGGTCCCCCGCCTGCCTGCCCCCGATGCTGTTGGAAAAGCAGTCTCTGCCCTGGCTGCTGTCTGGCACCTCCGCCTCTCTGCCCCTCCTCACGCTGACTTCACGCAGTGGACGCCTGCCAGATTCATCCCACCAGACTTGAATCCTGCTCCTCATCAAGGTTATCTTTCAGAATCCAAATTTTCCCTTGATTTAAATTTGCAAGGCTTGGGTGCTTACAACTTCCCCGTGAGTCCAGACACTGGGTGGCTGAGGGCCAGGGTTGTCAGGTGCTGGGAGAGCATGGAGGGGCCCAAATACCCACAGTGGGCGTGGCTCCGGGTCCATAGGCCTCCAGCTGCCTGGAGCAGGACATGGTGCAAAACAGCCTTATCCTGAGGCTCTGAGGAACTGCAACCGCATTCATTTTTCACTTGTATTTGCAGAGTCCACCCCCTCTCCTACTAGGAGGTAGTTGAAGGTCTTTTAGGTGTGTTTTGCCCCCCAATGTTGTAACTTTGCCAAGAGTATATGTTCACAGTAGAAAATTCAGACATTGCAAAAAATGGAAGGTAAAAATCATTTTTGAGTCAAAATCACCATGTAGAAATGAAAACTTCTTAAACAAATGACTGTTAGGGTGACAATGAACTTCTTTCTGAAATCATAAGGGAAGCCCTTGGCAGGGTGCACATCCGGGGCCTTGAGGGCCTGGACCACAGGTCAGGAGTGGTCCTGAGCAGCTTGGTCTTCTTACATTAGGGATTGAGTTAACACAGCAGGTGGGCCCAGTAGTTAATGTGTTGGACTTTTACCAACATTTTGTTGAGCCTCCTGAGTTCATCCTTTACTTTCTGCCAGCTGCTGGGGGCTCACACTGTGAGCCATGGTTAGAGCCAGGGCCAGCCGCCTGGGGGCCTCCAGCTCAGGCTGCCACCAGGACCTCCCCTTAGACCCTAGCCCATGAGGCACACAGCCCAGCTCTTGTTCATGGGTTCCCTAGGCCCTGCTGCCTCTGCATCTAGGCCTCATTGTGATCGCCCCACCTTGGCATGGGATTTTGCAGTCCCAATTCTCACTGTCCTTTTCTGCCCCAGGCCCTGGGAACCTAATACAAAGGGAGTGGCCACACCCAGAGGCAGCCTTGAGCTCATGGATGCCTCCACTGACCCAGCCTCCAAGCCCCGGCCATCAGAGCTGGGCTCCGGGGCCTGTTCATCCTCAGCCATCACTACAGCTCCTTCCAGCTGCACCTGCACGTCCACATCCAGGCACCCAGACCGCATCCACGGTGAGTGACGGTCCCTCTAGAACCAAGATGAGCATCTCGGCCCGAGGTCCTTCCCAGAGACAGGGGAAAGAGGCGCCTCTCAGACTGAGAGGTGGTCAGCAGGTGGGTGAAGCTGTGGACAGGTTTGGTGTTCCACAGACACAAGTTCAGAGCTCAGCTTCGCCTACAGCTGTGGGACTTTGGGAGGGTAACTCTGCCATCTGGAGACCTGGGCCTGAGCCCTGGAACCCACACCACTGCTCAGGAATTGGTGGGGCCAAGTGGCTCCTGAACAGAGATGAACCAGAGTTTGGGCTAAAATCAGGCAACGTTGGAGGTTTATTCTCCAGGGAGGAGAATTGACAGGGTCCCTGCACTGGAGGCCGGTCCATGGAGTGGAGGGCACTGAAAAACAGTGCCCTAGAGGTGTCCTAGACTGAAAAACAAGGGGATTCAGAAGGCAAGGACAGGTTGGATGTCTCCCAAATGCCAGTAGCCATGCATGCTCGCAACCTAGATAGGACCTTACAGTCCTCTTCAAGGCATCTGACTAGAGGGAGACATTCCCAGCAGAGCAGTCAGGTCACATCTTGCCAGAGGGAGCCCATGAGAAGTCAGGGTTCCCCGGACACTTGAGGAGCACCTGCAACACCTGAGACAAACTGATTTGAGAGCAACAGAGTCAGCGGGCATTAGGCACAGAGACAAAAGCTTTAAAATGCCCGACATGACCTCAGAGCGAGCCACTTTACACGGTGAAAGCAGAGCAGGATGCTATGGAAAGAAGCACCTGGACAAGAGCACTCGGAAATTTAAAATATGCAACAAAAGAGGAGAAATAAAGCTTAAAACTTCAAAAGACATTCTGCTTCTAACCTAGAGATGAAGTATCCGAGGACAGCAGAAAGAGCTGAAAATGAGTGTCCTGGGGGTGTTAGAAACTGAAGAGAAGGGGTTATGATTTTTCATAATCTTACCTCCCACAGGACCCTGCAAGCTCTGGCATGCATCACCGTGGTTTCACAAGCCCAGCAAAGACAGACAGGGTCCCTCTCCTCAAGGCTGCCTGGGGCAGCTTCAGGACCTGGCCCCTTGTTTACAAATCAGAAGCACCCTGGGAGAAGATGAGGTGAGTGAGCACAGGGCAGGAGGCAGTCCCTCTGTGCTCCTGGACAGACACTGAAATGGGAGCCACTCACTGTTGGGTGTCAGGGGCGTGGCGCCTTGTGTGGCTGGGGCAGGCTTGCTCTGTGTCCCTTGTGGGCACTCAGCAGTCGGCCCGGTCTCCCAGTCCCTGCAGAGCAGAAGCCTTGCCTGAGCTCCAGCAGGAGGCAGGAGCACCACCTCCCCTGGGCCTGCCAGTGGCCTTCGTGGCCCCAGACCCAGCCCTCCAGGCTAACCCTCGGGCTGTCTCAGCCTGGATTTCACCCTGAACCAGAGCCCAGGCCTGTTCAGATGCCTACTGACCCTGCCTGAGGGCCTCTCTCACTGCACAACCAGCACTGCCCACTGCGATTCCCTGGCAGCCCAGTGCTCACGCTCAGGTGGACCTAGAACTGTCTGCAAAATGGAGACCCTTGTGTCAGTTTGGAGGGGGTCCAGGGCTACTGTCAGAGAGCAGCTGGCAGGCTTGAGGCACAGGGCATCTTAGTCCTTCTCAGGGAAGAGCAGTGACTGGTGGCCCATGGGTACTGGACATTGCTGGGAGGAGCTGCTGGTGCAGGCTCAGTCTCTAGGGAACCCACATCCTCCCTCAGGTGGTGGCACTTTCCTTTTCCTTCCTCCAGCCCCTGGAGAGCCCAGGCCCCAGGGAGAGATTGCTCTCAGGGCCCTGCTTTTGGTGCTTCTGGCCCTGGAGAGGGAAGGGGCTCCCGGGATACTAAGTATCAGCTGCCTGTGCTGCATGGCCCTTAGGCCAGGACACTGCTGTCCTTTGGAGTCCCAGTCATTGCGCAGGCGGAAGTGTGATTTAAAGTTAAATCAGATAGAGTCCTGAGTGTGAGGCTGTCCCACCAGGAGAAAAAGGGGAGAGATAGGACATGCAGGCACCTGTTCCCTAAGGACACGGTCCACCAGTCCCTCCCTCCTCCAGGAGCTGGACACGACCACGACTCAGGGGCTGGGCCAGAGTCAGAGGTGGCTGCCTCGCAAAAGGCCCAGGTTTCCCCGTGGATGTTCCAGGTCCGCTGACTCTCCAGCCCTCTGTTCTCCGCGGGCTAGAATTCAGATGACAGCCCCTGTGAGCGGTCCCTGGAGCTCAAGTTCCCAACCACAGGCAGCACGGTGAGTGGGCGGTGTTTGGTGCCCTTCAGCCTCGGTTCTCACACCTGTTTCCATCAACAGTGCTCTTCCTTCAATCTAAGGCCTGTGTGCAAATCCCACACACAGGAGGTGAACGTGGAGGTGTTACATTGAAGCGGGAATGGGGACCCACAATTCCCAGCACCCCTTCGCTGCCTTCCCTAGGGGCCTAAGCATGCAGCTCCTGCTTACATCCCTCCAGTGATGGGTGGCACTACTTCTGGAGGCTCTTACTCCTCTTGCTGGCAGGAAGGTCCAGTGGCCCAGGCACAGAGCACTGATTGCAGGAAGGTCTCACCTTCCTCACCTGGACTTTAGTTGACCAGAGCAGCTCCCAAATGTAAATGTCATCGTAGAAATTGGTGGAAACACTTGCCATCTCATGTAGGCAGAAGGGAATTAGTGAATGATACCAGCCTTTTCAAACATTAACAGCTGCTTTGGGTTTTTATAATTTCCGTAGAACAAAATCCTAGGAGGGTGGGAAGCTAACTTTTAAAATTAAATGAAAACTGAGAGAGTTTCCATTGGATTCAGCTTCTGAAGTAATCAACAGTAAGTGTAGGAGTGAGCATTATCTCCTCCCTCCCATTGCCTAGAAAGCTCCAAGGTGCTGGCATGGACTCTTACAACGTTTGGGCAGAAACAGGCTCTGTGGGGAAACAGTGTAACTCCGCGGAGCCCTAGCATCTTCTCACTGGGTGGAGGGGAACACAACAGGAGGAGTCAGCCACTGCTCTTGGGAGTGTCACCGAGGGGACAGATTTATGCCGAATCAGCTGAGGAAAAGGATCTTCTTCCTAAAGTGTTCTGATTCCTGGAGCTTCTCTTATCAAGAGCCAGATGCGAAGGGGTGGGCAGTGCGGAGCTGGGATGAACGGAGGGTTTGGAGCCCGCTGATCTGTATCAAAGTTGCCTTTCAGTGACACGTCCTTTTCCAAAAGGAAGGTGGATGTTTTTGTTCAAGGTTTTCCTTCTCAAAGAGGGGGCTGCTCCTGCTTCTGTACTCTTCACGGAACCAAGTACTTTTTGGCTCACCCTCAGCCCCGCTGCTAACAGGCTTTTTCCGATGCCTGCTATTTGGGGAGCAGGCCAGGGCTGGGGAACTGGGTGCCCTGTGCCCCAGTGAGTCCAGAGCAGACTGCTTGGTGGGGCGGAAGCAGAGCTGTTCCTAGTGTGTCCCCGGTTCTCAGTGCAGTTCAGCTCAACACCAGCTGTGTGCAGGGAGGATGGGCACACAGTCCCTGTCCCCAGCTGTGACTGTGCAGTGGGACAAGCCCTGATGGTTACACGGGGCAGGGCCGAGGGACGGCTTGTGCTGGGAGCATGGACCAGGAGGGGCGGTCTGCAGGCCTGGAAGAGACCGCCTGCCCAGGCCAGGTGGTACTGCCCTCTCTGCAGCAAGTGCTCCCCCTCTGATGCAGGGAGGCAGGGAGGGCTGCCCTAGACAAGCTCAGGCAGGCACACCCCGCAGCCAGGAGGGCGGCTGCCCCACATTTGTCATCTTGAGGTCCATTCTTTTTTCCTTTGGGGCAGCTGTCAACCTGAGACAAAAAAGAGGAGGAGCTGAAGGACAGCAAACAGCCACAAAAAGACAGCATTTTCTTTCCTCCTGAGACCCAGCACCCGCCCCCTCAGACCCCCGAGGTGAAGCAGCCCCTGGAGCAAGCACAGGCTTCATTGTGCACAGGTGTGCACTTACTCCTGACTTTTGCCCTCACCAGGTGCCACTGTCCTAGTCCAGGCAAGGTGTTTCCACGTGTTCTAGAAAGCTCCATGTGTCCTAAGGGTGGGCTCCCCACCCCTCCAACCCTTCGCTTTCCCAGAGCCACCCTGTTTGGTATATACTGAAGTTCTGCGTGAAATTTCCTTTGTCACCAACATGGTTTGAGCCCCAGCCCCAGACCGCACCGACACAGAAGCACAAGCTGTCATCCCGCACAGCCCATGCCCACTGTGCACGGGGCCTGGCGCTCAGGGGAGGCGGGACCCCTCCTGGGGCGTCTCCAGAACCCGCATCTGTCCTTCTGAGGGCGTTCCCTGAACTGTGGCAGATTCGCTCTGTTCTGTCCTCCTTTGCAGACTGGATGGCGTAGTCTGGGCTACACTGGGTCAGCGGCCCTTTCGGTTCAGGGTGGTCCTTTCCTCTCAGGGTCCCGGCCAGGCAGCTTAGAGAGCCGCAGAGATGCATCCAGTGACCGCTCACCTCGTGGCCTGAAGGGTAAGTCGGCCTTCCTTCTGGGCACTTTCCAGTTTCCTTGGGTCTCCGCTTTTAGCTTGGTGTTACCTGTGTGATTTAAAGAAGACGATTAGCAAGTTCTTCAAAGCTTGATGGGTTTGCCTGCATAGGGCACACCATGCCGTTTCAGGCTCAGGCCTGGGAGTTTTCACGGATTGGGGTTCAGATCCCTTCTCCTCATTGACCAGCTTGGGCACCTGGGCGAGCCACCCATCCTCCGAGTCTCAGTTCCTGCAGCTTCTGGAAGGGGACAGGGCTGGGAGTTCCAGTCCATCGTAGTCAGAGGACATGGGGTGAGTGTGATTCCTTTACGGTTTTTAAGCTTGTTAATGGTGCAGAAGATGGCTGTGTATGCCTCACAGCTGTTGCTAATTTCAGCTTTAGCAGAAGCTCTGCACCTTCCTCCCACCTTATTTTGTGTTTAAACCCCATTGTGAACTTCTAGAGAATTGCAGCATGTCCTTGACATCCCCAAGGCCAGCCTGGGAGAAGTGTGCTCTGGGTTCCCAGAAGGGCTCCCTGTGTTCCCTGAGCCGGAGGCAGCACAGAGCCCACTGGAGGCAGGTGAGCGCGAGTGAGAGACTGACGTGTGTCCCTCTGTGTCCCTTCGTCCTGACTCCAGGTTCCTCTGACCCAGCCCGCTTCACCGCAGGCCCGAGAGCTTCTGCAGGGAGGACCTGATGCCCAGCAGGGACACAGCACTCTGCCCCGCCCCGCGATTCCAGCACCCCAGGCTACACTACCCTCAGCTGCCAGGAGTACCCACCGACCAGAATGGTTCTCTCCACCAGGAGGCATCCAGAAGAGGGGTGTGGCCCAGCCCAGGGCTGAGGGGCCCTGTGGCCCCTGAGCAGAGGATGGTCCTGGAGGAGTTCCTGGAGGCGCGTGACAGGGCTCCCCCTATACTGTGTGTTGCCCGGGAGTACTCTTTCCTCATTCTCCCCTCAGATGGACCTGGACCAGAGGGGAGACCTGGATGGCAAAGTCACAGAGAGGGAATGGGTGGGGCTGGTGCAACCTGGCTGCAGAGCTGGCTGGATGAGGACATAACCACTAGCCAGAAAGTGACTATGCTGACAGCTGGCCCAAACCTGGGAGGCTGTTCTCTCCATCCGTGCAGGGAGCGGCAGAAATGCCAACATGGAGGGGTAAGCCATGCTGTCTCTGTTGCAGTGACTCTATGCTGCCACTGGGCAGGAGGCGGGCCTCGACCATCTGTGAATAAACAGGCAAGGCTGGGCTCCAATGACACTTTACTTATGAACATTGTCCTTTGAATTCCATAGAGTTTTCACAAAAGATCGTTTAAAAAAGTTTTTTTTTCATCATTTAAAAATGTAAAAACACTGCTTAGCTCACAGGCCATACCAAAGCGAGTGGCAGGTCCTAGCTGGCTTGGCTCAGTGGTTAGAGCATCAGCCCGAGGACTGAAGGGCCTCAAGTTGGATTCCAGTCTAGGGCACATATTCAGTTGCAGGCTGGCTCCACCAGACTTGGTCGGGGCATGTGCATGAGGCAACCAATCATTGTGTCACTCTCACATTGATGTTTCTCCCTCTCCCCCGCCCCCTTCCCTTAATCCCTTCCGCTTTCTCTAAAAATTAATGGAAAATATATCTCCTCAGTGGAAGGTTAACAACAACAAAAAGGGAGAGAGTGGATGTCAACAGGCCTATAAAATGTCCCAGCACACTCTGGCCTGTGGCAACAAGCTCTTTCCTGCATCCATCTGCTGCCATTTTTGAACACTTGCCCTGTGCCTCCCTGGGCTTGACACTGGGAAAATACAAATGCAAAGGCCGCAAACCCCGGAGACTGGAAAGAAGGAATGCTATCAAGGCCACTCATGCTGATAGAGAGATCCGGGCCCTGTCTCTGGAGCCCGGCCTGCTGTGGTGTTTTTTGTGGGCAAGAAAGACAGTAATCAGTGCAGCGTCTCAGATCAGCGTTCCATGAGCACAGGCCATAATTCACCATTTTCTAGGTCCTAGAAAGTTCTGGAAGGCAGTTGTCCTTCATTTTAATTAAGTGAACTGGGTACTGTTCACAAGGCCAATGCCTGATGGTGTTTGCTCCTGCCAAGACCTGGATAGTTCTTGGTTGAAGCATCTGCCCCCTGGTAGTCGGTGCGCATCATAGCAACTGGTAGAATGGTTAAACTGTCAGACACTCACTAGCATATTATATATATATGAGGCCCAGTGCACAGATTCATGCACACTGAAAGGAAATTAATTAGAAGAAATATTTTAGAGGCTGGGGAGGGACCACGGGAGATTGGCTGGCTGTAGAGGGACTGCAGGAGGGCTCCAGAGTGTGTCTGGCCCATCTCGCCCAGTCCCAATTGGCCAGACCCCAGCAGCAAGCCAACCTACCAATCAGAGCATCTGCCTCCTGGTTGTCAGTGCGCACCATAGCAACTGTTCGAATGGTCAAATGGTCAGACACTTAGTATATTAAGCATATATATATATATATATATATATATATATATGCTTATAATAATATATATATTGGAGTGCCAGGGCAAAGAATGCATACACCTGGGAGAGAGGGCGGTCCCTTAGGCTTCTCCTAGTCTGAGACCCCTCAGGGCGTGTCCACCTGCGGGCAGTAAGACATCCCTCTCGCAGCCCTGGGCCCTTGCTATCCAGGACCCCTCACTCCTTACCGCCCCCAGGAGAAGCTCTGCCACTGCCACTGTGCTAGCCAGCCGTGAGCCCAGCTTCTGGCTGAGTGGTGCTCCGCTTGTGGTAGCACACGGCCACCAGGGGGCAGCTCCACTGTTGAGTGTCTTCCCCTGGTGGCCAGTGTGCATCATAAAGAAACCAGTCTTTCTGTCGTTCAGTTGATTTCCATATGAGGGTTTTATTATATAGAATATATAGAAGTGGCCCAGTGCACGAATTCATGCACATTGATAGGAAATTAATGGGAAGAAATAATTTAGAGGCCAGGGAGAGACCGCGGGAGGTTGGTTTCAGGTAGTGTCCAGCCCATCTCGACCAGTCCTAATCGGCCATACCCCAGCAAACTAACCTACTTGTCAGAGCATCTTCTCTGGTGGTCATTGTGCATCATAGCAACTGGTTAAACGGTTGAATGGTTGGAAACTTAGCATATTAAATATATATATATATATATATATATATATATATATATATATATATATATATATATACATACACACACACACACACACACACACTTTTAAAGGACTAAAGTATAGAGATGGAGAACAGGTTAGTGGTCATCAGCTGTAGGCACGGGGGTGGAGGTGGTGTAAGCGTCTATAAAGCAGAAGCATGAGGGAGAGCTTTAAGGTAATACAGAAGTTCTGTTCCTTGACTGTGGTGTCTGCACAAATCTACACACACAGAACTTCCTGGAATACACACACACACACACATCCTCGTAAACTGATAAAACCTGAATAAGGTCTGAATATGATGTCAGTTCCCTAGTTTTGAGCATGTACTGAAATATGTACTAAAGTTATGTAAGATGTTACCTCTGGAGCAAAAAGAGTGCAAGAACCCTCTACTATTTTGCAACTTGCTGTGATTTATAATCATTTCAAAACAAATAGGTAAGTGAATGTGCAAAGACATGAATACACATCTCCTCTAAGAAGACAAATAAGCACATGAGAAGATGCTCAACATCATAAGCCATTAAGGAAATGCAAATTAAAACCCCTTCACACTCACTGGCATGGCTACAATCAGAGACCAACAATGCCCGATCTTGTCCAAGAGAAGGAAGCTGCACCCTTCAGACGTGGCTGGTGGGAATGGAAACAGTCTGGCAATTCCTGAACAAGTTAAAAGTGCATTTATCATTTGACCCAGCCATTCCACTCCTAACAATCTACCTAAGGAAAGAGAAATCACATATGTCCACACAAAGACCTTAGCTCCAGTGTTCATAGCGCAGTAACTCACAATGTCAAAAAGTGGGAACAGACCAAGTGTCCATCAACTGCTGAGAGATAAACTAGACGCGGTGCATGTGCACCATGGACAAGGGCACAGAGAGGACCACAGCATCACACGCGCTACACATGGGCCTGGCAAACATTGTGCTGGTGAACGAAGCGGTCCACAAAAACTGCCTTTCGTACGATTCTATAATCTGTGCAGGAAAGGCAAACCCACAAAAGCCGGAAGCCTGCAGAGCGGCTGCCCGAGGCTGGGAACTGGAATAAGGCTGACTGCAAATCACATACGAGGGATCTTCTTAAGATGAGAGGAATTTAAAAAGCTGGATTGTGGTGATGGGTGCACAACTCTGTTCATTAAGTAAAGCCATTTAATTGCACAATTAAACTTGTCAATTTTATGGCATGCAAATTATTGAAATAAAACTAATTAAGCAGCAAGAAAGAATGAGAGAGAGAGAGAGAGAGACTGCAGAAGGACTCCAGGGTGTGTCTGGCCCATCTCCGCCAGTGCCAACTGGCCAGACCCCAGCAGCAAGAGGGGTCTCCTGCAGTCCCTTACCTGCACAGAATCTATGGAATATGCACGTATACCGTGACTGCAGCTGGGACTCTACTGCAGAGCAGGAGAACTTCTCCCACATTGGTCAGATGTAATGGACACTGTTGAGGACCTTGAATTTTTCTCTCTGCCAGATACATTAAAGAAATAGCTGTTGCCATTGGTTCAGAAATCTACAATTAAAAGTCATAGAAATTATTCTACAAGAAACCTAAAAATGCCATGGGCCAAACAATGACCTTAGAGACCCCCAAACACTTCTAGGATTTGAATTTCATGATCTCTGAGATTACTTTCACTTTGTCTGAGTTAGCTCCACAGCTTTTTGGGGGGGTGTGGGGGAAGGAGAATCAAAATGAATTAACATCAATGGACTTTTTCTTTTACTTCCATAGTATGCTAGTCACGTACTGCTAAAGTAATACAGACTGGAATTTTAACCCATCAAGGGGATCAGGCATCTCATAACCTCTCTCTCTCTCTCTCTCTCTCTTTCTGTCTCTTGTCTCCCTCTCTCTCTCTTTCCCCTCTCTCCTACAAGGTTCTATTTCCTCCTCATTTTAAAACCATGCCACTAACGCCCCCAACATTTCTTCCTGCAGTGGTGCAGAAGACCAGAAACCTGTAACAGGTATCTGCAATATATTCAACTTACCAACAAGGTCTTTAAAGACAGGGGTTTTTATTTTATATGTGAGGACCGACACAGAGAAGCGCCATCAGCACTGTATTCCCATCTCTCCTTCTCCTCCAACCGCCACCACCCCCTCCCCCCCCCCGCCAGAGCATGTATTTGCCTGCTGTGTCACAGCTCACCCCCTGCCTTTGTGTGTGATAAACACCACCTCCTTTCTCCTCAGGATACTCTACCCTTCACCAGTCCCTCTCCCCTGTATTTCCAATGCTTTCCCAACTTTGTGTGTGCTCCTTAAAACCTACTCTCTCAATTAAGATAAAGGTCTCAAAATGTAAAGGTGGGCTGGCTATTATTTTTAAATCTTTATTTTTGGTAGTATTACATGTATCCCCTTTTATCTCCCATTGACCCCTTATAGCCTGCCCCTGCCCCACACCCCAGGCCTCCACCACCCTATTGTCGGTGTCCATGGGTTATGCATATATGCATACAAGTTCTTTGGCTGATCTCTTCCCACCCACCCATCTACTCCCACCGCTCTGACATTTGACAATCTGTTTTATGCCCTGTGACTCTGCATCTGTTTGGACGGACTATTAGATGACATGAAGGACTTCTTGAAAATTGGCAGGTGTGACAATGGTGTTACGGTTAATTGAGGAACTGCCCTCACTTTTTAGAGACACACTGAGGTATTTGGTCATTAAGACGCATTTTCTTTAAGTTGGTCAGCATACACAAACTCGCCCTTGACCCAGACCTCTGTCTGGCTAGTTGTGTATCCTCACGGCCATTCAAAGGCAGACTCCTTAACACAGCCTCTACGTCCATGTTCACTTCCTCAGCCCCACTGACTTCCTCCCCCAACTCCTCTCCACCACCTGCTCCCCACGTGTTCTAGCCAAGGACCCTGTGCAACCTGTCAGAAGGAAAGGGAACCTCTCTCCTTGCTCATGCCTCAGGACTCCAGAAGGAGGCTGACTTCAGCAGTCAGTCCTCTCTGGGCATGCGGGCGCCTCCAGACCTCTGACTTTCACAGCTCCCGAGTCTCGGTGTGCTTTCTCTTTTCCTGACAGTCCAGATTCCCCCCGAATGAGTCTGATTTCCCAGCGTCTCGCCCAGGACTGGAGTTCAGTGCAATCAAGAGCTTCCTTCTCCCTCTTGCTTTAGAAAGCCAGCCGCACACTCAGCCGCCCGTGCACACAGCCGCCCGTGCACACAGCCGCCCGTCCTCTGCACGTGCCAATCTCCGTACCTCAGCCTTTTGCAGCTCCTCTGAGTCTCAGTGTGCTTTCCTCTTTTCTTCTAGTTGTACAATTTCTACTCAGCCAGCTTTCCTGTGGTTCTGGATGGTGTCCGTTTTGTGTCTTAGTTGTAGTTTTGGATATTTTTGTGCTAGGCAGCAGGTTATGTGTTTACCTATGCCGCCATCTTGGTTTCTTTCAAAATAAATATTTTTTTTAAATAAAAATTTCATGGATGGGCACAATCCTATATAATAAAAGCCTGATATGCAAATCAACTGAACAGCAGAACGACTGATCAGCCCTGATCGCCAGCCAGGCCTAGGGACCCTACCCGTACAGGAATTTATTTTAAACTAGAGGCACCAGGCCTCTAGTTTAAAATAAATGTCTAAAAGGACTCCTTAGTGGGGCAATTTTGGAAAAAGGTTGAGAAACTCAGTTTAGATGTTTATGGGACTGTGAACTCCAAAGGCAAAGATCAGCTCTTCACCAGCCCTTCTGGTACTCTCATCTGCCGCTCTCTGTCTCTGTAGCCCTGCCTTCCCTTCTTGCTCCCAGGGGAGAAACTTTCTCTTGGCCTCCATGCTCCTTTCAGTCCTTCCAAACCATTCATTTTCTGTGATGGTCTCCAAGTCTGACGGGGTTCTGATTTACTAAAACCCTTTCCATAGATCAGGTCTCAACTTGGTGCTGCCTACAGGCCTCTTCCTCCAGTCCTGTGGTTCCAGCCCCAGGGAATGGGAACTTACTCCACCTCATGTCTGCCCTGCTGCCAGGCTTTTATCTAGCTGTTTCCTTCCGCCTGGACTGCCACCTAGTCCTGCTCACCTCCCTCAGAAAACCTCTGGGATGGCCCCTTCCTATGCCGGGCTCCCACAGTCCCTGACTCCCTAATTAAGGCTTACATGCCACTGCTTTGTAACCACTGTCCTCCCATCGCTTGTTTCAGAGAAGTTCTTGCTGAAACTGGAGGAGAAGCCCTGTCACCTGGACCTCAGTCTTGTGTTTTCATGAGGCAGCATAAGTGAAAGGTTCAGGCCCCAAGAACTCCCAGCAGAAAGGACTTTGAATTCTTCCAACATTTTGGGACATCTGAATAGTAAAAACCCCACCTTGCCATCTGAGGACCAGTTCTTCCTTTCCTCCTGAGATAAGCAACAAGCCTGTCCCCATCTCGTAAAGTATGCTGTACGGTTTAAACTGCCACTTACATCTCCCACACACACCTCTCTCTACCCTAAACCAGTTTTCTTTGTAGATATTCAGTCGGAATATTTTTGTTCACTTGTCTATCCCTCCCAAGTCGGAGACTTGTGCCTGCCTGTGTCCAGTGCTGGGTCCCCAGTACCTGTAGCAGTGCCAGGCACACAATAGGTGCTCAGTGCATGCAGCAAAGCTACCTTCCTTGCTCCCGGTAACAGTTCACTATGTCCCATGTTCATGGGCTCTACAGGCAGCCTCTGCTTTATCTACACAATCTCCTCAGGGCCGGGCACAGACAGTGGGAGATGATGATGTTTTTCCACAGGCACAGCCACTTCCTGCCTCCTGAGGACTCTGCACCATGTGAAAACTGGATGGAGTGACTGGCCACTTACTGTCCCCAGCTCTGAAGAGTGAGGGACCAGATGCTATTCTGAGGGCCCTGTATATGGGCCCAGTCTCTGGACGTCGCAACTCAATAAATAAAGACTGTGTACACCAGGCTTTGATTCCTGCCTTCAACACTTGAGGGCCCTAGACTCCCTTCTGGGACTTCCATAAGACGGCACAGGACATCCCTCACTCTCCAAGGGGCAACTGCCCTCTGTCACTGAGGGCTGTTTTTGTGGGCATTGACCACCTAGCACTTCTGCCTGCACTGTGGGGTTGAGCGGCTCCTGCCATCAAAAGAGTCCTGAGCAGCACTCAGCATACAGAAGAGAATGCTGTGTGGACCCAGACAGTGGCTGCTGCATCTGCTTCCTGTTTCCTCAGTGTGTCGGGTTCTATAGGCCCTAGAGGGCAGGTCTGCAGGAGAGGCACCCCAGAGTGCTGAGCTCTGCATGCCTGGGGCTGCACCCAGATTTACCATTCAGACCTGTTGCTCCCCTGGAGGTGACTCCAAATCTCCAGAAATTGGAAGTGACTTGCCAATGCTGACTAGACTGGCCATTTGAAACCTGAGGCTTGAGCCCTGGCTTAGAAAAAATGAGCTAGATTGTGTCCTGGGGATATGATCTTTAAGACAAAGGCAGTTGGCCTGGGAGCTAAGGTGTAAGTCCAAGTGGTCAGGGTGGAGGGAGCAATGCAGTCCCTGAAGGGCTGTGGGGATCTGGTGGCTTTTGTTTCCAGCTCCAGCTTCCTTGGGTTGTAGACTGATCTCTCCAATTTCTGTGCACGTTTTTGGCAAACTTCACTGCCTGCGTGGGTTCTGCTCCATGTAACTGAGAAGTGTGATAACAGACAAGACCAGATCAAGACTACATTTCAGAATATCTTCAAGAAGGCTAGATCAACATCCCACATGGTGACCTCAGGGGCCCAGGGAAGCCAAATGGAAGCCTTAACAGGACTTTCCATTTATTAACCTTTTCACAGAATCTGGTTTTGGCTTTGTTGGTGTCTCTATTTTTTTTTCTTTTCTTTTTTTTTTTTTGAAATAAATCTTTATTGTTCAGATTATTCCAGGTGTTCCTGTTTTTTTTCCCCCCATAGCTCCCCTCCACCTGATTCCCCACCCCACCCCATGCCCTTACCCCCCGCCACTGTCTTCATCCATAGGAGTTAGATTTTTGTCCAATCTCTTCCCCCACCCCTCACACCTGCTTCCCCTGAGAATCGTCAGTCCACTCCCTTTCTATGTCCCTGATTCTATTATATTCACCAGTCCATTCTGTTCTTCAGATTTTTTATTCACTTGATTTTTAGATTCACTTGTTGGTAGGTATGTATTTGATGTCATTTTGTTGTTCATAATTTTTATCTTTACCTTTTTCTTCTTCTTCCTCTTCTTAAAGAATACCCTTCAACATTTCATGTAATCCTGGTTTGGTGGTGATGAACTCCTTTAGCTTTTTCTTGTCTGTGAAGCTCTTTATCTGACCTTCAACTCTGAATGATAGCTTTGCTGGGTAGAGTAATCTTGGTTGTAGGTTCTTGCTGTTCATCACTTTGAATATTTCTTACCACTCCCTTCGGGCCTGCATAGTTTCTGTTGAGAAATCAGCTGACAGTCGTATGGGTACTCCCTTGTAGGTAATTAACTGTTTTTCTCCTGCTGCTTTTAATATTCTCTCTTTGTCTTTTGCCCTTGGCATTTTAATGATGATGTGTCTTGGTGTGGTCCTCTTTGGATTCCTCTTGTATGGGGTTCTGTGTGCTTCCTGAACTTGTAAGTCTATTTCTTTCACCAGGTAGGGAAAGTTTTCTGTCATTATTTCTTCTAATAGGTTTTCAATATTTTACTCTCTCCCTTCTTCTGGCACCCCAAAAATTCGGATGTTGGTTCGCTTAAAGTTGTCCCAGAGGCTCCTTACACTATCTTCATATTTTTGGATTCTTTTTTCTTTTTGTTTTTCTGGTTGGATGTTTTTTTTTCTACATATTTCAGATCTTTGGTTTGATTCTTGGGGTATGTTGATCTACAGTTGAGTTTCTGTATATTCCTTATTTCAGACAGTGTATGCTTCATTTCTGACTGATCCTTTTCCATTTTTTTTGACATTCTCATTAATATCCTTAAAGGTCTCATCAAGTTTCTCAGCGGTTTTAAGAAGATTCTTGAGTAACTTTATAAATGTGGTTCTGAACTCTGTGTCATCCAGTAGTTTTCTTTCCTCCGTTTCTTTCATTCATGACATGTTTCTTTGTCTCCACATTTTGGCTGCTTCCCTGTGTTGATGGAGTGGCTTTGTGTGGTAGGTGATCTATAGGGGGCAGTAGCTCAGCCTCCTCAATCACATGAGGTGGATGCTCTTGGTACACCCCTTTGTGGGCTGAGTGCAAAGTCTTGGTGTAGTTAAGCCTTAATTGCCGTTGGTACACTGGGAGGAATTGACCTCCAAGCTAATTAGCTGTGAGCACTCCCTGTGTCTATAATGGAAGAACTGCTGCGCTGAAGACACGCTTATGGGGCAGGACTTGTTTCAGTGGGGCTTTGGTGCTCACTGAGTCTGCCTCTTGAATGTGTCACTTATGGATGTGAGGAGTTGAAATCTGGTGTCTCACACTGACCACTAGGTACACTGGCTTCTGGATCTCCAATGGGGTACAGGTCAGCTACTGTCTGAGGCCACCCAGCAGGAGCTACAGTGAGAGCTAGAGTTTTCTCCTCTTTGCTTGTGGTTTGGAGGTTTTGGAGCTGTCTGACGCGGGCTGCAAGTTTGCTAGGTTAAGCTGCGATAGGGCAGGGCTTTCTTATGCAAAAGCCGCTGCTTGGAGCTTGGCTGGGTTTGTAGGTTGTGCAGGGCAGGGTCTCAGGGTGTCACTAGGCTAGGGCGTGGCAAACAGCAATGGCTGCTAGTTAGTTGGCTCTGCGTCCCTGTCGGCAGTCCAATGCCCCAGTACAGTAAACAATTGTTCCTGTGTGCAGCTCTGCAAGCAAGCCACCCTCATTGGCAGACAGTCCAGCTTCTCCCCGTAAGAGTTTGGGTCCCCCGTGTATCCCCAGAAACTGTATTTCAGAGTAATCTGGGGCTTGTCTCCCTTTGGGTTGAAAAAAGCAACGCCCGCTGCCAGCCCGGATCACGCGCCTCCGTACCTCAGCTTTTCAGCGCTCGTGCACGTCTCAATGCTCGTTCTCTTTCCTTCTAGTTGTAGAACTTCCACTCATGCAGCTTTCCCGTGGTTCTGGGTGATAGACGTTTTTTCTTTTAGTTGTTTTTTTGAAATTGTTGCGGGAGGCAGCAGTTTTGGTGTTTACCTACGCCGCCATCTTGGATTCTCTCCAGGTGTCTCTATTTTTTATATTTTTAATTTTATTCTCTTTATTTCCTTCTTTTTGGATTTAATGTTTTGTTTTTGGGGCTTGGGTTTTTTTGTTGTTGTTTTGCCTTTTTGACATGATTGTTTAGCTCACTGATTTTCAGTCTTTTTCTAATACATGAACTTAAATTTCCCACACAGGATGACTTTCTATTTTGCTTTTTTTATATAGCTCAGATACAGAAATTTAAAATTGTGTTTCTTAATTTCTAACCATATGGGAATTTTTCTAATCATCTTGCTCAATTGCATTTGGGATGGAAACATGGTTTACATGATTTCCATTATTTTTTAAACATGTGGAGACTTAATGGCTGGTAACTCTTGTGAATAGTCCTTGGTTCACGGTGCACTGTCTAACTTGGGTTCTCCTAGAACCAGACTTGGGAACAAGGATTTGAGAGATGCTCCCAAACTGCATTAGAGGGCAGTGGGCAGAGACACAGGCAAGGAAAGCAGCACCTCAGGCACATGGTCAAGCAGTTGTTATCACTGTGGGCAGCAGCATTACTCTCTGGGACAGTTGAGAGTACATACTTCACACTCAAGGTGCGGGCTCTTTTTCACTAACCCCCATCAGTCACCTTGTTGAGGCTACTTTGGAGGCTGGAGTTTCAAGTCCTTGCCACTTCCTGGGATCATATCAATGGTGGCCCCATGGTGGTCATCCACTTCGGAGACCACTACCTATTGCCATAGCTGCCATTGCCTAAGCTTGTTATGGCTGTCTCATCAGCAGCTGCCATACATCACCTCAACCACCTGTGCTGCTGTCACTGCTGCCACTCTTCACTGTCCATCACGGCCACCATCGATGGAGGTATTGCCATAACAAGAATGCCTTCAAAATGCTTGACTCAGTTTACAAAGTGACCACCTTCCACCCAACCCATTTTGTTCCTTTCAGCCCTGTCCCTAGCTGTGGCTTGTAATTTGCTTTCCCCTCCTGCCTCCAGTCTTCCATATGGATCCCCAATGCAGAGCTGGCCTCCTCCCATCCACTTTGACTTAGTGCACACTGCCTGATATTCAGACACCTGGCTTGGCTCCAGGATACGTTGTGAAGGACAGGGTGCTGAGAAATGGCCTCATCCCAGTTTCAGGGCCAGAGGGCCATGCATTCATTTATCATTCCATCGACACTGACTGTGTCTTTTCTGAATTCCATGTATAAGACTAGCACTTGGGACATGTCACTGAACTAATGCATGGTGCCTCCATCAGGGACCCTAGTGCCAGTCAAGGCCAGGACCACATTGGCTCTCACCCACCCAGGAGCCATTACACGGCCCTCTAGTCATTGCACCCTGGAGTTCCTTTGCTGAGTCACCATGCTCTCCTGCCCCAGAGCCTGGAGGTGGGCTTCGCCTTGATGCCTAAGATCATTCTCTGTCCCTCCTCCCCAATGTCTCCCACTTGGAATCTTACGTTCTCAAATTGTACCAGCCAGGCTGGCTGTGGTCATCCACAGACCCCTAGGTCCCTCTCTTATCTTTGACAATTTCAGTATCTGCATCACTGGCAGCCCCTTCACACTATCTTTGTCATAATCCTTGGTTCACTACCATGTAATGACCCTCCAACACATAGATCTCTTGTCCTCCCTTCAGTGTGGGAGCAGCATGATGGAAATATAAGAGCCAAGATCTTGCAGTGTGCTGGGGGCTGGGATGGTGTTTATAGGAGAGTAACTCAAATGCCCTAAATTTCAAGGGAAGCACAAGCAATTTTAGTTTTCTGGGCAACATATGTGATGCTTGGGAGAGACCCATTCAGTGTGTGGGATCACGAACTGGGCAGACAGGTGGATGGCTCCTTTGCAGGTCAGGTGGCCCGTTTATTATTTGGAAGGAAACACAGTGTGCACTGCCCTTGTATAGCTAAGGGCCAGTTAAACAGGAATACCTGCTGCCTATGCTTTGTTACAGGAAGAGGACACACTGGAGCAACAGCAATGAAGTAAGAATAGGCACCACAATGAAAGGTTAATTCATGGTAAGGGATCCAGAGAGGCCAGGGGCTGGGTGCTTTGTCCTTCCTTCTATAAAGATTGAGGCTGGAACTCTAGCCAGTTTTGCTCAGTGGATAGAGCATCAGCCTGTGAGCCGAAGGGTCCCAGGTTCCATTCCAGTCAAGGGCACCTACCTAGATTGCAAGCTCCTCCCAGGCCTGGGCCCTGGTCAGCGCACGTGCAGGAGCCAACCAATCGATGTTTCTCTCACATCAATATTTCTGTCTTTCCCTCTAAAAATCAGTGGAAAAATATCCTTGGGTGAGGATTAAAAAAAATAATAATAACGAGGCTGGACACACTTTCTCGGATCGGGAGCCACCTAGAGCACTTTGGAACCAGAGCCCAAAACGGGGGCTCAGCTGGGATGTTTACACTTTGCTGGTCATCTATGCATCTTCCCAAAGCAGCCTCAACTATCACCTCGATCTGTCAAACCTTCACATCATCCTACACACAACATTACCTCGTCACCATTTCTCTCTTTCTCTGCTTTACCTTTTGTTCAGAGCACACAGCACATCCTGACTTCACGTTATGCATGTGCTGGCTGGTTTGACTCTTTCATGCAAACCTGCTATCATGACAAGCTCTTTGGGTTGACCACACGCTTCTAGTGCCTGGCCCATAGGAGATGCTCAATACATTCCTGATAAAGGAGCCAATGAATGAATTCCTCTTAACCCAATTATAAATTTGATGAGATCCCAATCAAAATTCCAAGGGAATTTGATCAAATGATTCAAAATTCATACATACTAAAATTTAGAATATGAGTATCTTTTGAAACAGAAATTTTATCTGCAGGAAATAATTCAAAACCCGGCTAGAGTGGCTCAGTGGTTGAGCATGGACCCATGAACCAGGAGGTCATGGTTTGATTCCCATGGGAACATGGCTGGGTTGCACGCTTGAGACGGCTGATCAATGGTTCTCATCATTGATGTTTTCTACTCTCTCCCTTTCCCTTACTCTCTGAAATAAAAAAATATATATATTAAAAAAAAAGAAACTCCAGATCCCTTGTCAGTCATTGCCCTTTAAAAAAAAAGGGGAGAGAAAATAATTGAACAAATGTTCATAGGTTGTCACAGAATTATTCATAAAGCAGAAAACAAAATAATGTTAAATCCATTAATTAGAAGTACATTATATAATTTATGATGTAGCAGGAGAAAAAGATACTAGAAGATGTTATTTTTCAGAAACATTTTCAATATTTGAAGTAGAATATATTATCAAACAGAAATAAAATATGATTTAAAAATATAGATAAGTGTATATTTACATATATGACTAGCATATCTGAAAGGATGTGTATAAAAATATGTGTAATTATTTCCATTTTGGTATGTGGATGATCACTTGGTTTAAACTTTTTTTCTAACAATAATCACAAATTATTTTTATAATAATCTACTTTTATTTTTAAATAGAAAAAATAGAACCTAATCCAATTTCTTTATTGTAAAGATGAAGAAATTGGTATCAGGATTTAAATTGTGTGTGTATTTGAGTATTGAAGGTGGTGATAAAGAAGTGTGTCCAGTGTAATCCACCTGGAAAGATGAGCTGGTTTGATTTTGCCTAAAGGTTGGCAGTTGTGTTGTGTGTGTTTTTTCTGAAGCAAATTGTGCTTATAAAGATAAATCCCATGACTAGCAATCAAGTGTCTTGCCGCAATTCAGAAATTCATGCACTTGACTAATTGTATCACAGACATTAAGGCAGCAAAACACAGACCCACAAATATCTCAGTTTTGTTCCCTCCTGCATCCCCACACACATTTTCTTGTTTCTAGATGGCTCTATTCTGTCTTGTTCATTTCTCAGAATAGTTTTAGGACTCTCAATTGCCTTGCTCTCTGCTGACAAATTTATTTCAATTTCCATTCTATTCAACCTCATCTGTCCATTCTTTAAGCTTCTTGCTATTCCGTTTTCTTCTATTTTCTTCTCTTTAAAATCTCATTCTCACAGAGTTGAAAAAAAATCTATTTTAATATCATATAAAAAGTCACAACTTCTTAAATGGTTTTAGTTCTTATAGTTTTTTATTGTTTGTACTAAATGTTTTACTCAAGTTTCTTTCACCTTATCTTTAAATTTCACATTACCTTCTTTCAGTCTTCTACCTTCCCTTTCTCACCTCACTATGGAGTGTATCTCAGAAGACTTGCCTCTGGTTCTATCATTCTTTTGTAAAGTACAATTTCCATTTAATTTTTTTCAGATAATGTTTCTTCAGTCCTTACAGACTTAGCTCCTTACATGGGCTTTGGTGGGGGTCCTGGAGCAGTCCCTGCAGGTCTGACTTGGGTGGGGGTGTTTAGTCCCTCCAGACATAGTGAGAATGGATCCTGACTCCTTGCTGTGATGGCACTGACATCCAAGACCCTCGCTTCGGGAATGTCCCTAAAGGCTGTGGCCTCTACTGCTTCCTGTGACCAACTTCTTAAAGGCCTTGTCCTTGGGCAGGCATCGGGCGCAGCTGGTGCAGAGAATAGGCTGCACATGGCTGCGGCCTTTTTTGGCACAACTGTTGGTCCCTCTTTTCTTGATTGTCTTGGAAGAGAGGGTCCCAGAGAGCCAGTTCCATCATTATCGTCTTTCTAGTTTCTATCATTCCAACAAGCATTGGAGGGGTCCCTCCTCATCCTGTGGAAATGTACACATAGCCAGGAAAATGTATGATATTTGCTGTGCCACTCCTAAGAAGAATATTTTGTATTGTCTTCGATAAACTTTTACCTAAAACCTAAGAGTATCCACAAAGAGAGATTTTGTATCCAAACATGTTTTCCATGAGGACAAAGTCCATGAAAATGAGATCATAGTAAGAATCATTTTCACTTCTGCTGCCAATCATTCAATTGCTTCCTTTTGTCTCAGAATAAAGGTCTGAGTGTTCCACTGGCCAACTAGGATCGGGGCTCCAGCTGGCAGGACCGGATGTAACTGCAGGACAGAGTGGCACCTGTGAGCTCCCAGGAGCCACACCTCAGGTGTCCCTCCCAGTGTCAGGAGCCCCAGGAGTTGCTATACAGCAAGGTCTGGGGCTGACCAGGGAGCCATGGGCACTGGTTCTCTGGACTGACCAGCAGGGAGAGTCCACCCCTACCTTTGCCCAACTCCTGCCCGGCCTCACCTCTCATTGTCTCTGGGCCGCCTCCTGCAGCAGCACTATCTCCTCCATTACTTTTTGCTCCTGGGCCCAGAGGGAAGGAGAGGATGCAGGAACTGCCTGAGTGGGGGTAAGGAGTGGGGCAGGGGCCTAGTCCTGGGTCTTTGCACACAGGGCACCCTTCTTCCCCCTAATTCCATCAGGCCCTCCCTGTGCTCAGAGATGGGCATCGACAACCCTTCCTCCAGGAGGTTCTCCTTGATGCCACCCCTACCCCCAGCCACCTACTGGAGGGGTCTCCCACTTCTGTTATCAAGCTCTCCCAATAAATGGAAGATGCAGGGGATGGAGCCCAGCTGTGTGCTGGCCAGGGCGTCTCTGATTCTCATTCCCCTCTTCTGCCCCCCAAGAGTTGTCACAGCTGCTCACCTTCTTTTTCTCTAGGTTGATCTGATTCCCCTGGAAGGCAAATATCCAAAGTCCATCAGAAAGAGCTCCCTGGATAAATATCACATGATCTCACTCATCTATGGTTAATAATGAACAACATAAACTGATGAACAAAAGCAGATCCAGAGACAGGGAAGCAAACTATCAAACCTCAGAGGGAAGGTAGGGGAGGGTGGGGGTAAGGGGGAGAGATCAACCAAAGGACTTGTATGCATGCATATAAGCCTAACCAGTGGATACAGACAACAGGGGGGTGAGGGCATAAGTGGGGGAGGGGGGTTGGGAAGGTAATGGGGGGATGAGGACAAATATGTAATACCTCCATCAATAAAGAAATTAAAAAAAAAAAAAGACTAGCCCCCAATGCCCACCCTTCTTATGATGCACTACCACCAGGTCCCAGGAGGGGGCAGGAAATGGAAAGACAGAACTTGGACCCAGGCCAGACTCAGGGCTCCACAGGAGGGGGGATATGAATCACTATGAGGGGCCTGTCACTCCAGCTCCCAGGGGCGGCTGTGCTTAGAACTCTGGATTCAATATGGGGGCACTCTGTCCCCAAAAGCCAATCCTGGTCACCCCAGCTCAGGCCCAAGGTCACCCACCTCCAGATAATCCTCCATCCTACTGTCCAGCATCCTTTGGTCAGTCAGAAATTTGCCAAGGAAGAGAACACACTGGGCAAACAGGGTAAGGGTGGGATGAGACCCTGCTCTCAGGTGCCCACAGACCCTCCCCTTAAAGTCTCCCACCCTCAGCCTCCTGACCACTTCAGGGTTCCCATGTAGAGCAGTCCAGGTCCCTTAGGGCCTCCACTCAATTGCCTCATCCCTCACTCTGCAGGAACCCCTCTTGATCGGCTCCCAGGACCTCCTTTTGGCAAATCACAGGGTCTGTGTTCCCGGGCCAGCCCCACCCTATATCCATCCTGTACCCAGCTCCTCCAGAGCCTCCTCTTGGTCACTTCTAAGGGAGGGTTTCAGGTTCTGTGGGCGCAGGATGTAGGGATGGGGGAGGAAAACCTCCCTCTCTTGACTTGGAGGCCCAGCTGGGAGGGCAAAATCCCCTCTCCTCTGACCCTGGAGCACCCCCTAGACAGGGTCACTCACCTTCTTCTGCAGCCTCTTCTTGGCTCCTCGGAGGTAGAGCATCAGAATGGCAAACCTGAGGGGATGCTTCCGCCAGGGTGGAGGACAGGGTCATTGAGGTCATGCTCACCTCACCCCATTCCTCCCACCACCCCTGCCCTCACACCCTGGACATCTGACCCAAGTCAGCTGATACAAATGCCATCCCAAGTCCAGCATGCTCTGATTCTGGACGGCTCCCAGTTTCGATGCTCACTCGGTGTGTGTGACCTTAGGCCTGGGCCTGGCCTCCCTGATCCATTCCCTCCTCTGGAAAGTGGGAGAGGTCCACCTAGCTCACAGGTTCTCCCGAGGACTCAGTGTCATTACTGTCATAATTGTTCTTACCCTCAGCCCTCCAGGTGGGACAGGGCAGGGAGATCTGCACAGTCCTTTCCTGCCCTGAACTCATGACCACCCAGTGAGACCTGTAGCACGGGATGGTCACCCCTGCATGTCAATCATGAGGAGACTGATTGACAGCGAGTGTTATAGGGGCACAGTGGGAAGTCTCAGAATGCACACCTCTCTGTCTCTGGTCTAGCCAGTGGGACCTGAGGCCAAGTAACCCTTTGGATCCCCTGGCCCGTGGGAATCCCATCCCTGGGGCACGAAGGAGGCACTCCCCTTGGAGGTGTGGTGAAGACAGAAGGAGCAGGAGGGCCCTGGCATCCTGAGGACAGGCTGGGCTGGTTTGGGGAAGAAACGTACCCCACCCAGCTGTTCACCTGACAGCCTGGAAGAAACTAAGGGCCAGCAGAGGGACCAGCATGGGAGCCAGAGACCCGCTCAATGTGCCAGCTCTGCATCCCATCCTGGAACAGCCTGGCCGCCACCCTGTGTGCCATGACCACGGACTCCTGTCCCTGAAACTGCCCACACCCCCACCTGGCCAGGACCAAACAGATCCCTCTTCCTGGTAATTGGGACCGAGAGGGTGAACATTTCCAGAGAATCTTTAAGTAACAAACTACCAGAGCCACATCCTGTGCAGTCCCCCCATCCCTCACACCCTCCTCTCTGCAGACCTCCAGGCTTGCTCTACCTTGATGAGCTGTTCCCTGCTCAGTGAGTTGTCTTCCTTACACAGTTTTTTCACTGTAACTGTGTGCCTCCTGAGGGGAGGGGAAGAGGAAAGACGTGTTTAGGAAAGATGGGGGAGATGAGTTAAGGGCAAATTCCTTTTGACAGTCTCATGTTTGAAACTGCCGTGGTGAGGGCATCACTGGGTTCCTCTGAGCAGGAAGGTCTCCGTGGGGCCGGGGCAGGGCTCCCATGTGGGTCACTGGATCCCCATTCCTATTTCTATGGAGCAGCCCTGTTTGGACCAGTTTGGATTTCAACCGGGCATAGGGTTCTGGTGCTGGACACACTTGAAAATCTCTACTCACACAGACTGCAGCTCCCATTCTGCTGGAGTTGCTGGCCCTCTGCTCTGTGGGCTGTGCAGCAGCAAGTGGCTGGCTGGGGAGGTCCACAGATCAAGAAGTGTGAGGGAGCACAGGACTTGGTTGGAAAGTCTGTAAGGAGGAATCTCTGAAAGGTCAGGGTCCTCCAGGGGGACCATGCTGAAGGCAGCAGCCCCTGCCTTGACTTTTCCAAACAGGTCTGAGCCCCTGAGTGTCTACTGGGATCTTTATGTTTAGTCTTTAGACATCCTTGCTTAAAGGACACTGCAGATGCATGTGTCTTCTCGAGGCTACTTACCCTGCTGATAGTATCTAGAAGTTAATTTTAGTTCAAGCTGTCGCTACAGTAAAATCCTAAGGAGGCAGGAGAACAGGGCTGTTTGGTTACTATAACTAAGCAGTCCCTTAACCCTCTTTTTCACAGAAACATATGTCAGAGTAATCATTCATCTATCGCTCAAGGTCTGCCAGTCAACCCCAGCCAAGAAGCTCCCTGTGGCCTCTTGGAGCTGAGGACGCCTGCAAGCCACAGCCACAAGAAACCCACTCCTCAGTCCTATACCTGCAGGAAACCAAATTCTTCCCACAACCGGGGTGAGATTGGAAGCACCTCCTTTCCTCCCAGACACTCAAGGAAGACCACAGTCTCAGCCAAAACCCTGGTCTTGTGAGCCCCAAGTCAAAGGAACCGCTTACACCACGCCCTGCTCCTGATTGCAGAAGCTGTCAGTCACAAATGTGTACTGTCACTAGGTTAGTGATAACAGCAAGGATGAATGTGTACTGTCACTAGGTTAGTGATAACAGCAAGGAATGACTATGCCGCATCCTTTATCAAATCAGGTTCTCCATCTTAGAAGAAACTTCCTGTTGGAGAGAGTGCTCGTTCATAACACAGTTTCCTAAATGTGCAAGTTACATGTTGCCTTGATGGAAGACAGTTCTGTGGGGTTCCCCCATGGTTCTGCTTGTCTTGCATGGGGCACTGTCTGCCCTTGTTCCCTTGTGTGTAGAAAACAGTTTTGGAAGAGTGTGTCAGCCTCTGGAACAAAGGGCAGGCTTATTTTAAGCCCTAGGAGATGGAGATGAGGTCTCCCTTGGAGCCAAGGGCAGATGTTCTTCTGCCCATTATTAAAGACATGGATTTTCTAAGCTCACTGTTCCTTTTCTGTGATGCCACCCACTGTGTATGCAGACGTCACCTGGCCATCTTCCCATGGGATTTGGGGCTCAGAGACCTGGCACAAAAATGGTGATACTCTACTGCTATGTCATAAGTAATAGATTCTCCTTTCTCTCTGACCCAGCAGTTTGATGGAATCAGTTAGCATTTATGGGAATGTGGCAGGCAGGCAGGGTCAGACTCCTCAGAATTCTGAAGAAGCAATTGAGAATGATGTACAGCACATACTTACGTAGAAAATTTGGAAAACACATTTATTTGTAAAGGTAGAAATGCAAATACTATACAAAGTAACCTCTGAACCTACTGAGTAGGCGAGAGAATTTGAGCCTTGCCATTCCTCCCCCTCAGCACATGGTATTACTCCTTTTCTACCAACCTCAGCCACACTGTTACCTGGTAACGTCTCCACACCTAGGGTTAGTTTGGCATGAACAATACTTAAGATAGTTTTTATTGTGGAGGAATTTTAGGAAGTTTATCTGCCAGGGTGTTATCCCGCATCTACTAGGGTTCAGGAATCTGGAGAAGGGGCTGCAAGTAAATTAATAAAGAGGCTAGAGAAGAAATATGAATTTGGAAGGCATTTTTGGGGAGCTAGAGGAGGCATAGTATTAGTAACTTAAGTTTATCGAATCTCTGGACCCCTCACATTTTATTAACACATTTTTCCCTAGAGCAAAGGAGATATACATATCAAAGGCAAGGTTTAGTAAACAGTAAAAAGTTTATCAGGTTGGGGGAAATGCCTACAGCTGTTCAGCAGCAGGTAATAACACACAGATTTTCAGGTTGAGGAAATGCTTTCAGCTATTGCAGCAGCAGGTAGCATTCAGCCCTGCTGAAGCCCCAAGGTTCATCAGCCTTTTGATGAACTTCTTGCATTTATGACCTGCTGGAATTAGCTTCTAGCATTTATCCTTATCAGTTGCTCATGACATGACCAGGCTGCTGTCCCTCCCACAGAATGACTGCCTAGTGCTATTTGTAGCTATGCTTCCATTTGGTCCCATATGACAATATCTTCACGGTGCTGTCTCAGAGTCCATTGCAGTCACCATTTCAAGTCTTGCTGTCTACTAACTTAGCAATTGTATAATAGCAAGGGACTCAGAGGCTTAAAACAGGAGGAATTGATGGTTAAAGTCAGAATCAGCAAGCAAGAACCTGATAAAAAGGTACTAATCAAACTCACCTCAGAGTTTTCTCCCTAAGAAGATGGGGGAATCCCATCTTGTATTTAGTTTCCTCATGCCACCTTCTCTCAATATGATCACAGCTCTCTAAAACTGTTTCTCTTGGGAAAAGTGGGTTATTGCGGTTTGAAAATGCAACACTTCAATTGTGCGCTGACAATGTTGTAAACCCTCTTTTTGAGAAGAGATAAAATTTTAAATCAGAAATATGAACTTCCTCTTGAGATAAGACAAGCTTTAATAAATTAATAAAACCTGTAATTTCCTAGATTTTTAGACTTCTATGTGTTTAATGCTCTAAATTGCCCCAAATCTTGGAACTGATTTTATAAATATCTTGTGAGACAGAAATGGGGTCCAGCCAGGCTAGCCAGAATTTGAAATGGAGAAGACATTGTGTTTTACACTGAGTGGCCAGATTATTATGATCTCTCAACACATAATATTCTGGCCACTCATATATATCCTATATAATAAAAGGCTAATATGCAAATTGTCCCCTTGACCAGGAACTTGACCAGCAGGCAGGCCGGCCAACCACCATGTCCCCTCCCCCTGGCCAGGCTGGCTGGACTCCACCCATGCACGAATTCATGCACCAGGCCTCTAAAATAAATAAATAAATAAATAAATAAATAAATATCTCCTACCTGATAAAGAGGGAATATGCTAATTGACCATCACTCCATCACAGAGATGGCTGCACCCACAGCTGAGGCCAAGTTCCCATGAGGAGCCTTAATGAGCAATCAGCAGGGACCTGAAGCTACCCCCTCCCCCGCCCCCTGGGGCTTGACAAGGGACCTCAGGCTGTATCCCTTGCCTGGTGTCAGGCTGGGGGATCACAGACCACACCCCCGCCCCAGTGCCAGGCCAGGGGACCTGAGGCCATGCCCCCCCACCCTGCAGGGCTTGACAGGGAACCTCAAGGTGTGCTTCCTTTCCTGGTGCTAGGCTAGGGGACCTTAGGCTGCTCCCCCTGCCCCAGCACCAGGCCAGGGGATCTCAGGCCACCCCCGCCCCCACCAGGTGGGACTTGACAGGGGACTTCAGGCCATGCTCCCCACCCATCAGGGCTTGACAGGGGATCTCAGACCGTGTCCCCCACCTGGTGGGGCTTGGTGGAGGATCTCAAGGCACGCCCCCCCGCCCACCACCCCCCACCCTGGTCTGGGCTAGGGGACCTTAAGCCACCCCCTCCTGTCCTGGCACTGGGCCAGGGGACCTGAGGCTATGCCCCCTGCCCAGCAGTGCTTTATGAGGGTGGGACTGGCCGGGTCTGGATCTAGCCCAGTGTGGGGGTGGGGAGGGAAGCCGGGTGTGGGTCTCCCAGGATTTTGAGGTGCATGTGGGTGGGCGGGGACTTGATTCTGGGTCCTGTGGTGTGCCCCAGACTCTGACAGGATGAAGGGTTTCATATACATTTTACTAATTTTCTTTCATCTCTGACACTTCTATTATAGAGAAAGGGCAAATAGCAATATTAAATTACTTCCTCTAATTAATCCTCTTTTAATGTACACGAATTTCGTGCACCGGGCCGCTGGTATACACACACACACACACACACACACACACACACACACATATACACTGAGTGGCCAGATTATTATGCATTCAGAGATCATAATAATCTGGCCACTCAGGGTATACACGCTTAAACAAAAGAGGTGTCATGCCAATTAGTGACATCGGTGCTACATTAACATAAGCAAGTTATATAAGGGTGTCCCTGCACAGTATGTACATTGCTATTGCTGAGTCATTGGCCTCGTGCATGAGTAGGGCAAAGGGGCCTTTAACATAGTAATGCTGCCGTGTCCTTTCCTACAAGCGTATGTATGGGGTGTATGCCTTGAACCTCCAGCGTATTCTGGGTAGGGTCCCCACAGCATGTCAGTGCTGTGACTCACTTCTTGCTAGTAGACTCTCTCTGCTGCCTTCTTGCCTTGTATGTTTTGATGATGTTGGGGAACCCACATGACAAGAAGCGGTGGGTGGCCTCTCGCTGCTAACTGAAGCCTCTGCTTACAGCCAGAAAAATATTGAAGCCCTTAGTCCTATAACCACAAGAAACTGAATTCTGTGCAAGCCCAGAAGCAGAACTGTCCCCAGCATAACCTGTGATGAGCCCCAAATCCCAAGTAACGCCCTGGTTGCAGCCTCCTTAGACCTTCAGCAGAAGACCCATCTGGGCCTGGACTCCTGGCCCAAGGAAACTGTGACATAATAAACCTCTAATTGTGCTATTGTTATGCAGCAATAGCTTCTAAGGTAGAGACCTGTATATTCTGTCACAGACATTAAAAGTGAGAATTAAGGGTTTGATCTATTTAAATTTTCTCTGCATACTGATGATATCTGGAGAGTTTTGCTAACAACTGGGATGACTACAGCAACCAAAGAGGTCTATGTGATTGTATTGGGCATATCTGTGTCTGTATCCAAAACACAACCTCAGGGGCCCTGAAGTGAGCTGCTCCTGTTTGCAGGCACAGTGCAGGAGCAGCGAGTTGGTGGCCTGCAGGTGTCCATGCCAGGACTTCTGTGCTCTGAGGAAGCAGATGCCTCGCGTGGCAGCAGAAGAGGATGGGAGGGGGATGGGGAAAACAGGAGAGGGCTGCTCTCTGAATCCACCGGATGTGAGGTATGAGCCCCCATGAGCAGAGCGGGTCGTGGCAGAAGCAGAAGGACTTGTTTACTTAAGAGACTTGGTCAGATCGTGAGTCTAGGCGGTACTGTCAGTGCCCCTGGAGTGCTGCAGGGTGGCAGGGCGACACGATTCTGCACGGAAGGCAGCACTGCTCTGGCACCTGAGCACGAGGGTCTTTGGGAGGACTGGGGGGAACTGCCAGCACAGACTGGGGTGCTCACAGAGAGGCATCTGGGGAGGGTTTAAGGGCAGACAAGGGAACACCAGAGGAGAGCTGGGTGGCCTTGTCAGTGATGCTGCCTCACAGGTAGGATGATTAGCAGGATAAGTCACTCTTTGTGGATTGTGCCTCCAGGTCCCTATTAACCATAGCTGGGGCCACATTTGATGAGCACTGATGCTTTAGCACCAGATAGAGAGGATGAGGGGCGAGGAAGGAAGTAGGGAAAGATGAGAAGCCCTGCACTGGCACTGCATCGCCATAGGCTGTCAGAACCTTAGTCGGCTGCGAGGCAAAGTGTGCCCACTCAGTCACATGGCACATCTCCTGACAGGCTGTGTGGAGAAGCACCTCAGAGCAGTTCATCCGAGGGAGAAGAAATGAGACTTAAATGGCTCCTTCCTGCCCTATTCCTATGGATCATACTTTGCCCCCTTTATCCTCAGGCAAGGTAAATATGTGGATATTTTGGTTTTAGGGAAATGACCACAGAGAAAGGCAGGCCATTCAAAGTTCTAAGAGTGACTCTTCTGTCTTAGTGTTTGGGCTGCTATGACAAAAATACCATAAACCACATGGCTTATAAGCAACAATTTATTTCTCATAGTTCTGCAGGCTGGGAAGTCCAAGATCATGGTGCTGGTAGTTTCAGTGTCTGCTTTCTGGCTGATTGAGAACCTTCCCTTCACTGGGTCCTCACTTTGTGGAAGGGGCACTAATGCCAGTCATGAATGCTCCACTCTCATGACCTTAAGTACCTCCTGCAGGGCCCACCTCCAAACAACATCACATACAGCACATGATTTCAACAACGGAATTTGGCAGGGTGAGGGGGGCGGGGAGGCACAAGTATTCAGTCCTCTCAGCAAGGTCCTCCTTGGATTGAAGTCTTCTGAGAAGAGGCATTTGAGTTAAACCCTGAGGGGTGGCATTCCAAATAAAGAAATGAGGATGTACCCAGATACCAAGACCACAAAGTGCAAGGAGTGTTATGGGACTCTCAGGAGACCATATTAGTGTAGACATAAGGTTTCAGCCAATTTTATATTTCAGGATAAAGAATTGAACTTCATTTCTTAGGCCATAAGTTGTCTATTTTGTGTGTGTGTATGTGTGTGTGTGTGTGTGTGTATGTACATATATGTGTCCCTCATCTGAGGATATGTTTACTGATTTTAGAGAGAGGAAGGTAGAGAGAGAGAAACATTGATGGGAGAAACTTGAATCAGTTGCCTCCTGAAGGCCCTCTCACCTGGGATCAAACTGCAACCTAGGTATGTGCCCTGATTGGAAATCAAACTCACAACCTTTTTTGGTGTACAGGAGGACGCTCAACCAATTGAACAATGGAATCAGGGCTCCATTGATATTTTTAACCTAGAGATCCCACACAATGGGAGAGTAGAGCTCAAGAAAGTTTTCTAGTTTCCATCAATGTGATATTGTAGTTAAATCCATGGCGGGGAGGGGGGGGGGCGGAAGGGGGAAGGGGGAGAGGAGCAGGGTAAAGCTGAGGTTCTTAATCCAGGTCTAGGGATCACCTAGGTGTGTCTGTGAAGCTCAGAAATTGCATGCAGTGTTTCTGTGAGGGCCTCCATGTCTTTCGTCAACTTTTCCAAGGGTCTGGCCCTACAGGGTTAAAGAGCCCTAGCAAAGAGAGAAAATCGGCATGCCCCCTCATTTCCCCTATCCCACTGGGGGAGTGAGCAAAACCAGCTTGAAAGTGTGGTAGTTCAGAGATAGGAAGCAGTTCAGGCTCCTAGTGACATGACCTGGAGATGTAGAAGCCAGGAAGGTCCTGCCACAATACAGACACTAGCTGACTTGGTGCTGCTTCTGGGCTCTACACTGTGCTGGGGAAGGAGGTGGGTGGTACCAGCCAGGGGGACTCCAGCATCCTTCCCCAGGAGGCCTGCAGGTGCAGACCCGCAGGCTGCTGTGCCTCCCACCTCCCGCGAGACCTGGTCCTTCAAGGCCCAGACCCCGGGGCAGGCGCAAAGCAGGACGGGACACTAAAATGGGGAATCTCCCTTTGATTTTAGAGCGGGTAGCTAAGGCCCCACGTCCTCAGCTGCTGCTCGCTTTCCCTCAGGAGCAGGGGATGGAGAGGGACTGAAAAGCTGCAGTGGTGGAGGAGTCCCTGTGACCAACTCTGCTGTTGCCCTGGGGGCACAGCCAGGCCCGCTGCACCTGAGGAGTCTGGAGTTACTCAGGGGAGGGCCTGGTCAGTGGCGCTGCTGGTCCCGCCTGTCCCTGACCCAGCACCCTACCACAGCGGGTGGCGTGGGGCCAGAGGGCGACCTGAGCTCCTGGCAGCGTGGCCTGGGGGCTGGGCTCTGGGGCGCCAGTTCTCACGCCGCCCCTCGGCCTCCTTGGGAGCTGAACGCGGTGTCCGCCCCTAGGATGGCACTGTCTGAGGCCCAGGCTCAGTTTGCGGGTCTCACCGACCCCTGAGGGGCCCCAGAAGCTGCCCTTTTGCCCAGACTCAGGTCAGGTGCTTTCTGTGTGCATTTGGGTTCCTCCTGAGCCGCCTAGTGGTTGCCTCCGGCATACTCTGAAGTCCCATGTCCCCTGTGGTTTAGGGTTCAGGCTCTGGAAGAGGGGCCCCACGCAAATGAAAGAGACAAGACAAGACATAATTTGGAAATATTGGGGGACCAGGCGGGAGCCCAGCTCCAGAGGAAGGACTCTTCTTAGGCAATGGCCTAACCATCCTTTTATTCAATTTGGGATACACCTATAGCCCTTAGGCCGGCAATTTCCAGTAACAGGCAGATTATCTTATCAGTAAGGATTTACATGACTGTCTGGTGGGGAAGTTGCTTCAGCTACCATGGGGTGTTCTAAACAGTGGTGTACAGCCCTGACCTTTGCCTAGCTCCAGGGTCACCAGCCTTCCGGGTTCCTTGTCCACACCTCTCTGCTAGTGAAGACAATGGGTGGCTGCCTACAGTACTCTGATTATGCTCCCACAGGCACTATGTCAGTCAGGTCCCAAGTTTAAGTGTTCTCAAAACTGACTTATCAGAAGGAGGAAAAGTGTCACGAATGTGACATAACACTTAATTCACAGAAAACATAACTGAAACTAGAGCAGCATGGCAACCACAGGCTCAGATATTTTCAGCCAAGAAAGCTGCTGGTGCCAAAAAGACCTCAGAGGAGAAACCAAGTCAAATTAAACTTTGTGTTGTAAATGCCATTTCAAACACTGTTTTTAAAGGTTGTCTAGTGCTGACAGGAAGGTTTGTTTTGATTGCTGTTTTTGAGGATTGCAGCTTAACCAATCTGGAATGCCCTTTGATGTTATGATTACTTGTACACCTACAATGTGATAGGATTGTATGCCACTCATCTAAAGATTAATGGCTCTTTTGTAAACTTATGATAATTTTCTTTGGGTTTTGATTCCAACAGCTGACCAGAATGTGTTTGAATTCATACAGAAATAATGTTGATATCTGAAACCCATGTGGAACTTCTCTGAAGAAAGAGCAACAATGATTGCAGGAATTTATTCCTGGGGATTTGCAGGAATTTGTTCCTTTCTGTCAAGACCACTGCAAACACCACCCTAATGCTTTGAACCTTCAGCTTCCACAGCTGCAGCCAGCCTCTGAGTTATGGTCCTCTGATGGTGCTGCTGGCTTGGTGGGATCCCTGCAGGAGGTTACAATCCACGAAAAACAGAAGGTTTTATTAAGATTCTCTCTCAGTTTGTTTTTGAAATGTAGAGAGATGCAATCTACTTGTAATTTAAGGCTACCCAGATGCAACTGAGAAATGAGTATAATGCTATTTCTAGGGTACAGATTAAGATTTGGTAATTTTTATCAAAGCTAAAAATAATGACCTTATTGTATTATAGTGTCATGGCTGTTTATTTAGACATATAACTCGGGGATTTATAATGAGAATCACTATGATTATGGTCCATTTAAAACCTCTTTCTTCACTTAGTATGTGGGGACCAGATTTCATGTTATTTGATGGTTAGATAGTAGAATTAGCAATGGTCCCTGCTGCCAAAAACTTAGTTTCTATAGAAGAAAAGGAATGCCACATACGTAGATAAGGTACTAGTTTTTAAGTAAGGGAATGAAAAAGTAAGTGCATGTTAAACAGTCAATCTTTCTCATCTGAATTCCATTTCTGTATCCCTTTTGGGATACCAAAATTTCCAGAAGTGGAAGACTATGTAGTTAGGAATCTAAACCTTTCTCTGCCCTGTCCATTTTGACTGTTGGGACAAGGACACGAAGGTGAATGTATATGCAGTTTGCAGCACGGAAATCTGCATGATGGGTAAGCTCCCCCAGTGACCCATGTGCACTTCACTGCCCCCTCTGCATCACCCCCCATATGTTTAATACGTCTTTTTAGTCTCCCAAGAATGTTGGTTTAATTTTTGGATATGTAGGTAAGGTCTAATTTTTGTTTGTTTATATTTTTGGCAGCATCAAATGGTCATGCAATAATAAAATACTTAATTTAGAGAATTCTTGAGTAAATTCTCATTTTTGAAATCCTGTAAGGTACAGTATAATACATACACCCACACCCCCTCCTCTGTTAATTAGTGGCACCAAACCTAAGAGTTGGACTTGAACGGAGTCCTACTCCACAGACAGAGAGTAGGAGACTTGTATCTGGATTGCTGTTCAATTTTAATTAATAAATCTTGCTCCATACTGTTGCAAAAGAAATAAAAGTAGCACTTAAACCTGTCTTACGTAGGTAAATTTTTAAGGAAAGCTGGCAGTTAAGGAGAGGCAGAAGTGAAATTGGAGAAGTGGATTATGACGAGGAACTGTATGTGGCTTGAAATACGGTGATCTGGAGCAAAGGAAGTAAAAGCCAGGCATTGGCTGTTTACAAGGCCTTTACGGTTGATAGTCCTGTTCAACAGGTGAGTTTATTTGAACTTTAGTATCTGATTGACTATTGAATAATTTTTAAAAATATATTTATTGATTTTCTACAGAGCGGAAGGGAGAGGGAGAGAGAGTTAGAAACATCAGTGAGAGAGAAACATCAATCAGTTGCCTCCTGCACACCCCCCCCCCCCCCCACTGGGGATATGCCTGCAACCAGGTACATGCCCTTGACTGGAATTGAACCTGGGACCCTTCAGTCCACAGGCCAACGCTCCATTCATTGAGCCAAACCAGTCAGGGTTTGAATAATTAAAAAAAAAAAAAAAAAAAAAAGCTTTTATCTTAAAATTCAACAGAAATAATAATAAAAAAAAAGTATAATGATCCTAGTAGCTGGGTATATGTTTTAACATATAGTGAAGATAATGGTAGGGAAATAACATTTAATTTATTTTCTATATCACTTTTTTATATTGTCCTTTGTCAATTTAATGCTAATGTTTAAAAACTTGAGCAATTCAATTAGTTATTGTCAAAAAAATTTTATAAGACTGATATTTAAGGGTATCCTATATAATAAAAGGGTAATATGCAAACTAACCTAGGAACAAACAGGAATCACTGGTCACTATGACACTAGCCACCAGGGGCAGATGCTCAATGTAGTAGCTGCCACCTGGTGGTCAGTGCGCTTCCTCAGGGGAAGCACTGCTCAGCCAGAAGCCAGCTCATGGCTGGCCAGCGCAGCAACAGTGACTGGAACCTCTCCCGCCTCCGTGGCAGTGCTAACGATGTCCAACTAATGGCTTAGGGGAGTGGGCCTAAGCTGGCAGGTGGACATCCCCCAAGGGGGGCCTGGACTGCAAGAGGGCGCAGGCTGTATTGAGGGACACCCCCACCCCAAGTGCATGAATTTTTGTGCACCAGGCCTCTAGTAAGAATATATTAACACATGATTATATTTGGTTGCAAAGTGTTGAATAAATAAAAATTAGGTTCATAGTAAAAATACTTGGAGAGTAAGGGAAAGGAAAAAAAATCTAATTTGCTGTCATTGCACATGCTCAGGTTGCTGGCATGCTCCCCAGTAGGGGGCGTGCAGGAGGCAGCAGATCAAAGTTTCTCTTCGATGTTTCTACCTATCCTCTGAAATCAATAAAAATATATTTTTACTAGAGGCCTGGTGCATGAAATGTGTGCACTGGAGGGAGGGGTTCCTTCAGCCCGGCCTGCGCCCTCTTGCAGTCTGGGACCCCTCACTCCTTACCACCCGCCTGCTCGGTGCTCCTTACCACTTGGCTCACCGCGCCTTAGCACTACTGTGGGGGTGCGAGAGGCTCCCGCCACCGCTGCTGTGCTTGCCATCTGTGAGCCTGCCTTCTGGCTGAAAGGCATTCGCCCTGTGGGAGCGCAGTGACCACCAGGGGGTAGCTCCTGTGTTGCGCGTCTGCCCCCTGGTGGTCAGTGCGCATCATAGTGACCAGTGTTCTGGTCGTCCTGCTGTAATGGTCGCTTAGGTTTTTATTATATAGACTAGAGGTCCGATGCATGAAATTCATGCACAGGTAGGGTCCCTAGGCCTGGCCGGTGATCAGGGCCAATCTGTGGGGTGACCAGTGGGGCAATCAGGGGCCCCCACTGGCACCGGCCTTGGCTGGCCTGGGGCCTGTAGGCTGGTGGCAGCTCCTGCGTTGAGTGTCTGCCCCCTGGTGGTCAGTGTGCATCATAGCGACCAGTCGTTCCACTGATAGTTCCACCCTTCGGTCGATTTGCCTATTAGGCTTTTAATATTATATAGATATGTATTTATATTTCATAAACTTAAATATAAATTTATATGTATATTTATATACAGAAAACTATATATATTTCTAACTGATTTAAAAAAGAATAAAAACAAATAAAAACTGGTAATTAAGCATTTGCCCTGCCCTTTGAGGAAGCCTTAAAGTTCATCTCCAGTTAATAAAGGAAAACCCTTATTTAAAGAAGAATACCAGCTAATAAATATAGAAGGAATGGTAGAATTTGAAAACCGCTATTCTGTGTAACCTCTGATTCAGACAAGGATTGTAAATGGGATAGTAATGGCATTGCGTGAAAGGTATTTATCATGGCTCCAAGGTGTCACCCAAAGTGCAGAAACAAATGCATCTCTACTCTGAAGCTGCATGTTGTTCTCCACCTCAATAACCCAGTGGGTTTACCGTCAATAATGGGGAAAGAGGAGTATTTTATACCTACGGCTGTAATGTGGCATGGAGACATGATGTCATCTACTCAGTTTTCTTCCCTAAAATATTTGAAATGAATATGTAGACCTAACTTCCAGTTACAGGAAGTATAGAGGTTCAATTTATAAAATGAGATGAGGAATGGGTGGAGGTATAGATGAAACAAGAACCACCAGAAATTAAGAATTATTGAAGTTGGCTGTTGGGGATTTATTATGTTACTGTGTTTACTTTGTATATATTTGAAACTTTCTATAATAAAAACTTAAAGGAAAAAACACTATGAGATACAATTAGACAAATCCAGAATATGGGATAGTCTACATTCTGGTCTCCTTAAAGAGTTAGTCATAGAGGGGGAAAAAAGGTAGGGCCTGTTCTAAGTTAAAAGACACTAAAGGACATCACCAAATGCAATATTTTTTGTACCATGTTGAATGAACTTTGATTGAGTCCTGGTTCTAGAAAATTGTCTAAAAAAACATTTTGGGGAAAATTTGAAAAAGTTGCAAATGGATTGAATATTAGGTGATGTTAGAAAATTTTTTTCTTAGGCAAGAGGGTGGTTTGGTGGTGTATAGGGGGAAATATTTATCTTGGGGAAAGGCATGATGAAGTCATGATGTGGGGAATTTTCAGGTAGTTAGCAACCCCTACACAAATCCCCCATATGCACATAAGCAGATAGGGCATAATGTTAACAACGGTTAGATTTATTTATTTATTTTTAAAACATGTTTTTATTGATTTTAGTGAGGAACGGAGAGGGAGAGAGAGGAACATCAGTAACATCAGTGGTGAGAAGAGAATCATTGATCGGCTCCCTGCTACATGCCCACGACTGGGGATTGAGCCCACTACCTAGATATGTGCCCTTGACCAGAATCAAACCCGGGATCAGTCCGCAGGCTGATGCTCTATCTACTGAGCCAAACCAGCTAGGCCTTAATAACTGTTAGATTTAGATAAATAGTATTCACTGTATTACTTCAACTTTTCTTACTGAATATTTTTAGAATAAAAAGTTTCTGGGGAGAGTAGAATATATTTATAGCAGTTGAATTAATTGTTGGGCTATTGACAAGAGATTGTAAGTCTTTTTGACTAATGTCAAATTCCTTAGTGGGAAGCACTGAAATCTTGGTACCTGGACATTGCTTTTTTGTGTTTTCCCCCATTAACTGTTTCCTGATGAACATTATACCCTTCTAACAATATATTGGGAACGATAAACTGAATTACTCCTAAACGTGAGGGCGTGTGTGAAAGCATTTCTGTCCAGGAGTGTTGAAGCCAGTGACCATTTTGATGATATTTCCCCCCCATGTAACCATATGGTTAGTGTAGTTGTGAAAGTGGCATGACGATATCCAACTCGTTCTTTTTCAGCCAAATGATTTATGGAGAAACATGATGTTTTCTAAGTTCAGAATGGATGTACAGAGGGTTTGGGTGTGGAGAGATGCTTGCAGGTGCTGAGTGGATCCAAACTGAAGGGCCTTGTTTGTACCTGGGAAGTTGGAATTTAAACTGTATACAGAAGGAGCCGGAGCCTATCAAGGATGTTAAAATGGAAAGTACATCTTCAGTACTGTATTTTGAGAAGATATGACTTTGGTGGCAATGTGTAGGATTGGCGGGAGAGTACAGAGACTGTTGTCAAGGATACTGTTTTATGATAGTTCAGGGGGAAAATGGCTCTGAAGAGAGAAAACAGAGATGAGAGACAGAGCCGAGGGAATGTGCAAGTGGCTAGTGATGGTGGAGACATCAGGAGTAAGGGAGAGTGTGAAAATACTATTGGGATGGGGATGTGAGTGGGCTGGAAGAGATTAATGGGGCGGAGGGGGGAAGTATATAATACTTTCAACAATAAAGATTCAAAAAATAAAAATAACATACTTTCTGCTTTTACAGACTGGGAGAATGGGATTTCTTAAAAGGAAGCTGAGTCAATAGTAGGTACAGCGTAGATTTTGGACTTTCAGATGGGAGTGCAGCTCTAATGCCGGTTCTTCCTAACTCAACAACCACCGAACAGACAATTCCATTTAAAACCGGACAGAAGGCTTGAATGGACATTTCTCGAAAGATATGCACATGGCCAATGAGCACATGAAACCGTGCTCAGCATGTTTAATCATTAGGCAAATGAAAATCAAAACCACAATGAGATACCATGTCATACCTACTGGGATGACTGATACATAAAAAAATAAGTGAGGATGTTGCAACTGGAACCCTGTGATAACTGGTGCAGAAGTAAAAAATGCCACTGTGGGAAACCATTTGGCTGTTTCTCAAAAAGTTAAACCTAGGCAGGGTGAAAGGGGTCAATGGGGGATAAAAGAGGGTACCTATAATATTTTCAACAATAAATTTCAGGATAAATTATGGGGGGAAAAAGTTAAACCTAGAATCACCATATGATCCAACAATTCCCCTTGTGGGTATATATACACAAAAGAATTAAAGCAGGGACTCAGTCGAACACCAGTGTTCATAGCAGCATTATTCACAATAGTTGAAATAGGAAACAACCCAAGTGTGTATGGAGAAATGACTGGATATACAATATGTGGTATATGCCTACAATGAAATATTTAACCTTTAAAATGAAGGAAATTCTGAGATGTGCTACAAGACGGATGAACCTTGAGGATGTTATACCCAATAAAACAAATACTGTATAATTCCACCTTCATGGGGTACTTTTCTTCGAATAGGCAAATTCATAAAGATAGCAAGTACAATAGAAGCGGAGGGAGGGAGAAATGGGGAATTGTTGAATTGGTAGTTTCTGTTTGGGATAATGGAAAAATTCTGAAAATGGATAGCAATGAGGTTGCACAACTTTATGAATGAATGTACTTAATGCTACTGAATTTGTACACCACAAAATGGTTAAAATGGTAAATTTTGCATTATGTATATTTAACCACAATTGAAAAACCCATAAAATACCATTAAATAATTTCAAGTAAGTGATTGTTAGGCATGCTAGTGAAAGTTGAATGGCATTTCCTAGTTTATATTTTTGCAAGATGACAGGAAAAGTTTCGTTTTTCTAAAGATTTTTTCTGAAGTGAGTCTAGGATTGTCTAAGAATGATAAGATCATTAAGAAATCTGTAGGTTGTATGCGTGCATATAATCATAACCAATGGATACAAGACACTGGGGGCGGGGGGAGGGGGTTGGCGGGCAGGTGAAGGCATGTACTGGGGGATAGGGGAGGCCGGGGGGAGGTCAATGGGGAAAAAAAAAGGAGACATATGTACTACTATTTGTAATACTTCAAACAATAAAAAATAATAAATTTTAAAAATCTGTAGGTTATGAAATAGCTCTTCTGATAATCTTTAGTTTTATACAGGACATAGGGTCGATACAGGTTGAGCCTCTGTTTGAGGTCACTTTTGGGGCAAGGCTTCTATCTAGTAGGTTTTTAAATTTTTGTCTACTTTACATAAAATTTATTTGCACACATAGTTTATCTTTCCTTATAATATTTATCATTAATTTGTCTAATTTTACGTTACCTTGCTTTTTTTGCTCCCCTGGTGCGTGTGTTGAGCTGGTGAGGAGATTGTGTGTGTGTGTGTGTGTGTGTGTGTGTGTGTGTGTGTGTGTGTGTGTAATTATTTATTTATTTATTTTAAAGATCTTTTTTTGAAAGTATTATAGATGTCCCCCTTTTTTATTGCCCCCTTCTAGCTTACTTAGATACTATTTGTTAGTAGGCTATTATTTAGCTGCAATTTTCTTAGACAAGCATTTTGTTTTAATTTTAGGCATTCATTATATCACAGGATAAGTCTGAAAAAGCCTACAATAAGTTTCTTTTTGGAATTTTATTGAACTTTTTTATTCTAAATGTATACCTCTTTTTTGATTGTTCAAAATAAGGAGCCATGAATAATGGTGGTTTTGTCTAAGCATTTTTATATTATTCATTAAAAGATGAGTCACACATCTCCTGGAGAAGGTGCTGCGGAGACTGTGGGAATGACACAAAGGGAGAGTCACAATCTCCTCCTGGTGAAGGTGCTGCGGAGACTGTGGGAATGACACAAAAGGAGAGTCACACATCTCCTGGAGAAGGTGCTGCGGAGACTGTGGGAATGACACAAAGGGAGAGTCACAATCTCCTTCTGGTGAAGGTGCTGCAGAGACTTGGGAATGACACAAAGGGAGAGTCACAATCTCCTTCTGGTGAAGGTGCTGCGGAGACTTTGGGAATGACACCAAGGGAGAGTCACACATCTCCTGGTGAAGGTGCTGCGGAGACTATGGAAATGACAACAGAGGATTTAGAATATCACTGAAATCATGTAGGAGTTTTGATATTCCTTTCATTTTTTAGCATTGTGATTATTTAATTTTTAAAATGTTTTTATTGATTTCAGGGACAGGAAGGGCGAGGGGGAGAGAGAGAAGCATCGTTGATGAGAGAGAATCATCTGTTGGCTGCCTCCTGCACACTCCCTCCTGGGAATAAAACCAGAAACCTGGGCATGTGCCCTGGTCAGGAATTGAACCATGACCTCTTGGTTCATGGGTTGATGCTCAACCACTGAGCCACACCTGCTGGGCCAGCATTGTGATTTTTTCTATATTCTTAGATCAACTTAATGTGAAAATGGAACTTGAATTGCTTTAAATGAATTTTTTATTGTTTAAAGCATTACATATGTCTCCTTTTCCCCCCATCGACCCCTCCCCGATCACTCTCGCCCCCCTAGTTACAAGGAGGCATGCTTTAAGAATCAGTATCTGTTTCTTCTTCTCGGGATTGGTAGTATTTACTGAATTCAGTCTACCACCAGAAGGTTGAGCCTCACCTTTTGAACAGATCTTTATGTGTGAGTCCTTTGGAAAGTTTCTCAGATGAAGGATGACTACTTGTCACAGAATCTCAGTCTGGATTCTTCTACACTTCTCTAACATACCTGCAATCTTTTTTCTTCTTCACCAGGTCATTGAGGAGCCTAAATTGAATACTCTGATGGGAGAAGGAATTCATTCACTTGTTGACCTCCTTGTTCAGTTGGCAAGGTAAATACTGTGTATAGAGTGAAAACTTCCACGAGTGCTCAGGTGACTCAGAAATTGGCCTTCTTAAGAACCCAGAGCATTTTTTTGTAAAACACAGAATTGTTTGAAGATACTGGCTATGTAAGGGCCTGTGAGTTATCTTTGTCCTAAGATCAGCAGGAAGTCAGGAAACATGTTAAACCCTGAGGTTGATCCGCAGAGCATTTCATGTTGACAAGCTGGCTGGCTGCACTGTGGTGGAAATTCCATAACAATACCTGCTGTGCTGTAACAATACCTATCTTCAAATAGTGCGTTCAGTTCAGAGAATTGCACTTTAGCTACATAAGTTGTCAACAAGGTCAGGGAGTCATGATTTCCATTTAGTGATGAGAAAGCCTGTCCCAGTGTGTTTCCAAGACCCTGATGCTTGGCTAGCTGTGGGCTCTCTGCTGCACGTGTGCTGTCGCCTTCTGTGTCTTTCAGGCTCCTAGTGGATCTACATTTAGATGGTTCTAACACTGCACTTTTACAGCCTTGCCAGCACTCTGTTTGGCACCAAGGTCACACACTTGGGTGTTGTGACCCTTGATAATAAAGAAAATTGAATGAAATAAAAATGTCAACGTCTGAGTTAATATTATAGCACATTTTCTAATTTTTGTTATCTTCCTTGAATTCTGAGACATGGCAGTTCTAATTTTTTGATTTCTCTTAGGACAAATCATTACTATCATGAAAATTATTTTGTGATGAAATGATTCCCAACCCTAATTGTGGACTCTAGTATTTTTCACATATCTTATTTAGTTTTAAAACTTCACAGTGAATTAACTGGTATTTCCCCATTTTCTGGAAGAAAATAATGAAGTTCTAGAGAGGGTTTGCTGAAGATCACATGGCTAATAAGTAATGGAGGAGAACCTAGACCTCAGTGTGTTTACAGTAGTTTCACCCCCTCAAAATGTGTCTACCAAAAGGAGTTTAGGTTGCACTTATCGTATTGGGCCCTGGAAAGTCCAGAAATAGAATAAAGGGACTCTCGATTTGATTATCTTCTTTCTCACAGGTAAGTTTTTAACTTGGAAAATTCTGTTGATGAATCCCAACTGTTGGGGTAAAACGTTGTAACACCTTCCTTGTTATTTCTATTTTATATGTTCTTGTTTTAGGGACTTAAAATTGGAGTTTTACTTCGATCATTACTACAGGGATTGCACAGTGCTTTTCAGAACTATTGAACACATATACACCATTGATTAAGGTAAGTATTTGTATTGTTAAAGATTTTGTGAAAAGTATAGTGACATTTGCTTGTATTACTCTTACATTTAGACTCTATATCATAAACTAGATTCTGAATAGTGTAGAGTACAGCCAAGTTGATGGGAAGTCAGATCCTGTTACTTTTCTCTTACTCTCATTCTTGAGGTGCCTTTCTTCCTCTAGGCATCTATTTCACTTTCTCTCTGTATGTGAGTCTCTGTCTGTCTGTCTCTGCCACACACCTGTTATTCTATCTTTAAGCTGAGTCCAGACCCTTTCCCATACCACTTTAGTAAATCTTGATGTTAACATTTCGGTGTATATATTTCCACATTTTATTTCTCAATTTAATAAGTTTATACTTAGCAGAAAAATTTGAAAGTTTCAACACTCATTTTAAAAATATATAGTGAGCATTCCTCCATGTCAGCATATATGTGTACATATGTATGTGTGTGTGTGCATGTGTATATATATGTATATATATATATATGTATATATATATGAAATTATGTATATGTTCATGGATAAGGTCTACACGTGTTTTTAATCAACAACCTTATTTATTCAAAAGGGTATTTAACTTAATGGATTATAGTCTACATAAATAGCGAGGTATTATTGAAAATTATCATTATTTACTCTTACAAATATACATTTGGCGTGTATTCCTCTTAGTTATTTAAGATAATCGCCCAGAACTCTTAGAACAGCACCAGAGAAGGCTTCCAGCGCCACCAGCAGCTGGCTCCATAATGGCTTCAGGTACTGCCTCAGGCCAGGCCAGGCCAGGGCGGGGCCTCTCACTGGACCAGGCTCTGGCCCCTGAGCAGGCCCTTCTTCTGGCTCTGGAGAGCTCTGGAGCTCTGGGTGTGGACCTGGAGCAGGAGAAAGAGACCGATTTACTCACACACCTGACTTCCCTATGACTTTCCACAGACAGGAAAGATGCCACTGCCTTTAAGGGAATGCTAGCCCATGAGCCTGCCCTCCCCAGAGTATCTGCCCAGGTTATCAGTCCCCCTCACCTTCCTGAGTTGCCTCTGTGGGCTCAAGATGCTCCAGCTCTACCCATAGATTTTGGGCGTGGCCCACCAGGTGTGAGGCAGGGGAGCTGGTGTGCACCAAGGCCTGCTCCACCTCGAACCAGGCGAAAGGAAGGGGCTGCCCAAAACCCCTGACCTGGTCCAGCCAGGTCCCCACCATCGAAGCAATGGCCCTGAGGAGAGGCAGGTGGGCAGTAGAGTCAGAGTCCTGTCTTTCCTTCCACTGTGCCCTCCCATGGCACTGTTGTTTGCGGGTGAGCCTCTGTGCAGTCCCCTCCACATCCAGGGGACAGCCCCATGCCACCCTCAGCTCCTGTGTGGCTGTTCTGTTAGTAGCCGGTGTGAGATCCAGCAAGTTTAAAAGGGAGCCAGTGTGAGACTCTTCTTCCCACTGGCAGCTCTCCTGAAGGTCCTGGACACTGCCCACCCCAACCCTCCATGCCCCTAGAATCTGGGCTGAGGACTGAGACAGACTCCTGAGCAGCCTGCTCACCACCATTCTGTCTGAGCCCGGCCACAGTGGTTCAGGGGAGGTGGATGGCGAGAGGGGCAGGCAGAGCGCGATGGGTCCTGGGGGGGAAGGAGACTCTGAGGGCCAACTCAGCCCAGCCTCCCCTCTGGGTCTCTAAGACCAGGGACCCCATACTCTGTCCTCTTTGACTCATGTCCTCCTGGAATAGTAGCCACCGGAGCTCGGGCCTTTCTTGGGAATCAGATGATGTGTAAGATCAGGGTTCTGCCAGGCACTCCCCCAACTCACAGTCCCCACTCTGCTGACACAGGGGGCCCTCCTTCTGAACCCAGAGACCACTCACTTTATTACTTGGTCCTGCGTTGTGTCACCCCGGTTGTTATTAGGAGGTGTGCCTCCAGATGTAAAAAACACCTTGATGGCATCAGCTCTGATGGATGGTGGACAGGACCTGTGAATGATGGACAGCGTGACTGCCGGACCCACTGCCTAGTACTGAGGCCCAGGGATTGTGTCTGCTTCATTCCTTGAGTGTCTCCAAACATGCCTGCCTGTAGTAGGAGCTTCATACACATTGTGGAGTAAATAAACTCCAACGAGCACCATCCCATACATCTGCGTGGGCTTGGGGCCCCTGCTACCCGCCGGAGATCCCCAATGTGGCTACACCAAGACCTAGGAACAGCTAGGTGAAATCTCCAACTGCTTGACAGGTTGCTTTCCATGTGCTTTTTCTAACTCCGATACCACAGACCGCTGATGGGTGAGTCAGCTTTCTTTCCATGGGACAGAGTGAAATAATTGCCACAAACTACCGGCGCTCGTCCAGCAACCCTGTCTGAAGAGCCAGGGAGCAGGTAGGACCTGCCATGGCTTGTCCCCACAGCAGTGCTATGAGGTTTATCACCCACCACCCCACTTTTCAGAAGAGCGTACTGAGACTCAGAAAGATGTGGTGACATTTTCAAGACTCACAGCTAGCAGTGGGCAGAGTCACGAGTGTGTGCTCACCTAGTTAACAGCTCATCCAGGAACTGTTGGGCTCTGGAGAAGGCCAGGGTGGAGACATGGGGGACGTTTCCCCCCGGGAAAGCTGGGACCATAGATGTGGCCACTTGCTCCAAGGTGCCTGCATGGAGGGCCTGCGTCCTGCAGGACTCAGGTAGGTTACCAGTTACCTCAGCTGTGCCCTGGGTGGGACAAGGAAGGACATCCAGTCAGCGGCTTGACAGTGAATCCCACAAGGATTGAGGTCTGCAGCTCATTTGGGAGGTCCCAGCCCCACAGGGACGGTGTGCAAGAGAAGGGACAGGAGTGCCCAAGGTGAACGAGGTTCTAGGTCTTTAAAGTGCCACTTAAGTTCCGTGCATGTTCATACAATTGTCAACTTCTAGGCATCTTTTTTTTTCCTCTGTCTCTTTTTCTTTTTCTTTCTCTTTTTCTTAGCTGAGGAACAACAAACCTCCTCGTAGGAATAGTCTATATGAAGAGCACGGGCCCTGTGAGTCCTCTAGAAACCTCCCCGTTATAGAGATGAGAACACAGAGGCTTAGGGATATCAAATGTCTGTTGAAGGGCATGCAGGTGAGAACTGGGAACTGTCCTGCATGTCATTCCCTCTCAGGTACTGGAGACTTATCTGCTCCCGACCTGGGTGGAGGGGGTGTGGGAACCTTGTCCCTCCCCTGCGTGGGAACAGTGTACATGGGTAGACGTGGCCTATGAAAACCATTGACTTCAAAGGAGAAAGTTATGTTTCATCCTTTTACATTAGAGGGCATTTTAAGATCCTCCGTATGGAGATGCCAGATTCCGCAAGGTGGCAGATGCTTGAAGACTGCAGACTGGAGAAAGGTGATCACCAGGCAGTAATCTGAGCAGTGGATTCGGGAAGGAGCAAAGCTATGTGGTGGCGGAAAAGTGGCAGGTGACTCAAAGTACCCATGAGGCAATTGCCAATGAAGGAACACTGTGATTGAGTTGGACAACCTGACGTGGGACAAGTGAAAATTTCAATGAGTGAGAAATCCCCAGGCTAGGCTGGGAGCAAGGCAACAGCCATCATCAGAAACTGCTTTTAGCTATGTCCCTGCTACAGCCCCTTTGGGTTTGGAATCTGCCTGCAGCCATTAAAGGTTTACATGTGCACGTCCTTCCGCCAGCCGTGGGCGTCCATCTCCAGCTGAGGACATTACAGGTATGTGGTCTGAATTGTGTCCCCTAATCCCATGACTTTGCAACCCCTAGAACCTCATTATGTGTCCGCATTTGAGTTTTAGTCTTCAAGCAAGTAATTAAGGTGAAGTGAATTCAGTGGTGTGGGTCTCAATCTAATCTGACCAGTGAGTGTCCTTAGAAGAGGAGGGGAGGACACATGGCAGTGCAGAGGGGAGTCTATGTGACACACAGAGAGAAGACGGCCATGTAGAAGCTGAGAAGGGACCACTCGGGAGAAACTGGCCCTGCTGACAGCCTCCTCTCTCCTAGCCGCCGGAATAGTGAGAAAATGAATGTCTGCTGCTGACACCACCCAGTGTGGTCCGATGTTATGGCAGCCCGAGCAACCTAACACAGTCCATTCCGACACACTTCAGTGTTCCACGCAGCACTGCTGATATGACAGGTGCACTGAATTAGGCCCATGTCCAACAGCCCTGAAGGGCTGCTTCACTGGGGGAAGGACATGCGCTATTGGACAAGTTCTGCAAGGACAGTGTAGCTGAGTGGCAAGGGTGGTTTAAACAATAAAAACAGTGAAATGCCCAAGTGCTCATGGAGTGTACTGTGAAGTCAAACAACATTTCTCTCTCTCATATTTCTATAAATATGTGAGGAGTGTCTTGCTACCCTCCCATGTAGCTGGAGGGTGGAGTGGGGGTCGGATTGCTTTGTCATGAGGCCGTGGGGCACTCTAGGGAGAGCCCTGGGAGGGTCCCCAGGGAGTCTGCAGATTTGAGTGTGGGTCTGGCCACTGCCAGGTCCGAGGGTGTAGAGATCCTGGAGGCCAGCTCTCACCTCTGACAGGCACTGGACTGTGTCATCAGCCTGGTGGACCTGCACCCTGACCCCGTAGGTGGTGTAGTCGGGTCCATGGGCCAGCACCTCAATGATGTCCTCCTTGGAGCTCTGCAAAGACAGAGTGGGTACTGAGCCAGGAGGCATCAGGAACCTTCCCCCCAATCTGGGGTCCTGTGTCATGGCAGACCTCGACTATTAGGACGCAGTGAGGATGTTCCTGGCAGCCCTGCTACGCCAGCAAGCATTGATTTGTGTCATGGTCTAGCAACAGTGAAAGCCTGAATCACTGATGAAAACTATGCCCTTGTTGGGATGCTATGGAGTTGGGGAAGGCCAAAGCTCCTGACCTGGCCGCACTGCAATGGTTTGTCGTCCTCCGTGCGATGGTAGGTCGCAGAGAAAAGTATTCAAGACCTTAATCCCTCCCTTACCCCCAACCTTCTTTTTTCCTTTTTTTTTAAATGATACACAGCACTATCAAGTGGGATGATGTTTAAGGCTTGGGGAAGGTCTACAAGGACAGTGGAGCTGGGAGTGGTCCGCAGGTTACTTGGGGCAGGGAGTTAAACAATTGAAAGGAGCATAAGGCAAAGACAGCAACAAATGCTTTCTCTATGATCCCAACAAACACATGAAGAAAGATTGCTTTTCTAGCCTACCAGGCACCTGGTCGGGAGGATTAAAGGTGCAGGTTTCTTTGGGAATGGGTCTGTGAGATCTCTGAGGCCCCTGATTTGAGTGTGCTTTCTGGTCCCACCCCAGTCACCTCAGGGTCCTGGGTGTGGGCCAGCTCTCACCTCCTTTTGGCACCGGACGGTTTTCCTGGCCTGAGGCACTTGTCCTTTGTACCCGTTGATGGCATAAGTGAACCAGTCAGGCAGCTCCTCTACGATGTCCTTGTTGGAGCTCTGCAAAGACAGAGCCCGCTACCAGACCAGGAGGCATCAGGGGCCTGCCTGTGCAGTGCCAGTGAGGGAGATGCCCGCCACCCATTCTGCTCCCCAGATGAGGCAGAGAGGGGCATCTGCAAAGACCTCCAGGCAGGGAGTGAAGGTGATGACCCCTTGAGTACCCCCCGCCCCACCCTAACAAGTGGGTAGCAGATCTCCAACCCCAGCACTCACATGACACACCCTCCAGGCTTCTGACACCTACCAGCCTGCTCCTGCCCAGGATGTGCGTCCCTCATCCCACGCTGTCCCTCACCATCCCGGACACACACACACTTACCCGGGATGAGGGGTAAGAGGTGTGGGGCTCCCCAGGTGTGACCCCAGCTGGCGCCTGGCCTGGGTGGGCCTGGCCTGGGCTGCCCTCGGTTACCTGTGGGTGCCTCCTGCCAGAGGGCGAGGGGTATCGGTGGTGGCGCTTGCGCCTATTTCTACAGCAACAGAAACATGTCTCAGCCTGGGCTTTCTTCTGCCCAGAGCCTCGGAAGAACGGGAAGCAACACAGAGACATCCTCGTCTCCTGACCCTCTCCACTCAAGTGAGCTGGGAAGGCAGTTGTCTCTAAGAATGTGGGTACCTGGTTACCACGGTTCCAGTTTCTCTCACCAAGGAAGTGAGGTCACCCCTTCGAGGTTCCATGACCTGTGCCCCTTCCTCCAATCAGAGCCACCCAAAGGCCCCTGTGGGCTGTTGGCCTCTCACCCTCCTGGCCCATGTTATCTCCATACCTGTACATCAGTCTCCAGCACAGCCCTCTCCCCAGCTCTCTGGGAATGTGCGAGGCGCCCCGGCTTGGGAGAGAAAGCTGTGTTCACACCTCCTTTTCCTTACTCGTTCTGTGCCCTGAGGAAGCCTCTGTGCCTCTCAGGGCGTCCCCCAGTCTGCCACGCTGCCCAATGAGGATGATGCTAGACAGCATTTCCATAGGAAGTCTTTAGGTGTAGGTGAGACACGGCCCCTAACCCATGTGGGCCGGTGTCCCGTGAATCTGATGAACAAACGTAGAGGTGGAAGCGTGACAAGCGTGAGTGGGCCACAGCATGGAACACTAGACAAAACAGGCCTGAGGTCCAGCCTGAGATCTCAGGGAAGTCACTGCTCATGTCGGCCTCATTTTCAAGTGTGCGCCTTTAAGGGTTTGAAATGACAGGAAATTCAGATATTGTCACTCACTGGCCTCAAACCTCCAGTGGTGTCTTTTCACACTTAGCATCAGAGCCAGTGCCTTATGTGGGCCCAGGTGTTAGGGGCCTTCACAGTGGTTTCGAGTGAGTCCAGCCTTCTGGTGGGAACATCCTTGTGTGTCCGCTGGGAGCTCATTACCTGGCTTCTGAACAATGTAGCGTACAGCCCAGGTGATGGGATGTCAGGTCCTGTCACTTGTTTCCTGCTCTCATTTTTTATGTCCCTTTCTTCCTCTTGATTTCACTTTCTTCTGTGTCTGTGTCTGTGTCTGTGATATCTCTGGAATAAGGAGAATACGTACCCATGTTTTGACTTGCCCTTTGTAGAGGTCCCATAGGAGAGAATTGCGGGAGTGCCCAGGCCAACAGGCAGGAAGTCAGACTCTCAGTCCAAATTGCATTGTGACAAACACCAGATGAGCGACCATGGAAGAAAATATGTCCTCAGTTGAGCCTCAGTTGAAACATATCTCCTGCTTCACCCACACCTTGAGTCAGAGGCACCCAACCCGACCACGTCCAGATGCCTGCTCCACAGATCTTGTGTGGTGGTAATATTTGTACTTTAGGGGTGCAAAGTTTGAGAGCAATTGTATTTGTGACTCAGTTTCCCTATTAGACACTCAGCAATAATAAACTATGCTCTCTGAGGTTTTGGAGAGTGTTAAAAAGTTAACAGTTGAAAAACTGAGAGAACACTTGCCATATCACAAGGGGGGTGTCTACATGTTCGAAATCCATTTAAACACCTCTTTCCAGTGTCTGTAAGTGCCTGAGGGTGGAGACTAGTGCCTGGCCAACAGTAGGAAGCACTCCATAACAGGAAGAATGTAGAAGGAATGCCCCTATGGAAGGCCTTGCCTATGTCCCCTCCTGCCTGTCTGTGAGGATTTATTCATGATTTGAGGCCCTAACTTCTCAGTGTCCTGGGGACTTCTAGAGAAAGATGGAACCTCCTGGGTGGGGGTGGCCATAAGGCTCAGCCAATCCTTCTCCAGGGAAAGGCTGGTGCACTGAGCTGAGGACAAAACCTGCCCCTGCCCTGGGCCTAGAGGCCAAGAATGGGAGCTGACACTGTCCAGGAGGCTCAGGTGGAAGAGGCAGAGGCCAGGGGGATACTCTCAGGGTCCATTTCACTGGCTGCTCCTGATGCATGGAAGGCCCTGGGCTGAGATATATAAATGGCTGCTTTGGAGGCTAGAAATTTAACTTTTGTTTAAAATTAGACTTGTGCCCATTATTGAAACCAGCTGAGTGAAAGTTGTGGGGCCGTCTGTGGGGCCAGGACAAGGATCTCACCCCCAGGAGCAGCTGGAGGTGTGTTCCTGGCTCCCAGATGGGTATGTGGTGCTGGGAATCTGCAGTCCTGCAGGGGCAACCTCAGCCTCCAAGGAAGGAGCCAACAGGGGCAGTGGGCAGGGAGCTGCCAGCCCTCCCCCTCTCCCACCTAACACCACCTGCTCCCATAGTGTTAGCCTCAGAAGTGGGGATTCTGACACCTGCTGGAACCAAGCGCGTGTATCTTAAGGGCACTTTGCTTGGGAAATGATCCCATCACAGGAGGCCAAATATGGACGATCCCACTTTACTGACATTCCTGTTTCCTCATATTCACAGACAAGGGAAGTAGAAGGTGGCTGCCAGAGGATGGGAGGAAGGAGTGTGGAGACTTAGTGCTACTATTTTGCAAGATGAAAAAGTTGTGGATGTAGGGGGGTGGGGATGGTTGCACAGCAGTGAGAATATACGTCATACCAGTGAACTGTAGACGTAAAAATGACTCAGATGGCCAGTTTTATGTGATGTGTATTTCACCTCAATTACTTTTATTGAAACTGATGGCCTGGGGCTGCCCAGAAGCTGAGTCACACTGGCACCATCTGGAAGGACCTGTCCTGGACATCCTGGGGCTGGAGCTCGGGCAGCAGGATCTCACCCATTGCAGCCAAGGGCTCGGGAATGTCCCTGTGGTGGCTTCGGGGCCCTGGGCTGGGCTGCATGAGCCTGGGCCTGCACCTGTGCACAGGGCAGAGAGTGGATGTCCATGAAGGGCCTGGTCAGGGACGGCTAGTTTGGGTCCTAGAGTGGGAGCTGGAGGAAACACAAACCCCACTCGTACAGCTGCAGGACTCCTGTCCTCAAGAATCACAGATGCAGCCCCAGCTCTCAGGACGTGCCTCTTCCCTGGTGGTTCCATGGATGGTGACGCTGGGCTCCCAGCCGAGGCCTTTGGGGAAAGGCCCAGTAAGTGCTTCCTGTCCTGGGAATCTGCTCCACTTGCTGACCTTCAGGGACTTAGGTCAGAGAATGGTCAGGCTGTGGGACAGAGACACCCAGTCAGACCATTGAAATGACATTTCAGCTGCCACTTCTCTCCAGTTTCTTAGTCCACGGGCTTATGGAGTGCTTCCTAGTGCCCCCCTCCTGCTCACACACACTGTCACTCAACCCCAAATGGTGGCTCCTGGTAAGACACCTTGGCACCCACCCTGCTTATCCGGATCCCATCCAACCCCGTCCAGGAACACATCTGAAGACAGCAGGAGAGCGCATGTCCACTGTGGTGGCACCAACACAATGACGGATCCCCTCACACAGACTGTAGTGCCCATTCTGCTGGAGTTGCTGGCCCCCTGCTCTGTGGGCTGTGCAGCAACAAGTGGCTGGGTTTGGGACCTCCCTGAAGCTCCCTGTGGCCTCTCAGAGCTGAGGATGCCTGCAGCCACAGCCATAAGAAATCCACCCCTCTGTCCTACACCTGCAGCAAACCAAATTCTGCCCATAAGCAAGTGAGATTGAAGCATCTCCTTTCCTCCTAGACACTTAGCGGGGACCACAGTCTCAGCCAAATCCCTGGTCTCCTGAGCCCAGAATCAAAGGAACCGCTTACGCCATGCCCTGCTCCTGACTACAGAAGCTGTCAGACGGTCAGCAATGTGTAGAGTCACTAGGCCAGTGGGGATATTGCTGCACAGCAAGAAAAGACTAAGCCACGTCCTTCATGGAATCAGGTCCTATCCACCCTGTTGTATCAGCAGAGGTGAAGGGGCGGGGCGGGTTGGGGGGGGGCATGACTTGTATTAAACCTTTGGGTTAGAAACTATCATAATCCTAATTCTAAAATTGGGGGAAACTGGGTCTTTGAAACGCAGTTATACAGACACAAGGCCTAGAGCCCTGAATTTTATGCAAATCTGGGATCTTGATCATCCTCTTCCCGACAGCCAAACTGTATCTCTCTGTGAATTTCCCGTTTATATCCTAGACTTACATTTCTGTGTGTGTGCTCATTTTAGAATTTAGATTGTCTTTGCACTTTTTGTGGGATCTTTTGATATCAAAGATAGTAATCTTCTGTTATGTATATATTGCAAATATTTGCTGCCATTTTAACTGTTGATCTTAAGTTGTAAATTTGCATATGGTGGCTGTGTCAGAGTGTAGCTGCTCTGAGTCTGCATATTCTGAACCCTGCTCGCTTTAGTAAGCGTTGGAAACACTCACTGCTCCATCCGGCCTGCTGGTCCTAGTGTGGGAGTACAGGTCCTGCTCCTACCCTCTCATGCCAACTGGTAGGTCCAAGCCCCTCTGCCAGCGGCGGGACCTCCTTGGTTGCTGGGTGGTAGATGGGGAAGCCATGAGAAGTTGTGGGTGTGTAAGAATGAATCTTTATTATAGGAGCCATCAGGCAAAGCAGTTCTTCACAACAGTTCCATATAGGTAGGTCGCCACAAACTGGCCAGTTAACAAATACATCTTTTCTACAAAGCAGTAGCAGCCTCTGTAACTACAGTCTCACCTAGTAGCCCCACACTGCCTCTAGAGCTACAGCCTCAATTAGCAGCAGTACCTGAGCTCTCTAACCCCAGTAGTCTCAGTGGCCTCTCCCTCTAGCTTCTGTCTCCTCTCTCTCTAGCGTCTAGCTACTCAGTAATATGTATGATTCTACTTAGACAAAAGAGGCTTCATTCTAAGTAGTGACCTTGCTGTACACATATATAGTGTTTGGACATCTAGATGAAGATTCCTGTGCTGAGTGGCCTTGGCCGTCTGGCGTACTGTAGATAGGACCTTTCACACTGTAATTAGCCTTGAGCATCTCGTGACTCTAGCGTGGTTCCCACAGGCTGCCACACCTACGTCACTGTCCCACCTATAGAGGAAAGGAGGAGTCACAGAAGACCCCGGATCCGGAGTCACCTTTCCCTCCCTTTGGAGGGAACTGGGCTTGTTCAGCACCGTGACAACTGCTAATCCCACAGCAAATCCCTGAAGAACATTCTAGCAGACAGTGGTGCAAACATCCAACATCTCCTCAGTGCAGGTGGTGTGGCTAAGTGGTTGATCTTTGACCCATGAACCAGGAAATCATAGTTCAATTCTGGGTCAGGGCACATGCTCGATCCCCAGAGCAGGGAGAGCAGGAGGTGGTCGATCGATGCTTGATTGACGGTCCTTTCTCATCAATGATGTTTCTCTCTCTCTCCTCTCAGAAAAAAAATCCTTTTCTATGTCATTTCCCTCCCTAGCGTGAGACTGTACATGCTGCTTTTACACATTCCCTAAGGAACAGAAAATCAACAATAATTAACAATCAAAGCCCTCTCCCCACAAGTTACTGAAATGCCAACAGAACATATATTCTAAATTCTAAAAATTACATTTCTACAAAGTTACCCACTTGGAAGGAATATATTGCCAACTTACTTTCTTGTATTATGAATTCTACAGGCTTTAAAATGTTTCAGAAACAACCACAGCTTAATTCCCCTTTTCCTCGGGCTGCCTAGGACATATAAACATAGATAAAACAGCCTAAAGCAGTTCAGTTTTTAAGCACATGCCAAGTCCTTTTAAAGTGTTCACTGTAGACTAAAGCCCCCCTCACAAGAAATAAACGGAAGCACAGTCGAGTCCCTGTGTACTTGCAGAGCTCACGGTGATATGCAAACCCCATTAAGTTAAATTGCTCCTGAAAATCCTGCACCTGACGGATGAGGTGGCAGCTGGTGCTCGAGTCCCCTGAGTGACATATGTGATGGGATGAGCTCAAATCCCACCCACAGCCCCTGAGCCCAGGAAGCCTTGTGTCCCTGACAGAGAAACAGAGAAACGAGCAAGTCCAACCGTTCAAGGGTCTTTCCTGCTCAGAACTTTGTCCAACTGTCAACTGTCAGAGGCCACTGGGGCCCACTCAGGGGACCTGCTCCCCTCCTGTCCTGCCCACACTACACAGATGGTTAAATTTGCCTTAGAGAAATGAAAGGATGGTGTACAACCATCCATGTAAGAACTGTGGGCTCTCTGGGTTGCCATGAGGCCCACAATATATACCACCCCCTTGAAGCTATTAGACTATGGATACATATAACTACTATCACAGACCCACACCCACTGGCTCAATACTTCACATGATGTTAAGCTAATCCAAGTTTCTGGTGTTCCCTTTAAAAAATAACCACTTGGCCAGGTCCTTTTATTAGAACCCACATTCACAAGGTTAAGTGCCCTCTGCCTTTAGGACAGAGGGAAACCCCTGGGTATAAATTGTATATTACCGAGCACATAACCTTTAGAACCTGTGTTCTGGTTTTGTTAGTTTCAGAATACATGTAGCCGATACCTGGTTTGAGCTTGTTTTTCTTATTTAAAAAAGGTGTTTTTTGTTGTTTTGTTTGCTTGCTGTCACCAATCACTAGCCAATAATAAGCTTTTCTGGTGTTGCCCAGTAATGCACCATATTGTTTTCCCCTTTTAGCTTTACACCCCCTTTATCCACTTTTACCATCCCCCATCCCTGGCAGACACTTGTCTGTCCTCTGTATCTATGAGGTTGTTTTGTTTTTTAATTCCACATATAAGCCAGATCACATTTGTCTTTCTCTGTCCAACTTAGCTCACTTAGCATCATGCCTTAGAAGACCATCTATGTTGTTGCAAATGTCAGTATTTCATTCTTTTTTTAAAAATTTAATAAATCTTTATTGTTCAGATTATTACAATTGTTCCTCTTTTTTCCCCCCATAGCTCCCCGCCACCTGGTTCCCACCCCACCCTCTGCCCTTACCTCCCCCGCACTGTCCTCATCCATAGGTGTACGATTTTTGTGCAGTCTCCTCCCATACCCCCCACACCCCTTTCCCCCTGAGAATTATCAATCCACTCCCATTCTATGCCCCTGATTCTATTATATTCACCAGTGTACTCTGTTCCTCAGATTTTTAATTCACTTGATTTTTCAACTCACTTATTGATAGATATGTATTCATTGTTCATAATTTTTATCTTTATCTTTTTCTTCTTTTTGCTCTTCTTAAAGAATACCTTTCAGCATTTCATATAATGCTGATTTGGTGGTGATGACCTCCTTTAGCTTTTTCTTATCTCTGAAGCTCTTTATCTGACCTTCCATTCGGAATGATAACTAGAGTAATCTTGGTTGTAGGTTTTTGCTATTCATCACATTGAATATTTCTTACCACTCCCATCTGGCCTGCATAGTTTCTGTTGAGAAATCAGCTGACAATCATATGGGTGCTCCCTTGTAGGTAATTAACTGTTTTTCTCTTGCTGCTTTTAATATTCTCTCTTTGTCTTTTGCCCTTGGCATTTTAATGATGATGCGTCTTGGTGTGGTCCTCTTTGGATTCCTTTTGTTTGGGGTTCTGTGTCCTTCCTGGACTTGTAAGTCTATTTCTCTCACCAAGTGGGGGAAGTTTTGGGTCATTATTTCTTCAAAAAGGTTTTCAGTATCTTGCTCTCTCTTTTCTTCTGGCACCCCCATTATTCTGATGTTGCTACGCTTGAAGTTGTCCCAGAGGCATCTTACACTATTTTTAAATTTTTTGATTCTTTTTTCTTTTGTATTTTCTGGTTGAGTGTTTTTTGCTTCTTTGTATTTCAAATTTTTGACTTGATTCTTGCATTCCTCTAGTCTATTGTTGGGTCTCTGTATAATATTTTTTATTTCAGGCTGTACAGTCAGTCCACAAAGAGGTGCACCAAGAGTGTCCACCTCAGGTTAACTGGGGAGGCCGACCCACTCGGCCATATAGGAAACGTAGTACACAAAGCTACCCTACCAACTCATGGAATCAGTGAAAATGCAGCGACAAGGAAACAGATCACAAACAAAAGAAATGGAGGAAAACAAGCAAGTGGATATAGAATTCAAAACCACGGTTAAAAGGCTTTTCAAGAATATCCTAGAAAAGGCCGATAAATATAATGAGACCCTCGAAGATATGAAAGAGGACCAATTAGAAATTAAACATACACTGACTGAAATAAAAAATATTATACAGAGACCCAACAATAGACTAGAGGAATGCAGAATCAAGTCAACGAATTGAAATACAAAGAAGCAAAAAACACTCAACCGAAAAAGCAAAAAGGAAAAAAAATCCAAAAAGTCAAAGATAGTGTAAGAAGCCTCTGGGACAACTTCAAGTGTCCCAACATCAGAATGATGTGGGTGTCAGAAGAAGAGAGAGAACAATATACTGAAAACCTATTTAAAGAAATAATGACCCAAAACTTCCCCCACCTGGTGAAAGAAATAGGCTTACAAGTCCAGGAAGTACACAGAACCCCAAACAAAAGGAATCCAAAGAGGACCACACCAAGACACATCATCATTAAAATGCCAAGGGCAGAAGACAAAGAGAGAATATTAAAAGCTGCAAGAGAAAAACAGTTAATTACCTACAAGGGAGCACCTATATGAATTGTCAGCTGATTTCTCAATAGAAACTATGCAGGCCCGATGGGAGTGGCAAGAAATTTTCAAAGTGATGAATAGCAAGAACCTACAACCAAGATTACTCTACCCAGCAAAACTATCATTCAGAATTGAAGGGCAGATAAAGAACTTCACAGACAAGGAAAAGGTAGAGGAGTTCATCACCACCAAACCAGTATTATATGAAATGCTGAAAGGTATTCTGTAAGAAGAGGAAGAAGAAAAAAGTAAAGATAAAAATTATGAACAACCAAAACATATCTATCAACAAGTGAGTCTAAAAATCAAGTGAATTAAAAACCTGCGAAACAGAATAAACTGGTGAATATGATAGAATCAGGGGCATAGAAATAGAGTGGATTGATAATTCTCAGGGGGAAAAGAGTATGGGGGGTGCAGGAAGAGAATGGACAAAATCGTACACCTATGGATGAGGACAGTGGAGGGGGGGCAATAAGGGCAGAAGGTGGGGTAGGATCCGGGTGGAGGGGAACTAGGGGTGGGGAGGAGAAACATTTGTAATACTCTGAATAAAGATTTATTAAAAAAATAAATACCCCCTCCCCCAAATGTCAAGGGTTAAAGAAAAACAGAGGTTTTTAAATGCAGCAAGAAAAAAGCAATTAGTTACCTACAACGGAGCGCTCATGTGACTGTCAGCTGTTTTCTCAACAGAAACTTTGCAGTACAGAAGGGGGTGGCAAGAAATATTCAAAGTGATGAATAGCAAGACTACAACCCAGATTACTCTACCCAGCAAAGCCATCATTTAGAATTGAAGGTCAGATAAAGAGCTTCACAGACAAGAAAAACCTAAAGGAGTTCATCACAACTAAGCCAGTATTACATGAGATGTTGAAGGGTATTCTTTAAGAATAAGAAGAGGAATAGGAAAAAAGATAAAAAATATGAACAACAAAATGGCAATAAATTCATATCTATCAGCAACTGAATTGAATCAGTGAAATTAGATTTGTAATGAACAAAATAAACAGACAAAATAGAATCAGAGGCATGGAAACAGAACAGACGGACACATCTCAGAGGAAAGGAGTAAGGGGGGTGTGGGGAGATATTAAGGAAAAATGTTATATGCATGTATGCATTAACTAAGGACACAGACAACTATGTGATAAAGGCCTGGAGTGGGGTGGGATCTGAGTAAATGAGGACCCTGAAGGGCAAAAGGGAGCATATGTAATGCTCTCATCAATAAAGATTTTCCTTAAAAAAAAAAAAAAAAGGATTTAGTAAGGAAGGAACAAAAAAGGATATTTATATGTGCCCAGACTGAAATCAAACTGTGATCTCCTGGTGCCATAGGTTGATGCTAATAAATATATTGAAACTTTAATTATGACATATACATATATAAATAAAAATAAAATATGGTCTATGTTTCACTTATTTATTTTAGGTGCTACAATAAATAGTAATCACAATAGCATTTAGCTATGTTATCCTAGCCTTTTCATATCATAGTTCATAAAATATGACCTACAAAACTTCCTGCCTCCCAACAGAAACTGTTGCCTGTCATACCTCTTCAGTTTGTTCTGCTGGTAGAATTCCTGGAATTATTTGAAAAGTCAGAACCCAGAAGTAATACTTCCATTGAGGCAGAGGCAGAGTAAGCAGATACAGACTTGCAAGGGGATAACATGGCAGCATTCTTCTTGAAAAAATGAGAAATTTAAGAAATGTTTGTCTTTATTTACTATTATTCCTCAGTGACAGGAACTTCCCAACACTTTAACTTTTCTGTCTTCTAGAATTTCTATCAAATAAATATTATTTATTAATGTAGACACTATGTAACTCCCCCCATCAAAACAAAACAAAACAAAACCTCACAGAAAAGTTACAAGGAATGGAAAAAGAGCTCTAAGGTGGAGGAAATATCTCCCAGCACTTAGTGAGGGTCTTTGGCCCCTCTACATCGGGACATTAAGAACTAGCTGCACAGGTCTCATCGTCTGAGAGTAAGACACGGGAAGCCTGTCTGGCAGTAATCAGTAAAACCTGTATGTTTCATACCTTTTACACTAAACTTAGGGATATCTAGTGTTTTGAAGAAGCAAATGCAGATTTTCATGACTTTCAGTTTGTAAAATGTAATCATTGTCTCAGACTTAGAAGGAAATACACATAATTTCAAAATGGTTGGTGAATGGAGTTACCTATAAATGAACATGAAAACTAGTCCTATTTGCTAAAAGGACTAGTTTTGTAAATAAAAGTCTAGAAAATCAATAAATTGAAACCCATTACATTTCTTTTTAATTTTTAAGAGAGAAAGAGAGGAAGGCAGACAGAGGGAAATATCCATTTGTTGTTCCATTTATTTATGCATTCATTGGTTGATTCTTGTGCCCTGACTGGGGATCAAACTGGCAACCTTGGCATATCTGGACCAGGCTCTAACGCACTGAGCCACCAGGCCAGGGCGAAACCCATTATGTTTTTACCCATAAAGCAGTTTCCAGAATCATTTTTTTTCAGTGTACCTAAACTCGTTTTAGCATATGATGTTTGAAAGGTGAGATCAAATGATAAATACTATAACTAAGTAATTTTTATATGTTTCTCTATGTCACCTATATTGTATAGTGATGTTTGCCTAATATCCAAAAATTGTTATTGCATAATAAAAAGTATATTAACTAAAAACACTCTTTACTTTTATGAAAGTTGGGTTTTTATTTTTATTTTATTTTTTATCTATCCAAATATACTTTTATTTTTTTTATTTTTTATTGTTTGAAGTATTACAAATACTAGTACATGTGTCTCCTTTTTTTTTCCATTGACCTCCCCCCAGTTTCCCCTACCCCCCAGTACATGCCTTCACCTGCCCGCCCTCTCCCGCCACCCCAGCGTCTTGTATCCATTGGTTATGCTTATATGCATGCATAGAAGTCCTTTGGTTGATCTCTTACATCCCCCCTTGCCCAACCTCCCCTGCCTTCCCAATTTAGTTTGACAGTCTGTTCAATACTTCTTTGTCTCTGTATCTATTTCTCCCCATTTCTTTCCTTTAAAAAATTTTGCCTCTGCAGACTAGAAATGAACATATAATAACAAAAAAATAATAATAGTAAAAAATATTTGAGTCCCAATTTCAATGTCCAACAGTTCCGAGTCCCTGTTTCAATGTCTAACAGTTCCTTATGTGTACATGTCAGCAATGATATCTGGATGGTGGGCACATGGTGGCAATGCAGGTCCGACCCTCTCTGGTTTGGTCCTAGGCAACCTGCAGTGGTGCACAGCTGCTGACTGCTCGCGTGGCAAGGTGTTGTCAGCGTCTTCCATCTCTGGACTGTTTTTCCTCTTGTCTTCGTTGTTGGAGCAGACCTGTCAATTCCTCTCTGTTGCAGGAATCCACATGGTCTTGGAGTTGTTTTCTGAAGATATATAAACATATTCTCGACCAAAAGTTAATAAAGGAATCCTTTCTATATAATTGATTTGGGATCAGAAAGCAATGGTATAGTATTTCTCTTAATAATTCAGTGAACAGATCAATGCTGTCTACTACACACATTTTTCTGTCTAAGCATGTCTATCAAAACGTGAAAATAATTACTTTTATACACAAATGTATAAGAAATACATTTTATTTAGCTGTTATCTTACCAGTAGTTTGGTACAAAAATAGCATTTGATACAGAAATGACAAAGCAGAGAGATGTCATTTGTATGCAATTTATATTAGATATCCAGTAACTCTGCCAGCTACCAAAATTTGTTTGAACCTCTATTAATCATTGAATTATTATTATTTTTAGTTTCTAGGTGGATAGTAATCTTTCAATTTACATAGCACCTGAAAAGAAAGAAATGAAGTGTAGATCATATTTTATTTTTATTTATAGATGTACAGTATATGCTATAATTAAGTATATTTAATACCACAGTATTTAAATAAATGTATGACATTCCTTTTCTCTGCAATTAATTTCAACCAACAGAGTAGGGGTATTCTACTACTTCAATAACATTTTAGACTAGTTTTTTTACATTAAAAAATGGTAATGAAAAAATATGGTAAGTAAGGGGAATGCTTATTTTTCTTAACCCTTGTTAGTGGGAGAAGAGTAAAGTGTAAATGGAAGAGCTTCCTCTAAAATAATTTTGTGAAAGTCTTTTAATGGCTCCCAAGTACCTTTAAAAGTTTCAGACATAGCCATAGGAATGTGTTTTACTAAACAGGAATTCTTTGTCCCTATTTAATATATCTACATTACGTTTCAGGTGTTTGTGACATTGGGATGAGTCATATGACACAGTTGGTTATCTTAAAAATTGCTTCAGTTTTTAAAATTATTTTTTAAGCTGATATATCAAATTAGCCCATTTTAAAATTTTATAGAGGAGAAACAGCTGTCTTTAAGATAAAATCTTTTTTAAAAAAACAGTTTGCTCGTCATGAGTAAACATTCTATTAGCAGTGCTAAACCTAGACAAGATGGTAAGGTAGGAAAATATTTTTTCTCTTTGGGTTCCCTCCTCCTCTTGGCATTTGGCTTTCCTTCCCCGTCCAAGTTTTTAGTGTTCTGGTCTTGCCTTCTGGAAATAAAGTCATCATAAAGGAAAGTATTAGACAGTTCATGGTATCCTCCTTGGACTATTTGCATTTGTACAGAAAAGAATGGTGAAGGAAACCAATAATTGAAACCTACACACATACAGGAAAGAAGAAGACGAGTCAATGAATGGCTTCCTGAGTGGATGGTGGATGCACGGGTGAATGAATGGTGGTAGGTTTCACCATTCCCGGCATGGGAAGTCTTTATTTCTCCGGGACTCCTACTGTGTCAGTGATGGTCTATCCTGTGAGAAGAGGGTCTGCCATGTAGACTCTGCCACTATGTTGCTTTACCATACATCTTAGTAATTACTCTCAACCACTGACATGTAGTGTGAACTTTACCTTTTGTCACCTGTCATACCAGCTTGAGATCAAATCCCTTTTTTGTAGGGAGTCATGGGAGAGGACTTGGCTGAAGGCACCTGCCCCTGCCTTGACTTTGCCAAACAAGGTTGAGCACCCGGGTGTTTACTTGCTTGAAAGACATTACAAATACATGTGTTATCTCAAGGATGCTTACCCTGCTGATAGTTTCTAATAGATAATTTCAGTTCAAGCCATTGTTACAATAAAAGCCTAAAAGGCAGACGAACAGGGCTGTTTCGGCTCCCATAGCCAAGCAGTCCCTTAGCCTCTCTTTCACAGAAACATGTGTCAGAGTAATCCGTTCATCCATCCCGCAGGGTCTGCTGGTCAGTCCTGGCAATTTTTGCTTGATTGTCTGTTTAAGGCTGGAAGACTACATTCCTTCTGTGGCAGTATTGAACGCATGGCACCAGATACTGTCAGAGGGGGAGATTCAGGACATGACAAGGTATGTCCTATTTTTGACACATCTTTCTCTATCTCTATAAACTGTAAAATAAGAATCCTAGCCAATAACGTAGGTAGAGTCTCCAACAGAGTCCTCTTTCTGGTGTGGCCTTATCTTTACTTTGTCTCTCCTTTGCTTTGTATACATGAACACCTTATGAGATCTAGGGTTGTGGAGGAAAAAGAGGATAGAAAGGATTTCCCTTTTCTCAAGTTTTATTGGGGAGGATAATCTTTTGTTTCATAGAGTAACACTTTTTCTTAAAGGAAACCTCTAATTCTTCAAAAGCAACTAATTCTTCATATGCTAGTCATAATTTTTACGTTGTTTCCATTAAAAGAATCTGTATCTTGAGCAAAGCACCAGTGGTAGCTCTATATAAAACAAAAATCATTCCTTTTCTGTTACATGGGACCTGCTCATTTAGGACTCAGCTGAGCCACAGCACAGTACAGAGGTGTCACTGAATGCACAAACTGTCCACTGCCCCATGTGAGTTGCGCTTGGTGATTTTGGACAACGCATATTGGCATTACTGATTTTTGTTAGAAAAACACATGGGACATTTAGTTGGCCTTAGGTGTCACCTTAGGTTGATATTTGCTTTCTAAGAGGGCATTGAAAAGGGAATCTTTCCTATTTTCTTATTTCCATTTGTGCTTTTAACTTTGTAGACATACTGGAGACACTCTTGATGATCTCTCCCATAGAAATAATCATTGTAACACTCCCTGGAGAAAGAAAATAATCCAAGATCGTCTCTATTTTCCTAAGCCCTCTAAAGTAGCAGTCGCCAACTGGTGGTGGTCCACAGACCACTGGTGATCCGTGAGGTCCGAAAGGTTGGCGGCGCTGCTCTAAAGAGCTCAAATTTTTCCTCCGCACTTTCTTAGTGTGTGCAAAATGAAGGCTGGGAGGAGGCTTTCTAAGTAATTATGTTATAAAATCTAGGTCACATATTTTATGTAATGTATGAAAGGGTACAGACCTGTCCAGTTCTTTCTCTTTTTAAAAAATCCATTTTATGGATTTTACAAAGAGGAAGGGAAAGGGAGAGAGAGTTAGAAACTTCGATGAGAGAGAAACATCGACCAGCTGCCTCCTGCATGTCCCCTACAGGGGATGGAGCACACAATCAAGGTATGTGCCCTTGACCGGAATCAAACCCAGGATCGACTCTTTATGTTCAGTCCACAGGCCAACTCTTTATCCACTGAGCCAAACCGGTTAGGGTTCTCCAGTTCTTTCTTAACACTTCTGCTTTATTAATAACTGTCTCCAAGTAAGGGATTCTGACTATTTTTGGTTTCTCACCTTCCCCTTTTCCTCATCCCCTTGCAAAACCCCACATATACAGTTCACATATCTTAAGTGTAGAGGTGTTTGCTAATGACTCATCATACGTTTAAAGACTATTTTTCAACTTCTCACAACTAGGAATCTGACTTTAGGGCTATATTCATTGATTTCCAATCCAACAGCAAAACATTCTGAGGGTCTGACTCAGATGGCAGTAAAACTGCTTATATAAATAAAATAATTGAATTGTTGGCTTCGTTCAAGTCAAGGTATTCTCTGAAACTATTGGGAATTTTGGTAGGAATTTATAAATATTAAAATTTGAAAATTATGAACAGAAGATGGCTGCAGACAGGAAGGCAGACTGTTCACGCAAATGAAAGTGGAAAAAAAAAAAAAGCTGGGGTAGCAATACTTATATCTGACAAATTAGATCTCAAAGTGAAGGACATAAAAAGAGAGAAGGAAGGCCACTTCATAACACTAAAAGGAGCAATACAACAAGAAGAAAAAACTCTGGTAAATGTATACGCACCCAATACAGGAGCACCCAAATACATAAAAAATCTCCTGGAGGATATCAAGGGAGAGATTGACAGCAATACAATCTAGTAGGAGACTTTAATACCCCACTATCACCATTGGACAAATCCTCTAAACAAAAAATCAGCAAAGATACATCAGTCCTAAATGACTCACTAGACCAGAGGGAATTAATTGACATCTTCAGAACATTTCACCCCAAAGCCACAGAATATGCATTCTTCTCAAGTGCACTTGGGTCATTTTCAAAGGTAGACCATATATTGGGTCATAGGCAAAGTCTCTTCAAATTCAAGAAGATAGAAGACATATCAAGCATCTTCTCAGATCACAGTGGCATAAAACTGGAAATCAACTACAATAAAAACAATCCAAAAAATCAAACACATGGAGACTAAACAGCATGCTATTAAACAATGACTGGGTTACCAGAGAGATCAAAGAAGAAATAAAATACATCATGGCAGCAAATGACAATGAAAGCACAACAATCCAAATCTATGGGACATAGTGAAAGCAGTCTTGAGAGGCAAGTTCATAGTTCTACAAGCCTACTGCAAAAAACAAGAAACAATGGTAATAAATTACCTAACCGTACAACTCAAAGAGATAGAAAGAGAGCAACAAGAAAAGCCCAGTGTACGCTGAAGGAAGCAAATAATAAAGATCAGAGCGGAGATAAATGACATAGAGACCAAGAAAACAATACAAAAGATCAACAAAACCTAGATCTGGTTCTTTGAAAGGATAAACAAGATTGATGAACCTCTAGCCAGGCTCACCAAGAAGCAAAGTGAGAGGATCCAAATAAACAAAATCAGAAATGAAAGAGGAGAAATGACAATAGACGCCACCGAAATACAAAGGACTGTTAAAAATACTATGAACAACTCTATTCCAACAAACTGGACAACCTGGAGGAAATGGACATATTCCTAGAAAAATACAACCTTCCAAAACTCAATCAGGAAGAATGTAAACATCTCAATAGGCCAATAACTATGGAAGAAATTGAAGCAGTCATCAAAAAGCTTCCAACAAACAAAAGCCCGCTGCCAGAAGGCTTCACAGGGGAGTTTTACCCAACAATCAAGGAAGAACTAAAACCTATCCTCCTCAGACTATTCCAAAAAATTCAAGAGGAAGAACACTTCCAAGCTCATTCTATGAAGTCAGCATCACCCTCATACCAAAAGCAGATAAAGACCACACAATGAAAGAGAACTACAGGCCTCATGAACACAGATACCAAAATCCTCAACAAAATGGTTCAAGGTGGTCCTTTCCTCTCAGGGTCCCAGTCAGCCAGCTTAGAGAGCCACGGTGATGCGTCCAGTGACCGCTCACCTCGTGGCCTGAAGGGTAAGTCGGCCTTCCTTCTGGACACTTTCCAGTGCCCTTGGATCTCCGCTCCGGGCTTGGTGTTATCTGTGTGATTTAAAGAACACGATTAGCAAGTTCTTCAAAGCTTGATGGGTTTGCCTGCATAGGGCACACCATGCCGTTTCAGGCTCAGGCCTGGGAGTTTTCACGGATGTGGGTTCATATCCCTTCTCCTCACTGACCAGCTCTGGGCACCTGGGCGAGCCACCCATCCTCCGAGTCTGAGTTCCTGCAGCTTCTGGAAGGGGACAGGGCCGGGAGTTCCAGTCCATTGTGGTCAGAGGACACGGGGTGAGTGTGATTCCTTTATGGTGTTTAAGCTTGTTAATGGTGCAGAAGATGGCTGTCTGTGCTGTCCCAAGGGCTAAGGAGTGTGGTGCCTCACAGCTGTTGCTAATTTCAGCTTTAGCACCTCATTTTGTTTTTAAACCACACTGTAAACTTCTAGAGAATTCCAGCATGTCCTTGACACCCCCAATGCCAGCCTGGGAGAAGTGTGCTCTGGGTTGCCCAGCAGGGCTCCCTGTGTTCCTTGAGCTGGAGGCAGCACAGAGCCCACTGGAGGCAGGTGAGCGAGAGTGAGAGACTGACGTGTGTCCCTCTGTGTCCCCTCGTCCTGACACCAGGTTCCTCTGACCCGGCCCGCTTCACCGCAGGCCCGAGAGCTTCCGCAGGGAGGACCTGATGCCCAGCAGGGACACAGCACTCTGCCCCACCCCACAATGCCAGCACCCCAGGCCTCACTACCCTCAGCTGCCAAGAGTACCTGCCACTGAGAATGGGCCTCTCCACCAGGAGACATCCAGAAGAGGGGTGTCCCAGCCCCAGGCCTGGGGGGCCATGTGTCCCCTGAGCAGAGAATGGTCACCCTGGAGGAGTTGCTGGAGGAGTGTGACTGGGCTCCCCCTATGCTGTGTGTGGCCTGGGAGTGCTCTTTCCTCACTCTCCCCTCCGATGGACCTGGACCAGAAGTGAGACCTGGACGGCAAAGTCACAGAGAGGGATGGGATGGGGCTGGTGCAACCTGGCTGCAGAGCTGGCTGGATGAGGACATAACCACTAGCCAGAAAGTGACTGTGCTGGCGGCCCGCCCAGACCTGGGAGGCTGTTCTCTCCATCTGTGCAGGGAGCAGCAGAAATGCCAGCATGGAGGGTTAAGCCATGCAGTCTCTGTTACAGTGACTCTATGCTGCCACTGGGCAGGAGGTCCTAGGCCATCTGTCAATAAACGGGCAAGGCTATGCTCCAATTACACTTTGCTTATGGACATTATCCTTTGAATTCTATAAAGGTTTCACAAAACTGTTCTTTAAAAATATTTTGTTTTAGTCATTTAAAAATATAAAGTCTTATTAGCTTCCAGGCCATACAAAAATGGGTGGTAAGTCCTAGCCAGCTTGGGTCAGTGGTTAGAGCATCAGCCCGTGGACTGAAGGGTCTCAAGTTGGATTCCAGTTTAGGGCGGGAACCTCAGTTGCAGGCTGGATCCACCAGTCTTGGTCAGGGCATGTGCATGAGACATCCAATCATTGTGTCTCTCACACATTGATGTTTCTCTCTGTCTGCCCCTCCCTTAACCCCTTGCAGTCTCTCTAGAAATCAGTGGGGAAAAAAAATCCTTGGGTCAGGAATAACAAAAACAAAAAAAGGGTGGCAAGCTGGAATGGGACCGCAGCAGGAGTTTGCTGAGTGCTGCTCTGCAGCTCTGAGCCCTGGACGTCAGCTGCGTTAGGAAACCCTCGTGTAGCTTTCCTGAACCTGCAGTTGCGCCTGTTACTGAGCTGGTGCCTCGGTGCACAGGTGACGGTCCCCGCCTGACAATGAGCCCCTTGGAGGGTTTTAGTGCCCCGGTGATTGTTTCATTCCCCTTAGCGTATACGGTTGACCTTTTTGTTCAGTAGAGACGTATTGAGCGTGTCCTATGTGTTAGGCAGCACGCACGATGCCTGCTCCCCACCCCCCAAAACAAAGGAAACCCGTTCATCAGCACGTTTTGTCACATACTTGCTAGGCGCCTAGTCTTGTGGTTGGTCCTGAAGGCAATACAGTAGGTCCTTGGGTTACGTGGGCAATCCGCTCCTATGACGCCACATAACACGATTTTCGCCATGAGTCGGAACCCACCTACATAGGCACCGACATCACTCACATGGAGCACATACACAGCAGTGATGAAGTGAAACAGTAACAAGAATTTAAAAGGCAGATAACAATTCCTGACCTTTACTTGTGGTAAGTACAGTAAATAATAAAAAAACATAAAGCACATACGTGTGTACATACATCGAAATGACGGAACTTTTTTTTTTTAATAAGTAAATGGGAGATGGCGACGTAACCATAAAACGATGTACCTTGAGTCCGATGTAACCTGAGGACTGTCTGTATGTACAGGGTCTCTCCCTCCTGTCATTTCTGTTTCTGGCTCCAGGGCACTGTGCACGGGGGCTGGAGAGAAACCAAAGCCCTGCTCTCGGGTTCATAGTCTGATGCCGTGCTGCTCAGACTACGGCCTGCCGCACGCTCACCTGGGCTGCCTGGACACAGGCTGGACCCCGGGGTTTCTGGCTCAGGGGCTCTGGGGTGGGGCTCCCTGAGTATCGGCATCACTGCCAAGTGCCCAGAGGACACCTGGCCCTTGCCAGCCTCAATGAGACCAAAGCAGCCTCGCTGTAGGAGTTGGTTGTGGAAGCTGATGCTCCCTTCTGAGAGCCCCCTCCCTCCCTCTGTCCAGCGTGCTCCCCCACTAACCTGACACCCCTGAGCAGGCCTGAGGAAGTGGGATTCTCAACCGTGCCCCTGCCCATGCCTCAACTCCCTGAGTGTAGATGCCGGGAGCGGGTGTCACAAGATGGGCCCTCTGGGTGGCCAGGGCGGGTGTACTCGTGAAGATGGGTGTCAAAGATTTAGAACTGTGCAGAGAGGGGCTGGGTGGTGGGAAAGATGGCTGCAGAGCCAGACAGCTGTGTGTTCAACCCCCAGCTGCCACTCTCTGGATGTGGGACCTGCTGAACTGTGGCCTCACTTGCCTTATGCGTTGAAGGTTGTTTTAATACAGCCTTGCAAGATTGCTTTGAGAATTCAATGAGTTGGGGGTGGTTTTTGTTTTGTTCTTTTGCAATTGCACCCGTGGTTTCTAGCAGAGTGCCTGGCACACGAGAAGCAGGTGATAAATGGTACCTGTTGTCTTAGTGACCGCAGGTCTTCCTGGACAGACACCCAGGACATGTGACTCCTAACTAGCATGTGAAACGGCAGGCTGGTCTCTGGCAAGCTGAGTGTCCAGATGTATTCATGGGCCAGGAGTTGGCAGGTGGAGGTGTCTCCTGGGCTGCAGAGCCATCCTGCAGACCAACGCTGCCTGACACAGGTCTGGTGACCTGGGTCTGAACCCTGACTCATGTCCCACATGCCCTCCCCCCCCTTCCTCTTCTCCTGGTGGCTCTCCACCTAGGAGATGCCTGCCCCAGGCTGCTCCAGGCTGGGAGGTACTGGCAGAAGGTGGCAGTCACCAGAGCGGGGGCAGACCCGGGCCTCCGTGGGCTCTGCCCACCCCCCTTGTGGTAGGAAAGGACTGAGTGTGTCGCCAAGGGAAGCCCAGCCAGGCACTCTGCTCAGCTGGGGAGCAGCTTGAAGGGGAAAGTGGCAGGGTGGCTGTCCCCTGCTAAGCCACCGCCTTGAATTCCCCTCGGCCCGCCTCACCCGTTCCCTCCCACCACCCCCTTTCCCAGATCAAGAGAAAGGTCTAGGTGGCTGTGAGGGCTTTGAGGGGGCTGGTCTGGATTCATTTCTCTTCCTTGTGGCCTCAGACGAAGCCCTCACAGGCGTCTGAGCTGGTGGAAGAGGACAGAGCACAATCCGCCCAGTCAGCTCCGCCTCCCACTCTGCTGGGGGGACATGAGGACCAGAAGGAAACAGGCACTGAGCTCAGGCTTCCAGGCGTGACCTGCCCAAGGGGGTGAGTTTGTGGAAAGCCACTTCCCTCTCTGGGTCTGTTTTCTTGCTGGTGAACTCAGCGGCTGCCTGCGTGGCCTCTGGCTTTCTCCCTGACCCCTGTGTTGTGCTGCTCCGCCATCCTGACCAAGGGCAGAGTGTGTGCTCTTGCCTCTCCCTTGCACAGCCCTGCATGCTGGTCCCCAGGCCCCTGGGGCAGAAGTCAGCCATGGCCCACCAGTTGGCTAGGGTGGGAGGTACCCAGGGATGCAAGGGCAGGCCAGTGCCCCAGGCACGCCCTCCTCCTGCTCCAAACCCCAGGCTGGGGGCTTCGTCTGGGATTCCCTTCACCCCACTCTCCCAGTGCTTCTCTCCAGGAGCTTAGGAGACAGTGGTCCAGGCAAGTGGGCAGTGACCAGAGCTCTCCACACTGAAGCTCGTCCAGCCTCCAGGGCTCCCACCTCAGCCTGTGAAATACTCACTCCCAGGAATCAAGGTGCGGGCAGGGTGGGCTCCTTCTGGGCTGCAAGAGAAAATCGGTCTAGGTCTACCCCAGCTTCTGGTGGCGGCCAGCTATCCTTCCTTGGTCCATGGCTTGGAGACCCATCCCCCACCCCCACTGAGTCCCAGTCACATGGCCTGTGAGTGAGTCCAAATTCCCTCTTAAAAGAATACCTGTCGTTGCAGGTAAGGCCCACCCAATCCAAGCCCTCCTCTGAACTTGATTACATCTGCAAAGGGCCTATTCCCAAATAAGGTCACGGCCACTATTCCCATAGGCATGGGTTGGGGGACACTGTAGGGCGGTATCACAGGCCACACAAAGGAGACAGAGGCCCAAATTTGAGTAGAAACAAGTCTCAGGGCAGCAAGCTGAGAATGAAATACCGCATAAATACTAGTAAACATACGCAGAAATAATTCACACATTTTCCTATGCATAGATGGGCGTCCAGGTAAATGCACCCACGCGTGAAAAGGTTCACGCCCTGCCCACGAGCAGGGGTCCTTCGGTGGCAGGTCATGAAGAGGGCTTTTGTCCATAACCCGAAGGGATCTCCTGTATGAAGTGAGAACGGATCCCTGCACTCCCCACCAAGTCGGGGGACCACGTGTTCTGAGAGGAGACACACTGCGGCTGCACCTTTTCCCGCTCTGCCACCCTCCCGTCAGCAGGGGGCGCCACCCCGCCCCTCGCAGCTCCCTGCTCTCTACCTGGAAGTCCTGCCCCTGCCAGGAGCCAGCACTGGCGCATGTGGAGGAAGACTGTGTCCACAGGCAAGGGAGCTTCTGCTGGTGGTTACCCGCACCACGTGGCCGCCAGAAGGCCAGAGGGGGCGTGGGCCCTGGGGCAGCTAAGCCCACTGTGAGGAGTCCGTGCTGGGACCTACGAGGGCCAGCCTGCGGTGGAGGAGTGCTCATTGCAGGTCCGTTAACTTCCCCCAGAAGGTGGCCAGGGCAGGGCGGAGGGCAGCCCGGGCTCCGGGTCCTTCGGACGCGGATGCTCCCGCTCTGCGGGCACCAGCTGCTTAGGGAGCCGGCCTTCTGAAGTCAGGGTTCTATTTCATCGCCCCCCCGCCCCCCCCCACGGCCAGTCCCACTCCTCCCTGCAGAGTGTGACGGAGCCTGGGCCCCTTCCTCGTGCCCTGTGCTGCCAGGAATCAGGGCTGTGCCAAGGCTTCCTAGCGCCCCCCTACCCCTCCTGTGTCAGACTGGGAACCTCCACAACCAGATGGTTCTGGCTGGGACAGAATTTCAGGGAGTTCCAGTTAAAGCCATAGACCCAATGTAGTGACTGTACTTATACTTTGTATTTGCAAAATCTTTTACAGTTTATAGAGCTTTCGCATCTGCCCTCTTGCCTGGCCTTCACAACAGCCTTGTGATTTTCCCCATTCTGGGACAAGGAAACAGAGGCCTAACAAGATAGAGCGGCTCACACAATAGCACAGCACCTCTGGGTTTCATTCAATAAGTATTTGTGAACATCTATAATGTCCACAGAACCAGACTAGACACAGGAGACCGAGAGATAAGGAAGAAATGGCTCCCACCCTCAGGGAGCCTTCAGTCCTGTAAGATAGGAAGGCCACATGCACAAAGGACTGCCACTGGGCAGTAGATGGTGGGTGCTTTCTGCACGTCCCTCCCACTCACATTTACTGCTGGCTTGTTCTTGTCACTTTATACTCTCTGTGGGACAGCAGGTCTTTTGTCATTTCAGCCCCTCTACACTCTCAGGACGCCCGGATCGCACCACCCTCCCTGGAGAAAAGGTGAACATAACCAGCTTTCTGCTACCACATAGCACTTGTTCAGTGAGGCCAGCCCCGCTTCCATCTCCACTAGTCTGTTGCCTGCCCAGTCACTCAAGTCAGATGCCTGACCTTCAGCTTCTTCCCTCACCTTCAAGACACCTCGCCAGAGGTGATGTCAGAGGAATGGCAGTGTGAGAGTGCACCTTTTCCTCTCTCTTAAGAATTTCAACAAGTTAATCAGCTATAATTCAAGAAAGAAATCCCTGCTCAACACAGATGCACGCCTGAGAGACCCACACACTAAAACATCATATAAAGGTGGGCAGCAGGAATAAATGGGGAGATGGGCCTTAGATGCAGCCCTGCCGCCAGGAACTTGCAGCTTAGCCCTTTCACTGGGAAGCACAGAGAGCCAAGGGAGGAGCGGGAGCAGAGGGAGAGGGGGAGGGAGGGTAGGCTGAAGAGAGAGTGTCGAGGAAGCAAACAGTGATTGTGCCAGCAGATGCCTGGCAGAGCACTTCCACGGGGTTCTGCTGTGCAGCTCTCCATTGTTGGGCCGATGGTGGTATGTCAGATGAAGAAACAGAACCACAGAGCCCTGCACCCGCGTGGATTCCTGAAACTTGCCTCTTGCCCTTGGAGTCGGGTCCAGGAGCATATTATCTGTAAACCTAGAGTTGTTGCAGTAGAACTGCTGTTTCCCTCTGTGACTGATCTCCAGGAGTGGTGGTTGGGGTGGAACCCCATGGAGGTCATAGGTCACTATTATGGTAAGAGCAAAACAAATTGCACCCTCAAGAAGCCCCAACTACACTGTCTTACAGAAGTGGTGGAAGTTCAAGACTGGGAGACCACAGAGTTAAAAAGTTACGTTTCAGGGCCTTCTACTGGAAAATAATAGGAAGACCTCTTCAGAGATAAATGCATAAGCAAAGAAGGAGAGCAAATACATGGAGAACCACAGCAATGAGGATGACAAGAAAGAAAATGAAAAATCCCCAGAAAGCAAGCTGGAACACATGGAAATATGTGATATAAGTGGCAGAGATTTCACGATTGCAGTTCTGAAAATATTCAACAAGATGTGAGGAAATACTGACAGGCAATGCAGAGCACTCAGAAAACAAATCAATGGCTAAAACAAGAACTTACTAAAGAGCTTGAAACTTTAAAAAAGAACTAATCAGAAATGTTGAAAATGAAACATTCAGTCAAAGAGATTAAACATAAACATAAACTACTGAGCATAGAATACAGATCCAACCAGAAGGAGGAAAGAATTAGTGATATCCAAGATAGGAATCAAGAAATGAAGCAGAAGGAGGAAGAGAGAGACCTGAGCAAAAGAAAAATTAAAGCTGTAGAAGACCTATCTGACTCCATCAGATAAGCAATATTTGAATTTTAGGCATTCTAGAGGAGAAAGAGTAGAAGCAGGTTACAGAGAGTCTATTCAAACAAATAGTGGCTGCAAACTTCCCAAATCCAGGTAGAGAACTAGATCCTCCCATTCGAGAAGCAAACAGAACACCTACTTACCTCAATCCAAAGAGGCCTTCTCCAAGGCACTTGGTATTGAAGCTGTCAAGAATTAACAACAAAGAAAAAATTCTCAAAGCAGCCAGGGGAAAGAAGGAAATGATCTACAAAGGCAAACCCATCAGAATTTCATCAGACTTCTCAGCAGAAACTCTACCAGCCAGAAGAGAGTGAAACTAAATATTCAAATGTCTGAAAGAGAGAAATTACCACTCACAAATAATATAGCCAGCAAAATTATCCTTTAAATATGAAGGAGAAATAAAGATGTTCCAAGACATACAGAAACTGAGGGATTTTATCACCAGAAAAACCTCCATTGCAGGAAATACTCAAGGGAGTTATTCTTCCTAAAACAAAGAACATAAGGTCACAACACTACAAGTAAGATCACACAAAAAAACTACAGCATAAGCAGGGATAATTTGTGACAAAAATGTAAAAGCGGGGAGGAGGAAAGGTCTGAACTGGCAAAGGAAGATGAAGGTCAGATGCATTCAAAAGGGAAAAAACTACAGTATATATGCAACTTCACTTTTTATGAACCTAATGGTAACCACATACAAAAACCACCAATCCAGGACATATAGCTTAAAAAAAGAGGAAACAAGGGAAAGCTGTATAGAATAACACCAAAAAAAAAAAAAAAAAAAAAAACACAAAAAAAATCCAAACAACTATAGACAGAAACATAAAGAGATAAACAAAACAAAACAATGGAGGCACAGAGCTACCAGAAAACAAAAGATAAAATGGCTATAGGAAATCCTCATACATCAATACCTACCCTAAATGTAAATAGTCTGAATTCACCAAAAAAGAGGCACATAGTAGTAGAGTGGATCAAAAAACAAAACCTAATTATATACTGCCTACAAGAGACATATCTAAACTGCAAAGACAAAGATAGATTCAAAGTAAAAGGGTGGAAGATTCAAAGTAAAAGGGTAGAAAATGATTCTCCAAGCAACATCCACAGAAAAGCAGGTGTTGCCATATTTATATCTGACAAAATAGATTTCAAAATATCAAAGACAAAGGTGTACACTTTATAAGGATAAAGGGGACACTACATTAAGAAAACATAACATTTATTAATATACTAGGGCCCTGGTGCATGAAAATTCATGCACTGGAGAGGGGGGGTCCCTCATCCCAGCCTGCCCCCTCTCTCAGTCCGGGAGCCCTCAGGGGCAGGAGGCGACCTGGCAATCAGGGGAAGCCAATACCCCATCACACCTATGCTGCTGCCACTGCTGGCAGCGCAAGCCTCGACCGGTTCCAAGTTACCTGAGCCTTGGGCCAACCCTGGGCAGCTGGGCAGCTGCCATCCAAGACTTGCCTATGCCTCGGGCCAGCCCTGGGTGGCTGCTGGGCTGAGGGGACTGAGGGATTACGGACGCACGCACTCTTATTAATATATATGCACCCACCCAGAGAGCACCAAAATATATAAAACAACTACTCACAGAACTGAAAGGAGAAACAGATCAAAACACAATTATAGCCCTAACCGGTTTGGCTCAGTGGATAAAGCATTGGCCTATGGACTGAAGGGTCCCAGGTTTGATTCCGGTCAAGGGCATATTCCTTGGTTGTGGGCATATCCCCAGTAGGGGGTGTTCAGGAGGCAGCTGATTGATGCTTCTCTCTCATCGATGTTTCTAACTCTCTATCCCTCTACCCTCCTCTCTGTAAAAAAATCAATAAAATATATTTAAAAAGAAACACAGTCATAGTTGGGGACCTTTGTACTCCATTGACAGTTCTAGATAGCTCAACTAAACAGAAAATCAAGAAATATCGGCCTTAAATGAAACACTAGACCAAATGGACATAATTGACATTTATAGAGCCTTACATCCCAGAACATCAGAGTATACATTTTTCTCCAGTGCACATGGAACATTCTCAAGGATAGACAATATTGTGGGTCACAAAACTAGTATCCACAATTTCAAGAAGATTGAAATTATACCAAGCATATTCTCTGACTATGATGCATTGAAATAAGAAATCAACTGCAAAAAGGAAGTAAAGAAACCCACAAATATGTGGAGATTAAACAACACACTACTAAAAAATGACTGGGTCAAAGAAGAAATAAAAGATGACATCAAAAGATACAGAGAGACAAATGAGAATGACAGTATAACACATCACAACCTCTGGGATGCAGCGAAAGCAGTAATAAGAGAGAAGTTTATATCGTTATAGGCCTATTTCAAGGAACAGGAGAAATCCCAAGTAAACAACCTAACGTTACATCTTAAAGCACTAGAGAAGGAAGGACAAAAGCAACCCAAAGTTAGTAGAAGAAAGTAAGTAATAAAAATTAGAGCAGAAATAAATGAAATATAGAACAAAAAGACTATACAAAAAATCAAGAAAGGAAAGAGCTTATTCTTTGAAAAGATTAATAAAATTGACAACCCCCTGGCTAGACTCACTAAGGAAAAAGGGGAAAAGACCCATATATACAAAATCAGAAATGAGAGAGAAGTCACCACGGACATCACAGATATACAAAGGGTCATACTAGAATATAATGAAAGACTATATGCTACCAAATTCAATACCTAGAAGAAATGGGTAAGTTCCTGGAAATGTGTAACCTTCCTAGACTAAATCATGAAGCACTGGAATATTTAAATAGGCCAATCTGCAGTGAGGAAATTTAAACAACCATCAAAATCCTTCCTAAAAACAAAAGTCCAGGACCAAAAGGCTTCACCAGTGAATTCTACCAAATGTACAAAGGAGATTTGGAACCTATCCTTCTCAAGCTCTTCAAAAAAATTGAAGAAGAGGCAATACTTCCCAACACATTCCATGAGTTCAATATAATCCTGATACCAAATCCTGGTGAGGATAACACCAAAAAGAAAACTAAAGACCAATATCTCTGATCAACACAGATGCAAAAATCCTAAACAAAATACTAGCAAATCAAATACATCAGGACATCCAGAAAAATAATACATCACAATCAGTGGGTCTCATTTCAGGGTCACATGGATGATTCAGCATACCCAAGTTAATCAATGCAATACACCACATTAACAAAAGAGAGGATAAAATCTTATGATCTTATCAATAGATGCAGAAAAAGCCTTTGATAAGATAAGATACAGCATCCATTTATGATTAAAACAATCAATAAAATAGGAAAAGCAGGAAAGTACCTCAACATAATAAAGGCCATAAATAATAAACCCTCAACTAATCTCATGCTCAATGGTGAAAAACAGAAAGCTTTTCTCCTAAGATAATGAACAAGACAAGGATGTCCACTCACCGATCTTATTCAATGTAGTGCTGAAAGAGCTAGCCAGAGCAATAAGGCAAGAGAAGTAAATAAAAGGCATCCAAATAGGGAAGAAAGAAGTCAACTGTCACTTTTTGTGGCTGCCATGATTCCATAAATAGAAAATTCTAAAGATTCCACCAAAAACCTACCAGAAACAATAAACACAGTCAAGTTACAGGATGCAAAATCTATGTGCAAAAATCCATTGCCTCCCTATATACTAACCACAAAACGAGAAAAAGAAATGAAAAAAGAAGGTGCCACCGAGGCTTAAAAAGAGGGTAGATGATTATCTCAAGTTCATAGCTCTAATAAGAAGAGCCAGGATTTGGACCCAAGCCATCCGGTTCTGGAACCAAGCTCTCAACCGCAGATGCTCTGGTCCATGTGGCCTAGTGCGCCCACATTGCTCCTGCCTGCTTCTGCGGGAAACTCCGTTCTTCTCCCTCCTGTCTTCTGGAAGCATGTTAAGCAAAGCATCTCAGGTTTGTATCCTTAAACCATTCTCATATCTCTTTTGTCCCCACAAGCCTCCTGGAAGGTGGCCATGGCTAGTATTTATCTCCATTTTACAGAGTCCTGGCTGCAGCAAGTGACCTGCCCAAAGCCACGGACTCCAAGTCGGTGGTCTCTCCTCTGCCCACTGCTAAATCCCTGAGAGCCTTCTCATGCCCTCTCAGCCCCGCATCGCTGTTCTCCTGCTTGAGGATTACCTGCATGCACAGCATTACCTGTGTCCACACGATTGCCTGCCAGGGGGCCCTGCCCACCAGCGACCCCAGCCTGCGCTCTGCAGCCACTCACAGGCCAGCTGTGTCCTCCTCTGAGGCCCAGGCCCTTGTTCGGACTATAATCCACCCACACCTGTCAGCTGCCCTTGGCCTAAGAGGGAACACACAGCCTGGCGGGAAGAAAAGGAAGTGTTGGGTCACCTGTGCCTCGGAGCTCTGGGAAATGGTTAAGGGTCTTTTCACCCAGGAGAACCACAGGGTTCTATTGGCCTCATAGAATGAGTTAGGAAGTAATTACCAGGTGGCCACGGTGCCAGCGAGGGGGTGGCTACTAAACCAGAAGAAACACCCCACCTGGAAGGAAACTGGGATGCCCCACGCCGCTGCCCTGCACTCGCAGTGCCCCCTTCAGTGTGCCCGCACCTGGCTGCCACTGCCTGCTCCTGTACAGGCCCAGGCACAGCTGTCCAGCACCTGGTCGCTGGCTCCACAGCCGGCCACACTCTCACCACTTCCCAGGGCCTGAATAGTCCTGAGGCCAGGGTGGGCAGGGACAGCACAGAGGACCTGCTACTGGCTTTGTTGAGAGTTCACCGAGGCCTTAGGGTCCTCTGACCCCCAGGCTCACAAATGACAGAAACAATATTCACAGCTCCCATTTGCTTTTCAAATCTTTATTGTTGAAAGTATTACATATGTCCCCTTTTTCCTTTTACTGAACTCTTCTAACCCGCTCCCCTCCTCCACCCAGGCCTTCACCACCCTTTTGAGTGTGGCCATGGATTATGCATATATGCATGCACGTTCCTTGGTTGATATCTTCCCCTCCCCACCTTCCCTCTGACAGAGATCCCAGTTTTTGAGTACGTTGTGCCAGGCACTGTTCTAAGCACGTAAATGCATGAGCTCATTTGATCCTCACCTCTCTGAGGTAGACACTATTATCCCCATTATACACACGAGTGGATGAGGCACAGAGAGGTCAGGTAACTTGCCCAAAGTCACACAGGTAATAAGTAGAGGCACTGAGATTCAAACCAGGCAGGCGAGTCCACAGCCATCATCACCACCTGTGTCCCATCTTAAGCCACCCTGAGCTGGTCCCTCAGCACCTTGTTCACTCACACCCGCATATCAACTCCTGCGTCCCTTTCCACTCCGAGGACCTGCTGAACCCCAGCCCCAGTTTTCAGACAGGAAAGCCACTTCCCTATGGAGTGTCTTGTTTGCCTCAGGCAGTCTGTGCTGGGTGCCCTGGGTGCTCTCTTGACTCCCTTCCCAGCATTCTTGGCACTGCCCAGTGGCAACGCTGTCCCACAGCTGTCTCTCTGCATGGCCTTCCTTCCCGCCAGGGCCTAGCTCAGAGCAGGGTGCCCCACTCCTGTCTGTGAGTGAGTGGGGCTGGGCGCTGCAGGAGCTGGCTGTCAGGACAGATTGGAGGCGTAGGGATGGAGGGCAGCTGGAGTGTGGCAGGGGAGGAAAAGGCAGAGATCTGTGTCTCACTTCTTACTCCTCTGGGCAGCGCAAAATCCACACCTTCTGCCTGGTTCCCGAGGCGAGTCTGGAAGGAAATGGACAGTGGCAAGAAGGCAGAAGATACCCCAGCAGCTGTCAGGGGAGGCAGAGGGACAGGTGGATGGGAAGGCAGGGAATGTTGCTTTTCCTGCTGAGCACATGCCCAGCAACCTCCCAGCAGGCTCTTCTCTGGGGCTGGATCAACCTCTTCTGCTGGTCCTCATTTTGACATTTCTCCTTCTTGCAAAATCTTCATGAATGGAGTTTTCCAGATTAACTATTCATGCCAAAAGATGCTCATGTGCTGTTTAAACATTGCTGAACTGAAAGCAGTTAAGAGTTTGGCCTAGAAAGCCAGAGTGCCCAAGTTTGAAGCCCCCCTCTGCTACCCACTAGGAGGGTGGCCTGGACAAGTCCCGGACCCTCTCTGTGCCGGGTCCTCGGGGGACACGGCTTCAAAGGGGGCTGAGAGGACTGCCTGAGTTAAATAAAGCCCTCAGCTCACCACCCCCCACATACTAGGTCCAATAGGTGTTAGCTGTTACTATTACTGTCCACCTCAAATACCCTCGTGTAGGTGGCTCTCCTCGTTGGAATGTTCACTGCGCCCTCGGTGCTTAGGAGCAATCTCTTTTCATCCCAACAAGTAGTTTTATTCTCTGAGGTTTGGTGAATAGTCTAAGGCCACTCAGTTCTGAGCACCTGAGTCAGGACTTGAATGGAGTCCTGACTTGCCAGGATCATGCTCACCTCATCATAACCCGCAGGGAGGAAGTGGTTTTTGAAAGGCCCGCAGCAGCAGGTGCTAGATCCAGAATCCTGGCTCTCAGGGCACAGTGCCTGCGCACAGAACCTTCAGTGCAGTGAGTTCTGGCAGGGTGGCCACATCCCATAGTCCAGGGAAGGGGACACTGTGCACAGCACTTGGTGGCCCAGTCTCCCGGCCTCTTTTGTAGCCCACAGTCTCTGTTTACAGATGTCCAAACATATCTAGAACCTTCCACACTCTACTCTTCAATTAAAACAAGTTTTGCTTCATGCTTCACTTTTCAGAAACAGAACAGCATGGCGTCTGTACCAGTTACTTAAAGATCAGAGTGGCCTGGGATTCAGGCTGCTCCTCTGGCCGCGCTTTTGTTACACAGCAGGGAGCTAGGACAATTCCAGGGCAGGAGGAATAGGGCAACTGAGACGGGAAAGTTAAAACAAGCCAAACCGTGTGGGCAATTTGCAACCAGCTTATGAATAACAAGCTATTATCTTCCCCAGCCAAGGACACAGAGCAAATGGTTAAAAGCCTTCCAAAGGAGAGAGTGCAGGAAAGGAGGGGGAAGGGGAAAGGAAAAATGGCAGATTTTATTTTTTTACTCCCTAACAGGCACACCAGCAGTCTCGGGCTTCACAAGGTCAAGTTGCCAGTGCTGCTCATGAATTCTGGGAAGGCCAGGCCAAAGTAAAGAGGGGCCTTGAGAATGAATAGGTACCAAAACAGTCAGCAGAGAAATTTTGAGACTTATAGTCAGGAGGATATAAAATACCTCAGACCCCCACCCAACCGGCTCTTCAGATTAGGTGAGAGCCTATCTGTGCTTCATAAGCCAGATGGATAGGTTTGCTTGCCCTGTGCCTTTAATAAAGGTGCATGCTTTAATTGCTTTAACAAATTGGCTTAATTACAATGCAATCAAGGTCTCTCAAATCCATTTACATGAGAAGGATCGAGGTTGGGGACAGCCCTCTCCATGGACTCAGGCTGTCCAGGGTCACTTCTCTGGTGGCAGGGAAAAGGCCCTCGAACACATTCCATCTGAATGAGGAATTGGAAGAGCTTCCTTTCATTGCCATGTTACTCGGTGTCAAGCTATCCAGTTCTTGGCAGGAGCAAACAACAACAGGCATTGGCCTTGTGAACAGTACCCAGTTCACTTAAATAAAATGAAGGACAACTGCCTTCCAGAACCTTCTAGGACCTAGAAAATGGTGAATTATGGCCTGTGCTCATGGAATGCTGATCTGAGACGCTGCATTGATCGCTGTCTTTCTTGCCCACAAAAACCACCACAGCAGGCTGGGCTCCAGAGACAGGGCCCGGATCTCTCTTTCCAGCATGAATGGCCTTGATAGCATTCCTTCTTTCCAGTCTCCGGGGTTTGCGGCCTTTGCATTTGCATTTTCCCAGTGTCAAGCCCAGGGAGGCACAGGGCAAGTGTTCAAAAATGGCAGCAGATGGATGCAGGAAAGAGCTTGTTGCCACAGGCCAGAGTGTGCTGGGACATTTTATAGGCCTGTTGACATCCACTCTCTCTCTTTTTGCTGTTGTTAACCTTCCACTGAGGAGATATATTTTCCATTAATTTTTAGAGAAAGTGGAAGGGATTAAGGGAAGGGGGCGGGGGAGAGGGAGTAACATCAATGTGAGAGTGACACAATGATTGGTTGCCTCATGCACATGCCCCGACCAAGTCTGGTGGAGCCAGCCTGCAACTGAATATGTGCCCTAGACTGGAATCCAACTTGAGGCCCTTCAGTCCTCAGGCTGATGCTCTAACCACTGAGCCAAGCCAGCTAGGACTTGTCACTCATTTTTGTATGGCCTGGGAACTAAGCAGTCTTTTTACATTTTTAAATGATTTAAAAATTTTTTTAGTGATCTTTTGTGAAAACTCTATGGAATTCAAAGGACAATGTCCATAAGTAAAGAGTCATTGGAGCACAGCCTTGCCCGTTTATTGACAGATGAACTAGGACCGCTTCCTGCCCAGTGTCAGCATAGAGTCACTGCAACAGAGACAGCATGGCTTACCCCTCCATGTTGGCATTTCTGCCGCTCCCTGCACAGATGGAGAGAACAGCCTCCCAGGTTTGGGAGGGCCGCCAGCACAGTCAATTTCTGGCTAGTGGTTATGTTCCCCATTCAACCAGCTCTGCAGCCAGGTTGTGCCAGTCCCACCCTGTCCCTCTCTGTGACTTTGCCATCCAGGTCTCCCATCTGGTCCAGGTCCATCGGAGGGGAAAGTGAGGAAACAGTACTCCCAGGCCACACACAGCATAGGGGGAGCCCAGTCATGCTCCTCCAGCAACTCCTCCAGGGTGACCATCCTCTGCTCACGGGGCACAGGGCCCCTCAGCCCTGGGCTGGGCCACACCCCTCTTCTGGATGCCTCCTGATGGAGAGGCCCATTCTCAGTGGCAGGTACTCTTGGCAGCTGAGGGTAGTGTGGCCTGGGGTGCTGGCATCGCGGGGCAGGGCAGAGTGCTGTGTCCCTGCTGGGCATCAGGTCCTCCCTGCGGAAGCTCTCGGGCCTGCGGTGAAGCGGGCTGGGTCAGAGGAACCTGGAGTCAGGACGAGGGGACACAGAGGGACACACGTCAGTCTCTCACTCTCGCTCACCTGCCTCCAGTGGGCTCTGTGCTGCCTCCAGCTCAGGGAACACAGGGAGCCCTGCTGGGCAACCCAGAGCACACTTCTCCCAGGCTGGCATTGGGGATGTCAAGGACATGCTGGAATTCTCTAGAATTTCACAGTGGGGATTAAAAACAAAATAAGGGTAGAGGATAGTGCAGAGCTTCTGCTAAAGCTGAAATTAGCAACAGCTGTGAGGCACCACACTCCTTAGCCTTTGGGACAGCACAGACAGCCATCTTCTGTACCATTAACAAGCTTAAACACCATAAAGGAATCACACTCACCCCGTGTCCTCTGACCACAATGGACTGGAACTCCCGGCCCTGTCCCCTTCCAGAAGCTGCAGGAACTCAGACTCGGAGGATGGGTGGCTCGCCCAGGTGCCCAGAGCTGGTCAGTGAGAAGAAGGGATCTGAACCCCAATCCGTGAAAACTCCCAGGCCTGAGCCTGAAACGGCATGGTGTGCCCTATGCAGGCAAACCCATCAAGCTTTGAAGAACTTGCTAATCGTCTTCTTTAAATCACACAGATAACACCAAGCCCGGAGCGGAGATCCAAGGGCACTGGAAAGTGCCCAGAAGGAAGGCCGACTTACCCTTCAGGCCGCGAGGTGAGCGGTCACTGGACGCATCCCTGTGTCTCTCTAAGCTGCCTGGCCGGGACCCTGAGAGGAAAGGACCACCCTGAACCGAAAGAGCCGCTGACCCAGTCTAGCCCAGACTACGCCATCCAGTCTGCAAAGGAGGACAGAACAGAGCGATTCTGCCACAGCTCAGGGGGTGCCCTCAGGACAGACCCTGATTCTGGAGACGTCCAAGGAGGAGTCCCACCTCCACTGAGTGCCAGGCCCCGTGCACAGTGGGCATGGGCTGTGCGGGATGACAGCTTGTGCTTCTGTGCTGGTGTGGTCTGGGGCTGGGGCTCAAACAATGTTGGTGACAAAGGAAATTTCACGCAGAACTTCAGTATATACCAAACAGGGTGGCTCTGGGAAAGCAAATGGTTGGAGGGGTGGGGAGCCCACCCTTAGGACACATGGAGCTTTCTAGAACACGTGGAAACACCTTGCCTGGACTAGAACAGTGACACCTGGTGAGGGCAGGAGCCAGGAGTAAGTGCCCACGTGTGCACTATGAAGCCTGTGCCTGCTCCAGGGGCTGCTTCACCTCGGGGGTGCGAGTGGGCCAGTGCTGGGACCTCAGGAGGAAAGAATGTGCTGGCTTCTTGTGGCTGTTTGCTGTCCTTCAGCTCCTCCTCTTTTTTGTCTCAAAGTGACAGCTGCCCCAAAGGGAAAAGAAATGGACCTCAAGATGACAAGTGTGGGGCAGCCGCCCTCCTGGCTGCGGGGTGTGCCTGCCTGAGCTTGTCTAGGGCAGCCCTCCCTGCCTCCCTGGGATCAGAGGGGGAGCACCTGCTGCAGAGAGGGCAGTAGCACCTGGCCAGGGCAGGCGGTCTCTTCCAGGCCTGCAGACCGCCGCTCCTGGTCCATGCTCCCAGCACAAGCCGTCCCTCGGCCCTGCCCCGTGTAACCATCAGGGCTTGTCCCACTGCACAGTCACAGCTGGGGACAGGGACTGTGTGCCCATCCTCCCTGCACACAGCTGGTGTTGAGCTGAACTGCACTGAGAACCGGGGACACACCAGGAGCAGCTCTGCTTCCTGCCCAGCAAAGCAGTCTGGTCTGGACTCACTGGGGCACAGGGCACCCAGTTCCCCAGCCCTGGCCTGCTCCCCAAATAGCAGGCATCGGAAAAAGCCTGTTAGCAGCGGGGCTGGGGGTGAGCCAAAAAGTACTTGGTTCCGTGAAGAGCACAGAAGCAGAAGGAGCTCCCACTTTGAGAAGGAAAACCTTGAACAAAAACATCCACCTTCCTTTTGGAAAAGGACGTGTCACTGAAAGGCAACTTTGATACAGATCAGCGGGCTCCAAACCCTCCGTTCATCCCAGCTCCGCACTGCCCACCCCTTCGCATCTGGCTCTTGATAAGAGAAGCTCCAGGAATCTGAACACTTTAGGAAGAAGATCCTTTTCCTCAGCTGATTCGGCATAAATCTGTCCCCTCGGTGACACTCCCAAGAGCAGTGGCTGACTCCTCCTGTCGTGTTCCCCTCCACCCAGTGAGAAGATGCTAGGGCTCCGCGGAGTTACACTGTTTCCCCACAGAGCCTGCCTCTGCCCAAACGTTGTAAGAGTCCATGCCAGCACCTTGGAGCTTTCTAGGCAATGGGAGGGAGGAAATAATGCTCACTCCAACACTTATTGTTGATTACTTCAGAAGCTGAATCCAAGGTAAACACTCTCAGTTTTTGTTTTAATTAAAAAGTTAGCTTCCCACCCACCTAGGATTTTGTTCTTAGAAATTATAAAAACCCAAAGCAGCTGTTAATGTTTGAAAAGGCTGGTATCAGTCACTGATTCCCTTCTGCCTACATGAGATGGCAAGTGTTTCCATCAATTTCTACGATGAAATTTACAACTGGGAACTGCTCCAGGCAACTAAAATCCAGGTGAGGAAGGTGAGACCAACCTGCATTCAGTGCTCTCTGCCAAGGGCACTAGACCAGTGGTCAGCAAAATGCGGCTCTTTGGCCCCTTGAGTGTGGCTCTTCCACAAAATACCACATCCTGGGTGAGTGCATTTTGAAGAATTGGTGTTAGAAGAAGTTTAAGTTTAAAACATTTGGCTCTCAAAAGAAATTTCAATCGTTGTACTGTGGATGTTTGGTTCTGTTGACTAATGAGTTTGGCGACCACTGCACTAGACCGTCTTTGAAGCAAGGGGAGTCAGAGCCTCCAGAAACAGTGACTCCCCGTGACTGGAGGGATGTAAACAGGAGCTGCATGCTTAGGCCCCTAGGGGAGGCAGGGAAGGGATATTGAGGAATTGTGGGTCCCCATTCCCGCTTCAATATAACACCTCCACGTTCACCTCCTGTGTGTGGGATTTGCACACAGGCCTTAGATTGAAGGAAGAGCACTGTTGATGGAAACAGGTGTGAGAACCGAGGCTGAAGGGCACCACCATCCACTCCCCGTGCTGCCTGCGGTTGGGAACTTGAGCTCCAGGGACCGCTCACAGGGGCTGTCATCTGAATTCTAGCCCGCGGAGAACAGAGGGCTGGAGAGTCAGCGGACCTGGAACATCCACGGGGAAACCTGGGCCTTTTGCGAGGCAGCCACCTCTGACTCTGGCCCAGCCCCTGAGTCGTGGTCGTGTCCAGCTCCTGGAGGAGGGAGGGACGGGTGGACCGTGCCCTTAGGGAACAGGTGCCTGCATGTCCTATCTCTCTCCTTTTTCTCCTGGTGGGACAGCCTCACACTTGGGACTCTATCTGATTTAACTTTAAGTCACACTTCCACCTGCGCAATGACTGGACTCCAAAGACAGCAGTGTCCTGGCCTAAGGCCATGCAGCACAGGCAGCTGATACTTAGTATCCCGGGAGCCCCTCCCTGCTCCAGGGCCAGAAGCACCAAAAGCAGGGCCCTGAGAGAAATCTCTCCCAGGGGCCTGGGCTCTCCCGGGGCTGGAGGAAGGAAAAGGAAAGAGCCACCACCTGAGGGAGGATGTGGGTTCCCTAGAGACTGAGCCTGCACCAGCAGCTTCTCCCAGTAATGTCCAGTACCCATGGGCCACCAGTCACTGCTCTTCCCTGAGAAGGACTAAGATGCCCTGTGCCTCAGGCCTGCCAGCTGCTCTCTGACAGCAGCCCTGGACCCCCTCCAAACTGACACAAGGGTCTCCATTTTGCAGACAGTTCTAGGTCCACCTGAGCGTGAGCACTGGGCTGCCAGGGAATCGCCGTGGGCAGTGCTGGGTGCGAGGTATGAGGGGCCCTCAGGCAGGATCGACATGTGTCTGAACAGGCCTGCGCTCTGGCTCAGGGTGGGATCCAGGCTGAGAAAGCCCAAAGGTTAGCCTGGAGGGCTGGGTCTGGGGCCACGAAGGCCACTGGCAGGCCCAGGGGAGGTGGTGCTCCTGCCTCCTGCTGAAGCCCAGGCAGGGCATCTGCTCTGCAGAGCCAGGGAGACCTGGCCGACTGCTGAGTGCCCACAAGGGACACAGAGCAAGCCTGCCCCAGCCACACAAGGCGCCATGCCCCTGACACCCAACAGTGAGTGGCTGCCTTTTCAGCGTCTGTCCAGGAGCACAGAGGGACTGCCTCCTGCCCTGTGCTCACTCACCTCATCTTCTCCCAGGGTGCTTCTGATTTGTAAACAAGGGGCCAGGTCCTGAAGCTGCCCCAGGCAGCCTTGAGGGGAGGGACCCTGTCTGTCTTTGCTGGGTTTGTCAAACCACGGTGATGCATGCTAGAGCTTGCAGGTCCTGTGGGAGGTAAGATTATGAAAAATCATAACCCCTTCTCATCAGGTTCTAACACCCCCAGGACACTCATTTTCAGCTCTTTCTGCTGTCCTCAGATACTTCATCTCTAGGTTAGAAGTAGAATGTCTTTTTAAGTTTTGAGCTTTATTTTTCCCTTTGTTGCATATTTTAAATTTCTGAATGCTTTTCCCCAGATGCTCCTTTTCTTAGCATCCTGTTCTGGTTTCACCGTGCAAAGTGGCTCGCTCTGAGGTCATGACAGGCACTTTAAAGCTTTTGTCTCTGTGCCTAAAGCCTGCTGACTCTGTTGCTCTCAAATCAGTTTGTCTCCAGTGTTGCAGGTGCTCCTCAAGTGTCCGGGGACCCTGACCTCTCCTGGGGTCCCCCTGGCAAGATGTGACCAGACCGTTCTGCTGGGAATGTCTCCCGCTAGTCAGATGCCTTGAAGAGGATGTAACATCCCATCTAAGGTGTGAGCACGCATGGCTTCTGGCATCTGGGAGACATCCAACCTGTCAATCCCTCCTGAATCCCCTTGTTTTTCCATCTAGGACAACTGTACTCCACTCCATGGACTGACCTCCAGTGCAGGGACCCTGTCAAGTCTCCTCCCTGGAGAATAAACTTCCAATGTGGCCTGATTTTAGCCCAAACTCTGGTTCATCTCCGTTTGGAAGCTGCTTGGTGCCACCAATTCCTGAGCAGTGGTTTGGGTTCCAGGGATCAGGCCCAGGTCTCCAGATGGCGGAGTTACTCTCCAAAAATCCCACAGCTGTAGGCAGAGCCGATATCTGAACCTGTGTCTGTGGAACACCAAACCTGTCCACATGTCACCCACCTGCTGACTACCTCTCAGTCTGAGAGGTACATCCTCACCTCTGTGAACCAGGGTCTTTGGAAAGGACCTTGGGCCCAGATGCTCATCCCAATTGTTTTGGAGGGACAGTGACTCACCGTTTGCAGCCTGGGTACCGGGACGTGGACGTGGAGGTGGAGCTGGAAGGAGATGTAGTGATGGCTGAGGATGAATAGGTGCCGGAGTCCAGCTCTGATGGCCGGGGCTTGGAGGCTAGGTCAGTGGAGGCATCTGTGCCATCAAGGCTGCCTCTGGGTGTAGCCACTCCCTTTGGTATTAGGTTCCCAGGGCCTGGGGCAGAGAAGGACGGTGAGAAATGGGGCTGCAATTCCCATGCCAAGGTGGGGTGATCACACTGTGGTCTAGAAGCAGAGGCAGCAGGCCCAGCGAGCCCAGGGAGCCCAGGGACAAGAGCTGGGCTGTGTGCCTCTCGGGCTGGGGTCTAAGGGGAGACCCTGGTGGCAGCCTGAGCTGGAGGCCCCCAGGCGGCTGGCCCTGACTCTAACCATGGCTCACAGTGCGAGCCCCCAGCAGCTGGGAGAAAACAAAGGATGAGCTCAGGAGGCTCAACAAAATGTTGGTAAAAGTGCAACACATTAACTACTGGGCCCACCTGCTGTGCCACTCAATCCGATTTAAGAAGACCTGGCCTGTGGCTGCTCAGGACCACTCCTGACCTGTGGTCCAGGCCCTCAAGGTCCAGGATGTGCACCCTGCCAAGGGCTTCCCTTATGATTTCAGAAAGAAGTTCATTGTCACCCTAACAGTCATTTGTTTAAGGAGTCTTTGTCGCTACATGGTGACTTTGACTGCAAGAATGATTTTTACCTTGTATTTCTTGCAAAGTCTGAATTTTCTACTGTGAACATATACTCTTGGAAAAGTTAAATAAAATACTAGTAAAAACAACAACATTTGAGCGGGGGGGGAACATACCTAAAAGACCTTCAACTACCTCCTAGTAGGAGAGGGGATGGGCTCTCCAAATACAAGTGTAAAATAAATGCGGTTGGAGTTCCTCGGAGCCTCAGGACAAGGCTGTTTTGTACAGTGTCCTGCTCCAGGACATAGCAGGAGAGCTATGGACCTGGAGCCACGCCCACTGTGGGTATTCGGGCCCCTCCACACACATCCAGGACCTGACCCCTCACCGCTCATCCACCCAGTGTCTGGATTCACATGGAAGGTGCAAGCACCCAAGCCTTGCAACTTGAAATCATGAGAAAATTTGGATTCTGAAGGATAACCTTGATGAGAAGATTTGGAGTCAGCGTGAGGAGGGGCAGAAAGGCGGAGGTGCCAGACAGCAGCCAGGGCAGAGACTGTGTTTCCAACAGCATCGGGGGCAGGCAGGCGGGGGTCCAGCAGGTGGCAGCCCAGGAATCAGAGCTGAGCATGCCAGGAAGTCAGTGCCACATCAACTGACAGCAACAGTGCGAGAGTCACCCGTTTTCTTTTACGGTGACCATGTGTTTATAGTGACAGTGGTTTTCCACTCACAGTGCCCATAAAAATCTTTCCTTTTAAAATAATGTGGAAACGGCAAGTCGATTCAAGGGAAAGTATGTAATAATCACACACGTGATATAGACTTTGCAAAATCATGGAGATGGTAGGAGGATGGCTGAAGACAGAAAACAATGCAGTAGCTAAAGGCCTCTGTGGACCAGCGCTCCCGGCTGATGGTGACTGTGAGCTGATGTCCTGTCTGTCCACTGCTGCCCTCTCAGCAGCATCCAAGACATCAGAGGACCTCAGCACGGTCCTACAACGTCACTCTGGGCTGAACCCTGGTTCGGCTACATCGATCCAATTACTTGAGATGCGGAGTGGAGCAGTAATTTCTTCAAAACACAGAACATATCTAAAAAGGGACTGCTCTGCAAAAGTCAAGATTCTGTGCTCTGACACAGGAAGTGGAGAAATGGGCAGCAGATTTAAAGTTAGCTGCCCAAAAATGAGTTTTAAAAAATCTCACTTGACAGGGACCACAGAGTTTCTGAAGCCTTGCGACCGCTGATGCACTCTGTGCTGCACGGGGGCATGGTCTCCAAGCTTGCAGGTACGAGAGAGGGGGCGGCAATGGGCCCCAGACTCACTTGGCATGGACACCCTGGCCCAGGGACCTGGGTGTGGATGCCCTGAGGCTCCCCTAACACTGGCTGTGCTGGAATAAGGTCCAGAGGCTGTGACCACTCATGTCTTTTGGAGTCAGAATCCACGATGGCACTTTAAGCTTGGCTTGGAATTTGGGTCAGGAGGAGGGGTCCACTATGAGTCATCTGGCCTTTAGCTACTGTTTTTCTCTTTGTTTGTTTGAATTTCAGGCATGAAGGAGGGTACATCAGGAAGACACTGCTAAAGGGAAAGGATTAGAAATCCCCAATGTCTGAGATTTCTGTGTTGTGACACAGGAAATGAAGAAAAGGGCAGCAGGCAGAGCTAGTTAGAAGCGGGTGCAATGTCAGAGGAAGACCAGAACCTCAAGCTTGTAGAGAAAGCCGGGAGGGCAGGGCGGGGGGGAGGGGGGAGGCTGATGGAGACTTGGTCTTGTCCTCACTTCTGCTTCTCCAAAAGCAACTCTTTTTGCACTGAATTGCTAAATTGTTATGCCCCGGATAAGCCTAGAGAGGAAGGAAAAAACAAAAAAAAAAACAGCAAATAAATGAAATGAGTAATAATAAATGACTACATTAGCTAAATGTTCTTGGGAGATCAGAGTCCTCTCCTACCCAGGAGAGTTGGAAACAATACCCATGGCACCACCAGAATTAGGTCTCGGTGAACCATTATGGCCTTACCCACTTAAATAAATTTTGTGGCATCCTTGTGCCAACGCTTTACTTAGTACATGAGGAGGATTCTATATTGCTCTAGGAGCTGATGCCTTAGACCCGTGGTCAGCAAACTGCGGCTCGCGAGCCACATGTGGCTCTTTGGCCCCTTGAGTGTGGCTCTTCCACAAAATAACATGGCCTAGGCGAGTCTATTTTGAAGAAGTGGCATTAGAAGAAGTTTAAAAAATTGGCTCTCAAAAGAAATTTCAATCATTGTACTGTTGATATTTGGCTCTGTTGACTAATGAGTTTGCCGACCACTGCTCTAGGGTGCTGATGCCTTAGACTATTTTTCAATTTCAATGTGTTAAATTATTAAATAAGGATGTTTATTAGTTTAGGAGCTGGTTTTTCTTACTCCTCCGCCCTAATGATAAGCTCCCTGACAACTTGGCTCGCACACAACTAACTCCTGCTCTTGTTCAAAGACCTTGGGACAATGCCTGGGATGCTTCTGGCTTCTGCAGCACCATAGTCTACCTGAACTGCTCACTGATAATCCTTGTACATCTAAAACAGCCTCTTATGGAAGGATGAGTTTGAAATACCTCTGTTTCATACCAAAACACTGTCAACACATCGAGAATTATTCCCATTTAGATCCCTACACATCCTTTCCTGCAAACCTACACTTCATGACCTTTGAATTATGGAGTCTTATCAGAGCAGACAATTGGCCTAACTTCCTGAACAAGTCAGGTACATGGGCATAACTGGTTTGTCCGATTTCGATTTAGGGATTCAAGTCCAGAGCAGGACCTCTGTTACTTCTCTCTCCACAGCACCACCTGGTGGCCACAGCTCACACCACAGGAGAAGGGATCCACTATGCAATGCTGGTGCCCCAGGCTTGGTCAGCACCTTCAGGGACCAAAGCAGCTTTAACTGCAGGCAGTGCTCACAATGGTTAAGAGTTCAGGCTCCATAATCTGTCAGACCCGGGTTCGGATCCCAGCTCCACCCCTTATTCTCTGGGCAAGTGCTTAACCTTCACTTTCCCAGCCTTGCAAAGGGGACAGGAATCGTGCCTACCTCACATGGCAGCTGGAACTAAAGGAGAGACATAAAGTGTGAAACTAACTAAAGGGTGCTGAGCCCAGAAAGAGCACCCATTACATGGCTGCAGTTACTAACATCTACCACTGACCTGCTCATTCACCGATCCAAACAGTTGTTTGTTTGTTTTGTTAATCCTCACCCGAGGATATTATTTTCAGAGAGAGTGGAAGGGAGGGGCAGTCAGAGAGAGAAAATCTATGTGAGAGAGACACATCGATTGGGTGCCACCCACACACCTGGACTGGGCCGGGCATTGAGCCTGCAACCCAGGTACTTGCCCTTGGCCAGAATCAAACCCTGGACTCTTAAGTGCGAGGGCCAACCCTCTAACCACAGAGACAAACTGGCCAAGGCAGTCAAGCATCTTTTCTCTGAAAGTTTTGCTAGCTCAGTTAGGCTGATTATCGTTCATTAAGTCAACTTAGGCAATAACACAAGTGGAGGTGGTGAATGTAAAAAAGTTATGTAGCCTGAATGAAAACTCGAGGCAACAGACGCCTCTAGATCAATGTTCATAAGTTTCAATGTCGTTTACCTGCATGTGAGCGTTTTTCCTAATCAACTCCTGTAAAGACTGGGAATGCAAGCACAAGTCCCAAACACTGGTATGGATGTGTGTGCACGCTTTGTGTTTTGCGTTTCGAGGGATACACCAGGACCTGTAGTGGTGACTGTCACCCAGAAAGGCCTGTGCACAGGTCACACTCAGAAGGCGGCTGGTCACGGACTCTCGGTGCTGTCACGGCCGCCCCTGAGAGGGCCTGGGTCCCAGGCATGGACTGGTCTCAGGAAGTCCTGGTGTCCTTCATAAATTTAAATTCTCAGGGAGCACATTTGGCAGGCTTATAGGTAAGTCATGTAGGACATGATATTTAAAAGTAAATTGAAAACTAAACCGTGTTTAAGGCAAGTAAGGTGCACTTTCCCCCTCTCCCGAACCTTAACATCTCTGAAATCAAGATGCAGCTTCGAGCCTGTCTCACAGTCACTGTCGGCCAGGTGGCAATTCTGACAAATCGTCACTGCCACAATCCATGTATCTTCTTTTTATGTGAGCACCCTTATCCTGACAGCCTCTTAGATTCCATGAAATACATACAGCACACGAAACTAGAAATCCAATTCAGAACCTAAGGCATGCCCTAACTGGTTTGGCTCATTGTATAGATCGTTGGCCTGTGGACTGAGGGGTCCCAGGTTCGATTCTGGTCAAGGGCATGTACCTGGGTTGCGAGCACATCCCCTTTGGGGGTTGTGCAGGAGGCAGCTGATCGGTGTTTCTCTCTCATTGATGTTTCTGACTCTCCCTCTCCCTTCCTCTCCGTAAAAAATCAATAAAATATGTTAAAAAAAAAAAAAAAAAACCTAAGGCAACTCCACAGGACAACCCTGAATGACGAGGCACAGTGCACTCAAGGCCAGATCAGGTTGGAGAAGAAAACCGGACCCACTTTTCAAAGTGACAGAACGATCAGAGCCACAGGACGCCTCGCTGGGGACCTTGCAGCTGTCCATTACGAGCTAAATACACCGCGGAGCTCCCTACAGAAAGGGCCTATTGTAGGCCTGGAGGAAACTGGGAACCCAAAAACATCTGCGGTGGAGCTTGTCTCTGCGGCAACTGTGTGGACATCAGCGCTGGATATTCGAGTCCCTCCCACAATGGCCATGATGCGTGAGGCTCCTCATGCTAAAGGACCTGAATTGTTCTGGGACGAAAGTGCAGCAAACTGACGGTGGTTTACATTTTCTATTTGGGTGTTCACATACCTCAGGAGGCAGATGTGCGTGTGTGGAGCACACCCCCTTCAGGCTCCTACACACACACAAACATACACACACACACACACACACACACACACACACACACACACACACACGTGGGCACCCAGCATGCAGTCCCCTTGGTTCTCCCCTGTCCCTGAGGGAAACCTGAGATCCTCCCCTTCACTTCCCACCCATAGCCAGGTCCGCCCCTCCTACCTTTTCCCTTGCTCTCCCTGTGGGTGTCTTGCTCTTCTGTCTACTTTGAGCAGCATGGGGTGGCCTCGAGGGGCTCTAGCTGCGATTGAAGAGGCTGAGAAGTACTGGGCGAGGCCTGGTCTGAGGACCCCAGCAGCCAGGGAGGCCTCTCTGGGGTTGACTTGGGTGGTTCTCTGGAACCCCCTTTCTCTCTTTTGATTAATGTGACAATGATTTTGGCACCAATCCAGTGCTTCTTCCTGTAACAGGTAGGTTTTTAAGACACAGCCAACCCTTGCTGCCCCTCCAGCAGGTCCCTGGGTGCCCTACACAAGCTGGGATTTGAATCACAGCCTCGGAAGGCAGCGGTTAATCCGGTTCAGAATGAGGGTGCTCTTCGCCATCACCACGCTCATCCCACCTGGGGCTCAGGAGGGGACACACTGTGCAGTTAATTCGCACAGACCCAGGGATGGTGAAGCCTTCCTCGTGGCAGGAACCCACAGTAGCCCCTCGGAAAAACAGAACCTCCAACCCAGCTCTCAGCTCTCCATTACTGTGCCAAGTGCAGGAAGCGGTGCTGTGCTGACCTAATCATGCTGGTTGGCAAAATTCCACCAAAATGCCATTTTCAGAAAGGGTCAGGGACCTTCTCATTTTCTGCTAGAGTTAATAATACATGGAATAGGCTGGCATACTCCGCCTGTTCCCGGCATTGAGCAATCTGGGTGAGGGGAAGAGGGCAGGAGAGTGGGCCTCTTCAAGTAGAAACAGTGAGCCCTGGCCAGGTTGCCTGGTGGTTGGAGCATCAGCCTGAGCACTGAAGGGCGGTGGGTTCAATCCCCCTTCAAGGGCAGATACCTGGGTTGCAGGTTTGATCCCCGGCCCGGTCGAGGTGTGTGAAGATGGAAACCAATTGATGTGTCTCTCTCACATCCATGTCTCTCTCTCTCTCTCCTCTCTTCTTTCACCCCCCTCAACTCCCTACCTCCCTTCTACTCTCTAAAAATCAATGGGAAAAATAACCTCGGGTGAGGATTAAAAAAATAAGTAAATAAATGAAAACAGTGAATGTAAAGGTAATACACTGCGGCTAACAGGAAATGAGGCATTCTAATGTAACAAGGACCACAGCTGGGTTCTGATCCTGCTCTGCCACGAAACAGCACTGTGCATACACAAGCCACTCCATTTCCTCATTGGTGCCTCTATTTCCCTGTCAACAGCAGGGTCAGGTAGAGGTTCTGAAATGCTGTGGTTCTGTGATTTCCACAGAGAGGCCCTGCCGGATTCATGGTGATTGGACCTCAAGGCTGGGCTTGGACAGGACAATGGGAAGGTCCAGTTCCTGGGCTCAGGCCGGGGCCCAGGAGAAGCCCTGCTGGACGGAGGCCGGCAGTCTTGGGGATGGAGCCGGCCCATCACTGGGGCTGCTGCTCTCTGCAGAACGGAATGTGTTTGTGAACGTGCCTGGGGGTCAGGGGGTGGGGGTCCAGTGAACCCAGAGGAATGGAGGTCCGAACAAAAGGTTCCTGTGATTGAAGACGGGGATGCTGGTCCAGGCGTCTGACCCAAGCTTCCTTCCCAAACCAGAAACCTTGTTTTCTAGGTCCCACAGTCTTGAGATGAAACCTGATATGCCTGCTTTAGTGGCTCTAAAAGCACAGACTCTCTGCCCCTTAAACAGGCTCCTGGCCAGCTGACATTCACCATCCCGCATAGGATAACCCTGAGTAAGGAGGGCGGGACCGAAAGAAAGTCTAAATTCTGTCCGTGCTGGGCGGGACCTGCACACAGGACAGCTGCCATACAGCGGAAGGTACGGGCCCAACAATCTGGTCACTGCTCTAGATGCTACAGCTTTCCCTACTCGTGAAAGAGCAAGCTTCTGTTCTGTGTGTAAGTTACTGACGCTTAGATCAACTCACTTCTTTGGCGCTGGATCATGGAGCTTGTGTTGAGCCCTGCGTTTGTCTTCCAGGTGTCCATTTAGGTTCTGTGAACCATTTAATTTGTCTCTAACAGTGGAGAGAGGAAAACAATCTGGTTTTTAAAATAAAACACATAAATTGACTCATCAACCCTGCCTGGGACCTGGCCTAGGAGGAGCCGGTGTGTTTCTGAGACTCAGACATCACAGTGCTCAGGACCATCATGACTGCCGATTTGGGAATTTGGGGGTGGAAGCAGGTGATGTGGGTCCATGACCCCTAGCACATCGAGGGGACCGGCTGAACACCTAGGAAAGGCTGTATGTCACCTCAGTAGAGCAGACCCCGAACCACCTGAAACTCAAGCTGGGAAACTCCGAGGATTCCGGGCAGCTCAGCTCAGGACCTTGGGCACTCGGGTGGGACACAGGGCTAGGCTAGCTCCTGTGGGTACAGACCAAGGATGCCTTTAGTGGTGGGAGGGGTCTGCCCTCTGTGAGTTAGATGGGCATCTGGTAAAAAAGGTCAGTTTAACGAAGTCAGACCTCCGGCCTGGACCCACTCCAATGTTGGGCTTCTGCTCACACTTCCAGGGAAGCAAACTCAAAGCCTTTTGGGGGCCAGAGAAGATAAGGAGCAAAGCGCCCTGGGAGGAACGGAGGGGAGTGTGGGGCCTGTGGCGAGGCTGACCGCATGGTGCCACGTGGGACCTAACGCAGGGCGTGCAAACCGAGCCCCGCTCTCCATGTGGCAGAGCTTCTGATTGCTTTTCCCGAAGGATCCAGAAGCCCCGGCTCTGAAGCAAAATGTCTTAATCTCTAAATGTGGGAAGTCAGTTCGCATTTTCAAGAAAGCAGAAAGGACCAGAGAGACACCTCTTAAACCTTGGGCTGCCAGAGGACACCCCCGCTCCTGGGAGAGGGAGGCTGGCCTTCCTGAAGCAGAAGGCATGGCAGGCTTTTGTTCTGTGTGTCTAGGAGCCGTGCACGCAGTGCTCGCTGTACAGCGTCCCCCACTGGGCCGCCAGCGTCGGTCCTCTTCCTGCCTCTCCTCACCCATGTGGCCATGACAGCTCAGACCCCTGCTTTCCTTGCTTGAAAGTGAGTCCTCGCCATCCAGGCAGCTGCTCAGGCTCCTTCGGCCATAAGGTGCCCAGGCCCCACCTAATCCGAGGGCTTTCCTGGGAGGTCACCGGGAAGTCAGCACCCATGAAAAGTGATCGCTTGCTAACCACTGGGTCCCTGGCCACTGACCCGCTCTGCTCCCAGCACCCTTGGCTCAGCCTCTGTTCTTCTAGTCTGTGTTATTCTGTTCCCACAGCCAACCCCCAGCCCACAAACTCATGGCCCAGCTATCCTAGGGCTGGGGAAGACTGCTAGGAGCAGGCTCAGGAAGCTTGCCCACTCCCTGGCCTCCTGCAGACACTTTCCACACAAAAGCATTATCAGATCATCTTTAAAAAAAGCATTATCAGATCTTCTTAATCTGATTAAGAAGTGTCAGGCAGGGGGCAGCTTCTCTGGAAAGCCAAGGAAGTCAACCACCCCTACTTGCAGAAATCCAGAACCATTCCAGGGAAAGCAAGAAAAGGATGCGCTGGTAAGATGGTCTGTCCCCTTGCCCTGGGGACACCAATGCACCCAGGGGTTCTCTGCTGCCCAGAAGGGGGCAGTCTAGTCCTGAAGCTGGAAGCCACGCCCAATCTGTTGATGGGTGTCAGTCAGCTCACACCCCTCCCATGTACTGACTCTGCTCGTCCTGGTACTGGTCCTTGTTCTCCACATCCTCCTGGAGAAGCCTCTGGTTCTGCTCAGTCACCCTTTGGACTTGGCTCTGCAGGTGACGGTTTTCTCTCTCCAACTTCCCCTTGAGATGCGAGAGCAGCTAAAACACAGATGGGCAATGTCTCAAACTCCACACACTCCCATGATTCCACTGCTGGGAATCTACTTCCAAAAGAAGAAAAAGGCCACGTGCACAAACATGGCCACTTTGGAATTATCTGCATCAGCTGGAATAACCAATATGGCCAATGCCATGGGATGGCCAAGCCTTCTGACACTGCACCAACCAATCAGGCAGCCAGTGGCCACGTGTAGCTGCTGAGCACTGAAAACGCAGCCAGTCTGAGCTGAGATGAGCCATAAGTGCAAAATATATAATAGGTTCTGAGGACTTAATAACAATGAAAAAATAATGTAAAATATCTCATTAAAAAGCTGCTCGGTGCTGTGGCTCAGTTGGTTGAGTGTCATCCCATGCACCAAGAAATCAGCAGTTTAATTCCTGATCAAGATACATGGCTGGGTTGCAGGCTTCATTCTCCAGTAGAGGGCATGCAGGGGCAGATGATTGATGTTTCTCTCAAAAAATCAATAAAAACATGATTTTTAAAATCTCATTAATAAACTTTTGTGGTTATATGTGACATTTTAGATATAATCCTATCTTAATAAAAGAGTAATATGCAAATTGACCATCACTCCAGCACACAAGATGGCCATGCTCATGTTGTCAAAGATGGCAGCCCCCGTGTGGACACAAGATGGCCGCCACAAGATGGCCAGCAGGGGAGGGCAGTTGGGAGGGACCAGGCCTGCAGGGAAGGGCAGTTGGGGGGAGCCAGGCCTACAGGGGAGGGCAGCTGGGGGGGACCAGGCCTGCAGGGGAGAGCAGTTGGGGGGCACCAGGCCGGCAACGGAGGGCAGATAGGGGCAACCAGGCTGGTAAGGGAGGGCAGTTAGGGGTGACCAGGTCAGCAGAGGAGGGCAGTTAGGGGTGACCAGGCCTGCAGGGGAGGACAATGAGGGGCAACCAGGCCTATAGCGGAGGGAAATTGGGGGTGACCAGGCTGACAGGGGAAGGCAGTTGGGGGCGACTGGGCCAGCAGGGGAGGGTAGTGAGGGGTGACTGGGCCAGCCGCCAAGGGCAGTTGGGGGCGACCAGGCCTGCAGAGGAGTACAGTTGCAGGGGATTAGGCCTGCAGAGCAGGACAGTTGGGGGGGGACTAGGCCTGCAGGGGAGAGCAGTTGGGTGGGACCAGGCCTGCAGGGGAAGGCAGTTAGGGGAGACCGGGCCAGCAGGGGAAGGCAGTTGGGGAGGACCGGGCCTGAAGGGGAGGGCAGTTGGGGGGGACCAGGCCTGCAGGAGAGGGCAGTTGGCGGGGACCGGGCCTGCAGGAGAGGGCAGTTGGGGGGGACCAGGCCTGCAGGGGAGGGCAGATGAGAGGGACAAAGCCAACAGGGGAGGGCAGTTAGAGGTGACCTGGCCTGCAGGGGAGGGAAGTTGGGGGCAACCAGGCTGGTAAAGAAGGGAAGTTAGGGGTGACTGGACCAGCAGGGGAGGGCAGTTGGAGGTGACCAGGCCTGCAGGAGAGGACAGTTAGTGGCAACCAGGCCTGCAGGGGAGGGCAGTTGGGGCAACCAGTCTGGCAGGAGAGGGCAGTTAGGGGCAATTGGGTTATCAGGGGAGAAGTTAGTCATAGATCAGGCTGGCAGGGGAATGGTTAGGGGGTAATCAGGCTGGCAGGCAGAAGCGGTTAGGAGTAATCAGGCCGGCAGGAAGGTGAGCCATTGGGATCCAGCAGTCCTGGATTGTGAGAGGGATACCCGACCGCCTGTTTAGGCCTGATCCTAGGTCAGACATCCCTCAAGTGGTCCCAGATTGGAGAGGGTGCAGGCTAGACTGAGGGACACACCCCTATGGATGAATTTTGTGCACTGGGCATCTAGAGGTTAAATAAAATAGACATTATATTAATCCCACTATCTCCTTTTAATTTTTGAATATGGCTACTACAAAGTTGAGTATTACATGTGGTGGCCTGCATTATATTCCTGTTGGACATCTCTGCTCTAGGCAGGGTTGGCACGCTTTTCCTGTAAAGAGTGAGGCACTAAATATGTTAGGCTTTAGTGTATACTGAAACTGTTCCCACCGGTTCCTAGAAGTCTCTGGTCACATTTTGTCTACTGATCAAATATAAAGACACCTTGTGTAATACACTCACAGCCAATAGCACCATACCTGGGCCTGAATGACACTTGTGTGCTACTCATATATTCCCCATGAGGCCCAGCACAGCCTTGTACCTGGGAACACTAGACAGCACTTCAGCAGTCCATTTGGGGGCTGTTTCATATGGGGAAATTGCCCCCACAGGGCACAAGTAGAACACCATGGCACTCAATGGACCACGAAGAGGAGCTTCTTTGTGAGAGCTGGAAGAAGGCCAGGGTCAAAGGCCTTGTTCAACCTCAGCTGCAAATGTGCACATCAGGAGACTCCAGCATCTCCCACTCTGGGCACGTACATGAATGGTCACGGGCACCGATTTGGGGGTCACCAGTACATTTCAGCGAGGAGGTAAATTCACAAATGGGGATGTGAGAATGCTGAGGAATGAGCCTCTCTCCCTAATGGGGGAGCTAGTGTTAGAGGATGCACATGTCCGTGCCCAACAGTCATCAGCATCATAAATGTGGGAGGAGAGGTAATCCAAACCTAGACAATGCACCAACCCAGCTGCCCGAGTCCTTCCTTCCAGCCACCAGCTGCAGTCCCCTCTACCTTGTTGCCACCAGCTGTTACCATGCAGGGTTGGTAAAGATGCACCATCACGAGGGGTATCCCTTGAGCTCAGCTCATCGGGTGCTAGGTGAGTGGGTCTGAATGACATCCTGGCAGAGGCACTGCAGGGGCCTGGCGGTTACCTGTCCAGATCTCGCCGCAGCCTCTGGTTCTCCTCGGTGGCCATGGCCCTCGTCCTCTGCTCCTGCTGCAGAGTCTCCCACTGGGTGGTCAAGAGCCTCCCCAGCTGCTCCAGTGCCACCTCATGTTGGAGCTGGTCCTTGTAGCTGTTGACGGGAAACACAGCCGCTAGGGATGGACACCCAGGGAGACTACAAAGCCTGGGTGAGCAGCTTCTCTCTGCAGAGCTGAGCGAGAGGGGCATAGGTAGGGGGTGGGGCTGGACAGAGAGAAAGGACAGACACTGGGCCTGCTCTGGGGTCTCCGCCAGCCCAGGAGCCAAGTCTCTCTCCTCCACCCGACGTGTCTCCATGGTCCCTTCCAGTCCCTGTCAAAGCTGCCTCCCTCCTTTATCCCACTGGGAACAAAACCACTGTTTCCTGAACTCCACGACCTTCTCAAAGAAACCACCACACATACAGCAGAATTCTACCACCTGTGACAGCTGATCCCGCTCACCGGGCCCTGGCTGAGCCCTCCACTCCAGCCTGGGAACACGACTCTCCCTGCTCTGAGCCAGGCAGCATGGGGCCAGAGGCTTGCCTGGTGGGGCCCAAGCAGCCTCCAGGGGTAGTTGCACATACACTCGCACACACCCTGCTCCTCAAGGCACCCCTAGTCCAGCCTTTGCCCTCTCCCACAGCCTCCCCTCAGCTCAGGCTTTTATCTCCTTCCTGTCGCAGTCTGTAGAGGGTCCCGCACAGCCCTCTCTGGAGGGCAGCAGAGCACAAGAGGAACCCCTGACCAGCCCCAGGCTGTTCCTCCTCCTGCAGGAACCTTCCCTGTTCACAGGGTGACTCGGGAGCCTCCCCACGTCCAAGGTGGAGACTGAGTCATCCTTTCGATCTTCCCCGTGCAGCCAAATCCCTTTCCAGACGCCCTTCCTGAGTTGTCCACACCCAGGGACAGGCTGACAGAGACCACCCAGGTTCCAGGGTTTCAGCTCCTGAGTGCAGGCCTCCCTCCCCACCCGCCCGCCGCATGTCAGCTGTACTGGTACCATCTGCCTGGAGCCAAGACTTGTGGGGACTCAGACTCAGACACCTGCTTGGGAGGCTGTTGGAAGACAAACGTTCCTTCGTGTGGCCTTTAGCCACGACACGTGGGAAGTGGAAGGTGGAGGTGGGGGCTCTACCTGGCTTCAGGGCGGCGATCTTTCCCATCCAAGTTTGACAAACAGGGCCATGGGCCATTAGGGTCCCCACCTCTTGCTTCCCTGTTGTGTTTTGGAAAAGCACACAGAGCAAGCATATTGAAACCATTAGTAATCACCCTGCTGCAGGGCAGAGACTGCGAGTCCTACTCCCCATGAATCCAGGTACGAGGCTTGCCACCCAGTACGTGTGTTAGGGGAGTGGGCTGCCGCCTGCTGTGGAAACCTCTTTCATGTCCAGCGTGATCCAGGGTTCTGGTTCAGGGTTCGGATTCTGGAGAAGGCCACACACAAATGAAAGAGACTTAGAAAAATATTAATTTGGGAAATGGGGGGCCAGGCAGTAGTCCAACTCTACTGGGAGAACTACTACTCACTCTGGCTTCGCCATCCCTTTTATTTAGATTACGGGATACACCCAGGAAACTCCAATCATTGAATTTAGGGCTAACAGGTGGGGGCTTTAATTAAGGTTAACCAGCCCTCTGAATTCCCTGTCCACAGCTTACTACAATGATCGGCTTCCAGCAGTCTGCTGCTGGTGCTGCTCCTGCAGGGTCTCAAACTCCCTCTCTGTGGCTGCCTGCTGGTGCTGGAGCTGTGTGTTCTGCTCCCTGAGCACAGTGAGCAAGGCACTCCGGGAGCTCAGAGTGGAAAGTTCCGCCTGCCGGGAGGGAGAAGGGGATGATGCCTCACCAGGTGAAGGCCCAGGGGAACCACAGGCTCTGGATCCCCACATCCCCACAAGCAGTGAGGGGCCAAGAGAGGGTCAAGTGCAGATATCAAAATAGCAGGACCCTCAGGCAGGCAAAATCCAGCCGTGCTGAGGAAAGTTCTACCAGCACTTAAGGAACTGTTCTGGGAAGGGCCCGCGGCATAAAGGGACTGTCACATGGGCCTAAGCTTAGTCCTGGGCCCCTGTCTGCACATGTGACACCTCTTGGGCAGTTTGTGCCCTTTCTCTGGATAAGCTCCTTGGGTTCCCTCTTGGACTACTTTGAGAAGTACATAGGAAATCAGTCAGGATATAGAGTACCTGAACAGCACTAACCACCCATGTAACTGATATTACAGAACACCCATCCCACAGCATTCAAACTATCAGAAAGCTGACCAGGGAGGAACCCGTCCTCACTCATTCTGAGGCCAGAATTACCCTGGTGTCCAGCTGCTGGTCCCGCTCCAGACTCTCGGTCTGCAGGGTGTCCAGAGTCATCTGCAGCCTCTGGTTCTCCAGCAACAGGCCCTGGCTCTCCCGCTCCAGGGCACGGACCCTCTCAGGGGCCATCGTCCGGAAGCTGACCACCGCGGCCAGCTTCTCCTCCTGCAGCCGGTGCAGCTCGTGCTCTAGCTCCTGCATCCATGCCGCCTGCCCCTTCACCTGCTCCAGCTCCTGGGCCCATGCCGCCTGATGCTTCACGTGCTCCATGTCCCGGCACAGCTGCAGCCGCTCCAAACTCTATCATGCTCAGTTTGCTTTTGGTCTCCATGACCGCCTGGTGCAGGACTTTGTTTTCATTATCGATATCCTTCATGCGGGCCTTGCTGATGGCCTGTGAACTCTCCCGCAGCAAACACACCACTTGTTCAAAGGCCTTGATCTGCAGGAAAGCACAATGGAAACGACACAGGGGTGATTTCATTCCAAACTGGGGGCCTAAAGTGTAGGCCTGGAACGACCATCACCTCATGGACCCAAAGGACGTCCTAACATTTCCCAGAGGCCTGATATGGACACAAGGTGAAGGGCACGGAGATCCCCACCCAGACATTTCAAGTCTAAACACATTCACAGCAGCTGATGCTTTAGAAACAGAGACCACAGCTCCTCTTACTTAAGACAATGACAGTGATTTCCTTGGTGCTTTTGACCCTGGATACACAGGGGCCCAACGAGCTGGCCTCCCACCCCCGTGGCCGCTGCTCAAGCCACTCTCCCCTGCAGACATTGCACATAATCTTCCCTCTGCTGTGAATGCTCACCTGTCCCAACCCCTGGCCTCCAGCATCACTGGCTCCTTCTCATCCTCCAGGGCTCAAAGTGATTGACAGCTCCTCAGGGAAGCCCTGCACCACGATTCTAAATGTCCTGCACCTAACAAGACTCTCCCTGGACCCACGTATATTTCCTCAACAGCACACATCTCAAGTCACCTGGCTTGTCACCTGTCATTCAGCCTCCTAGACTGGAAGTCATATCGGGGGGAGGGTGGATGCATGTCTCTTAAGTCTACACAGCACCATTCCAAGGCCCCTTTTATTCTCTACTAGAGACGCTGAAGAACTCAGGTACCTGATACCCAGCCTCCCTTGCAGTCGGGTTAGTCATGTGTCAGGTGAGGCGAATGAGATGTTCACAGAGGGTACTGGGAGGCATTCCCTCTTTCTCCTCACCCTCCACATTCTTCCTGCCCACTTCTTGGGGAGATACAACAGCCACTGCCAAGACTGGCAGAGCAGGAAGAGAGAAGCCTGGCTCCTGGGTGGCGTCCCTGAGCCGCTGTCCCAGCATTAGGCTGCCTACCCTGGGATATCTTGTCGTGTGAGGCGGACCAGCCCTGGAGGTTTGCCTGGGCTCAGAGCGTGAAGCTGGACATTTAAAGAGGGATCTCTGTCCTGCGGGCTGTCCCATGTGCTGGAGACATTTAGCAGCATCCTGGCCTCTCCCACCACAGCCAGGACCACCTTCCCTCTCCTCCCCCAAGTCATGACAGTCATAAACAAGGTTGCCATTGTTGCCCAGCCAGTGTGGGTAAATGTTTGAACATCAACCTATGAACCATGAACCAGGACGTCATGGTTCGATTACAGGTCAGGGCACATGCTCACTTGCTGGTTTGATCCTAGTAGGTAGTGTGCAGGAGGCAGCCAATCAGTGATTCTCTCTCATCATTGATGTTTCTCTCTCTCTCTCTCTCCCCCCCCCCCGCCCCGCCCCCACTCCCTTCCTCTCTGAAACAAACAAAAATTAGATTGAAAAAAACAAAAAGATTGCCAGTGTCCCTGGGAGGAAATTACTGTCCCCACCCCCTGCTGAGGCTGGAATTGCTGGTCTGAGCTGCAGCTGAGGGAGGAATCTGGTAACCCAGGAATCACTGCTGGATTCCCAGGACTTGGCTGTGATCCTCGATTCGCCCTCTTGTAGGCAGGGGCGCAAGGGGAGGCATGGCACCGAAGGGCCTACCTCCTGGGCTTTCTCAGCCTTCAGGGTCTCTATGTCACGGAGCAGCTGTTCTCTCTCCTCCACCAGCTCCTCACTGAGGGTCTCCGGATCCTGACTGGTCTGCTTTCTTCTTTCCAAGTGTCCTCACAAGTCTTCAATCTGCAGGGTCAAAGACCCGACCACTGCAAAAGTCAGTTCCAGGAAGTGAACTATGTTTTAAAGGAAACACGAAACCTGTCAGCCCCACGGAACACTTTATCAGGCCTTTTCTGAAGGGAAAACCTTCCTGCCCACTTCTTGGGGAGGTACAACAGCCACTGCCAAGACTGCAGAGCAGGAAGGGAGAAGCCTGGGGCCTGGGTGGTGTCCCTAAGCCGCTGCCCAGGTCAGGCCTAGTTGTGCAGTGAGCTCCCCACACCCTTGACCATCACCTCTCAGCCCACTGCGCGCACATCCACCTCATGTTAGAGAAAAAGCCATGGACACGAATTGGTCAGCTTCCCTTCCAATTTTCCACTGCTCACTCTCACTGCTTCCGTCTTAGGCCTTGTCCACTACTGTCCTGAGGATCAGGCCACATCCCCTGGGGCCAGCAGCCACCACTGGATATCCTACAGCGACTTCACCCGGTTGGTGACAATCCTATTCACCCAGCTGCTCAGAGGGGTCTTCTGCCATCTCTCTCCCTCCTCCCCCCTCCAAGTAAATGGGCCACCAAGGCCTGTCCTCGTTCCCCATGTGGCTCCTCCTTCACACCCCACTGCCACCCAGGCCAGATCACCTCCGTCCTGCCTGGACGACTGCCCAATCAGCGACCCGACACAGAGCTCTTCTGCGGGACCCACCAGTGCCCACTCCCTGAACATGAACTGCCTGGACCCGCACATCTCCCACTCTGTGCCTGACACCGGAACGCCGTGATAGACACAGATTCCGCCTCAGGGTGGGACCTCCGGTGCGACTCCTAAGTGAGGCCCGTGCTGCTGTCCCTTCCCATTGACAACAAACTGATACCAGCCGGGAGGGGAAAAGGGTGGCTCCCTGCTATAAATGTGACCACGAGCGGGTTTCTGTAACTGACAGGGCCAGCAAGCAGCAGGCATGGACACCAGCTTCTGTCAGGGCGAAGTGCTCAGCACACATCTGGGAGGTGGCAGGTCCAACAAGAGCTGACCCCTCGTGAGAGTGCCAGCCCCTCCCACCCTCAGAGCTCCTGACACAGTCCTTCTGCGCTGGGGCCCAAGAACCTGCATTTGGACTTGTGACCTGATGCTGCTGGTTTGGGATGACAGTTCTAAAACTAAAACAGAGGATCCCCACGATCGAAGATCAGGTGGTTCTCAGAGCTTTCAAACACCCCAACCCTCAGGCCACTGACTAGATCCTCTGGGGGCAGGACCTCCAGATGCCCAGCGACCCTGTGATCAGCAGGACCGGGAGCCTGCTCCTTCACCTGGCTGGGGTCGACCTGGCTAGGTAGGTTTACAAACTCCCGGAAGGCCCGCTGCTCTAATGCCAGCTCTGCCTACTTCTCCTGGGCCGAGGGCCGCCCTGCCTTATCTCACAGGTCTGGGCACAGTCTCCAGGCTCCTCCAGAAGCAGCAGGCAGCCAGCTTCTTCCCCATGAGGGGGAGTTCAGGCACAGTGGGGCTCATATTTGTGCCCTCAAAGCACCCTGTAGCCACATCGAGCCCCCTGCCCCAATATGGGGACACGAGGAAGGGGCAGCCACACCCAGACAGGGACAACAGCAAAAGGCGCTGTAACGTGCCACGTGTCTGAGTCTTTCTCACAAGTGAGAACATCTTTCTTCTCCTTCGTGATCGCTGCCCCACTTCCTAGTGCCAAGTCTGGGCTCAGCAGGGAAGCAGGCATCTGCCCTGCTGGTAACCCCTGCTCCGGAGCTGGCTTTGAGGAGGAAGGCCCTGCGCAGCGGTCACTCATCCTCATGCAGAGAAGGGCACCGACCCAGGGAGTCCAGTGATCTGTCCAGAGCCCCACAGCGAGGATGCAGCAGAGTCAAACGCACAGCAGTGGGCCAACCCCAGGCTTGCTCTGTCAGTCAGGCCTTGGGGTGTGTGGCCCCCCCAACCTCCTGCCTGTTCACCCCTCCCTGTCTTGCAGTTAATCTTTCTCCCCTGAGGCCCCTTCTCTCCCCGTGAAAGGAATGTTATGCCCAACCTTTGCATATCGGGTGTGGCTGCTTCTGGTCTGAAGATGTGACAGCCCCATATCCCACCCTCCCCTGCTGGACACTCCCATCTTTTTCTGCCTGCTTCCTTTTGCCCTGGAACTGAGCCCTCATTCCTGTCCTTCCCTGGAGTACCTCCATTCTCCTAGGGAGAACTCACTGGGCTGAGATGGGTTTCCCGTCCTCCCCAAAGCACCAGGCCTGGGCCGAGGGCTCCTGTGGGGAGGCTCCAGGTCCCCAGAGCACGCGGGTGCCAGGGGCCTGCCCATCAGCCCCTGTGCTGCGCTTGTGTTCCCACGATAGGCCTCTAAGGGCTGCCCCTCTTCCTCTCAAAACCAGGACTCCTGGCTGAAGGAATGAACTTTTAGTATGTCACTGCAAAGTGAGGGGGACACACCTTCTCTCAGGTCCTCCCTTAGAGAAGGGTCGTGAGTTACAGGGAAGGATGTGAACTTTGGCAACTACGGTTGACACAGACCAAAGCGAGCCTACGGCCTGGGGGACACTAGGCGGTGAGAGCTGAGCTGGCACCAGAGGACCTGGGACTCCAGGCTGCCTGTCCTGGCTGACCCATGTCCCTCCTTCTGAGACACCTCCCAGAAAACCATGTTCCCTGGATCTGTCTGAGGCTGGGCCTGCCCTGGCTCCAGGGAAGTCAATGTCGGGCCATGTCCCCTGTGATGCTCAGCTGATGGCCAAGACATACTATCTATCCAACATGAGAGAGGACCCATTTTGCAGCCAGGCTTGGGGGAGAAAGCCCACCAGCCCCGCTGGGCCAGGACAGATGCAGGAAGGCCCAGAGCGGGCTGAGCAGGACATGAAGGAGCAGGAGCAGAACCGCCTTCGCAGGGCTTCTGGCAGCAGACAAGGGAAGGCGCTGGTCTGGGAAGTGCGGCCCCTCCCTCCCACCAGGGGCTCAGAGCCAAGACTGGCCTCCCTAGGGCTGTGGCAGGATGGCCACGGTGTCCTTCAGGGAACTGATCCGGAGAGGAAGCAGGGGATGGGACATGAGAGACAGGGCTAAGGAGTCATGCAGGGAAGTGGCACCCCTACCAGTCCTGTGTGTGCAGAGGGGGGACCCGAGTGGTCCCCGAGGGCAGGAGAAGCATCAGAGGTCATCTGTCAGGCCTGCCAGGGGCTGGGCCTGAGGCTACAGCACAGGCCTCTGGGGCCCAGCCATGAGGACCCGCCCCGTTGGAGGTTCTCATCTTTCTGAAGGTCAAGACTTTCTATCTCGGCCGATGTCGGGCTACCTTTTAGACACGTTCCCTGTGCTCGGCCCACGTGAACCTAACACCCAGACTGTCTGGGGACTTCCCTGAGCTGTGATGCGCGGAGAGACACGGTGTGAGGAGGGCTTCCTATTGGCCCAAAGACAGGACACGTGGAGCCTCAAAGGACGAGAAGCGTGAGTCACCGAACCTCAGACGTCCCAAGAGAGGCCTGAAGAAACCACTTCACAGGAGGTGGGGGGTCCCTAGCCTCACCCAGAGTTTAAGTTCCAGCAGAGCTGTGACCACAGGTCTCCGGTCTGCAGCCCACGTCCCTCGCATTGCCGGGGCAGCCTCAGCGAATGATGCCGGCAGGACCGCTGGGCAGGTCGGGACAGACACCCAGACACCTGAAAGCACCAGTCCTGCCAGGCGGTCAGCAAGCAACAGTGCCCTTGCCCCTCCCTCATCCGGAATCTGGCCACTGGTCAAGTTGTGCTCAGAGCCCACGACGCAGCTGTGTCCCCCGCGGTGGCTACATGTACTGAGGCCTCTGACCAGAGTGACCTGCACAGGGAGGCCGTCGCTAGCCTCTCAGGGCCCTACTTCCCATGTGAATGGGGTCCTGGTAACTGCAGTATGAACCTGGCTGGTGAGCCTGTCTGTCCTCCCAGGTGTCTGTCCTACTGCGCTACTGGGAAGACCTGGGTTGTCCACAAAGGCAATGCAGTCCAGCCTTCTCTTCTTCCTCATCCCCTTGACCGAAAGGAGAGTGAGCACTGTGCTCGTGTCACCAGCAGCCATGCCCTGAAACGGCTCACCCCTGTCCTCCCCACATGAGCGTGTCTTTCATCGCCGCTTCCCTCCCGGGCCCGCATGGTGCTTCCTAAAAGGACGCTGCACTCCTTTCCTTAGGCACTTACCACGAGCTGGACCCTTTGCCTACACTGACTCACACCATCCTCACCACAACTACTAGGGGGGTACATCGTTAACCGATTTCACAGATGAAGGCAGCGAGGCACACAGAGGTCCATGGGGTGTGGTCTCACTGCAGGGACACCTCATGCTGCCTCGTGACACCTCTCCAGGAGGACTCCTGTGTCCACACCCACCCCCTCCCACCACCCACCCCCCCTTATAACAGTGGCTGCATTGGACTCTGCCTTACCCCCAGCTGGGCCTGCTCACCGACCCCTGGGTGCTCCCCCTGGCCACTTCCATGCCCCTAGGTTCTGAACACCACCCACGGGTACCTGCTTGCTGAGCTGCTGGTTCTCCTTTTCTAGCTCCCTGCGCCGGAGGCTACTCTCCTGCAGGACCTGGGAGCCATCCCGCAGCCCCTGGATGGTGTCCTGGAGGCTCTGCTGCTTCTGGTCTGACTTCAGGAAGCAGCTGGAGGCTGAAGAGCAAAGTGGAGTCAGAGCCCAGAGTCCAGGGACCTCAGCTTCTGCTCTCTGCCCCCGGCCCCGGGACGGCCATCACGCTGATTCCTAGATTTGGGGGCCGGGATGGTCAGCTGGATGCCCTCCCTTTTCCCCAGGGTGCTGTTGCTGTCTGCATCTCAGGGCTCCCTGAGCAGTTATGGCCCCCCTGCTGACACAGCTGGGTTTGTTAGTGAAGCAAGCAGAGCTTAAGAAGAAAGCAGGTGATGGTGGAGAAGCCAATGCAAAAGTTCAAGAAGGTGGAATTGTTGGAACCACATTTTATAAAGTTATAACCTGACCGTCAAGTCAAGGATTTCAGAGAGGAACAGAGATGACAAAGAGAGTGCGTTCTCTGTGCCAGGCTCAGAGTGGTGGGAGTCCCGGTGGCTCAGCTCAGGGTGTAAGGGGGACACGATCATTGACCCGCATGTCTCTGGGAGGAAGAGGCTGTGGGGCACATAAGCCCAATATTTGCCAACTCTGGGTAAGTTCAGTAAGAGATATCATTTTATACTTTCACAATTGCACTGAAAAAGAATGGGACAGTGTATCCAAATTGCTTTAAAAATTCTAAGCGAGGTGAACGCGTAAGGTAAAGCCAGAAAAGGGCAATTTCCTCCGTTGCTTTGAAACAGCTTGAATGCAGAACAGAAAAGGGAGCACAGACCTGAGGAGAATGAGAGTTCTCGGCCCCTCCCTGGCACCAGCAGGTGGGTGAATTTGGATAAGTCCCCGGGGCTTGTTCAGGAGGAAAACATGAATGCATGAGGGGTCAGGGTTGTTCCCTCAGCTGTCCCTCCAGGGCCACACACTCAGCCCTGGGAGCCTTATCACACTGTACTGCTAATAGGGCTGCTCATGAGTACCCCAAGAAGCAGAGCCATGGGGAATCTTTGGATAAAACAAGGGCGATAAGAACAGCCATCCTTTGTTGGCTCCCCTTGGGCCAGGCACAGCCTAACGCTTCACTGTCAACTCTCACAAGATCCCATAGTAAACCTGAGAGGCAGCTGCATTACCCCCATTTTGCAGAAAGAAAATCTGAGGTTTGGGAGAGGTCAATTGGCCAACAAGTAGAGGAGCCAGGAATTGAAACCAGGCCTTTCAGACTCAAAAAGCCACCACACCAACCACACCAAAGTGCATTCACGCTTTGTTCGTGAGCTGCCAGCTAAGCAGTAGGAGTTGGGAACACCAAGAAGGAGTCAGTCACTGACCTGAAAGGGCTCACAAGCTATACTGAGCATCTCACTCAGGGAGGCTTTCCAAGCCCATCAGCCACCCTGGTCCCTAACAGAAGCACATTTGGTCTGAGCCAGTCCCTCCTAGACGCACTGCTTCTGTGTCCCACCAGGGGGCAGTGGTGCTCCCCAGGAACCTGAACTCCCAGAGCCTGGGTTCCCAGGAGTGGGGAGACACCAAACCACAGAAAGAACTAACTCCCACACAGACTCCTAGTTCAATGAACTGATTTTAGGCTTGGAGCAGATGGGACGCCTTGAAGAGAAGGCATACCCAGCTGCTTTCAACAGCCTTTCCATGAGGCTGAGGAGTTTGCTCAGAATTGAAAAGCAGCTCCTCCCCAAACCAGCCACAGGCCCTCCTGGCTCTGCAAAGCTCTAAGCGAGCCTTCACCTGCACTCTCAGGTGCACGTGTGCGATTGTTGGACACGGGAACTGGCTTGTTGTTTGCTGGGGCTGAGGATCCTGCTGTACTGCGGCCGCCCCACACACCTTCCCCATCCAACACCACACCTCCTCTTAGGGCTGGGAGAGGGCAAATGCCAGAGGGAGAGGAAGAGGCCTGGGTCCCTTAAACAGCAGCCCCTGAGCAGCCTGTGCCCAGGAAGAAGGAGAGCAGACTACACCCATCTGCCTGATTATGAAAGCTCCTGAGAAAACCATGCCCCGGGGGGAACTATAATGGGGGTTAGTGACCACTGGGGACATCTCCTGCATCCAGAGCTTCCAGTTCTCCAGGGAGAGATCTGAAACACCCTCCCGGTGTCAGCATGCTGTCATCTGGAAGCTCCTGGGCCTGGCCGAATGGGAACTGATAAATCTGGCAACACTTCATTTGCATTTTATGTGCTGACTTCAAGGCTGCCGGGCCCTTCTTGTTCTTGGGAGAATTGTAATGAAACAGTTCCAAATGGCCCTTGAATAAAACCCTATTTACTTAGGCTGAGGATGGGCTGACACATACGATTCAGAGCCAAAGGCTCAGTTCCCTGGGTGAGGGAGAAGCTGCGGCCAGGCTGGCTCCCAAGCACCAGGGGCTGCTGCCTACCCTCTGACAGCTGCTCCAGCTCCCAGCGCAGGCGGGCAGACTCCTCCGCACTCTGCCCCTGTGCAGCCTTGAGGGCCAAGTTCTTTTCCCGAAGCTCCTCAAGGCGTTTCTGCTCTGTGTACTGGGCCTAGTGCAGAAAGGGGCGGTCTGGGGCATGTTCTAGACAGGCCCCAGCCCCCGTGCATCTGCCCTCATTCCCCCAGGATGAAGGGCCTCCATGCCCCTGCTCACTTCCAAAAACACAGCCGCACAGAAATGACCCCAACACACAGCCCAGCTGTGAGACTTACAACCACTAGAGGGTTTGTTGACCCAGTGACCTAGGGGACGAAGACACGGAGGTCTCTGAGCGGTGTCTGAACAAAGTGACGTACAACGCAGGGCTTCAAAGCAAGCGCTATGATGGTGGCAGCTCTGTGGCCCCTTAGCAGGCCTAACGTCTTGGAAAGGCCATAGGGACTCACACAGCACAGCTCAACCCACACCATAAACGCCAGCAGAGACCCTTTCTGCAACAGATGCCCACATCCATCCATCCTCACAGGAAAGCAACAACAGCATCAGGCCCTCTCAGTGTTGGGAGCCTTAAGTGCTGCCCACTAAGCCACTGAGCTTAGCAAGCGACTCTCCGCCGTCAGCGGGTCACTGTGTCGGGAGCAGCACCAACCCAGTAGCCGAACATCAGAGAAGGGCATAGCATGAACCTGAAACTGCCCCTCTCTGTGTTACACGTGGAGACAACAACCTGTCCTACCAATTGTAGGTGGCGCAGCTTCGATTTCAGCTGCACGTTCTCCTTCTCCCGCTCGAATAGCTTTTCATTCCCAAACCAAGAAACAGTCAGCTGCTCCTGGAGAAGGCCCTTGGTGTCCTCTGAAGTGTAATTGTCTTCCTTCAGCTCCTGGTCAGCAAGAACACACACGAGAGCCATCTGGTTAAGGCCCCTGGTCATGACGACAGCGCTTCCAGGCACCTGGACCCAAACCAACAACCTAGGGATGACTCTGGTGCCGCGGGAAGTTCTGTCTCCGCTTTTGAGCCCCTGCCCTTCTCCGTTTGCCAGGCCAGATGGAAAAATCCCCGAAGCAAGACACTATTTAAATTCGGGAGGGAACACTGCGAGAGGGTCTGACACGTACAGCCTCGGGTGGTTGGACGAGTGCACCTGCTGACAGGTGTGGGACTTGGCTAAGCCCCTCTCCTTAGCGAGGAAGGGGTGGGGCTGAGAGTCAGTCCTGGGTTTCAGGGCTGAGTCTAGGCCTCTCAATACAACAGTTCATCCCACTGATCTGGGTCCTCAAACAAAATTCAGATGAGCTTTTGTTCAATATGCAGTTCCTATTTGAACATGTCACACACCTGCTCTCAGCAGTTTCCTGGAAATGAGGCGTCTGTGAGACACAACAAACAAGTACTATGGCCTCTGTGTGACAGGCACATGCTGAGTGTGGAGCACACTCCTGTCCCAGTGCCCAGCACACACAGAGGAGCCGTTCAGCTCATTCCCTTCATCCCTGGTCCTGACCCCCGGAGCCCTCCCATCACAACTCAGTGTCTTAGGGGGCTGAGTCTCCCCTGAATGCCCTCAGTTTGCCAGCACGCATACACAGGGACCTGTGCGTTCCTCCTGGCAGACTCTTTTCCAAGGCTTGCCCCACTTACGGGTTTTAACACCTGGGTATGGGCCAGTAGCTCCTGCTTATCTATCACGTGTTCATGTCCCTACAAGGGCCAGAACCCCGGGTTCTCGGTAGAGGGGAAACGGTGCACCTACTGACAGTGGACACGGTTCTGGTCAAAGCCTGGCAGCGGGAAGGGTGTGGTCACTGACTCTGGCTTCTCCTGGCTGCCCCCTCTCTGCCTGTCCTGGCCCTGCACTCAGTGTTCTCTGCACATTCAGTCTTCACAGCAGCCCCCAGAGGGAGGCAGGGACAGTCCCTTCCTACACACGAAGAGGCTGACTTGGGCCAATTAAGGAATGAACCCCAAGTCACAAAGCCAGCCAGGGGTGAAGCTGGGCTTGAACTCAGGCTGGAGAGCTCGAGACCTGTCTCACTACTGCCCTTAGCGGCCTGCACCCCATCCTTAAGGAGCCCACGTGGGTAAGGAGCCCTGAGGGCTTCAAGCAGAAAGAAGGCTAAGCTCTCCCTCTTTGGCCACCGCCCCCAGCATTCTGATCCAGCTGGTCTACCCACCAGTCATCGTCAGTATCACCATCCTCCCAGGCCCTGAGCTCCCATAGTACAATCTGCTCCTTTACTTTTACAACCAACTCCTACACAGCCTTCAAAACACAGCCAGACTAGCCCCCTCTGAGAAGGACTTTAACTCCACTCTGTCTCACTCACTGAGTCAGGTGCTGGTGCACCCAGAGTGTCTACTATGAGGCAACACAGAGCTGGCCTGTCCCCCAGCCAAGGCTAGTTCTGCAGGGCAGGACTATGCACTTCTGTTCTCATGCGGCTCCCAGAAATGTTAAGACACGTGTCAGCTGAATCTCGCCATGAGGGGGAATCAGCGGTGACATGTGAGTTGGGCCTTGAAGGATCTGGAGACAGGCAGGGATGGACAAGTGCCCAGAAGCAGAGTACAGCATGGAACTAGATGATTTATAGCTACTATTGCCATGTGCCCCATGTATTAGGCAGCAGAAATATCTAAACTTGCTTTGCAAAGTCCACCACCTCAGAAGTGAGATACCAGGCCCCAGGAAGCTGTACCCGAGTCCTAAAGTGGCAAAGGCTGGACCTGGAAGAGGCAGAGAGTGTGAGACCACCAGCCCCGAGGCCGATCTTAAACCCAGCTCCTACCTGCCTTGCCACCACCCATTCTGCCCCTCCCTGCACAACCGGATTCAGGGGCCTTACCTGTGGTCAGAACTCCCTGGGATAAGCTCACTAGAAACGTGTTCCTATTGATGCCACACTGTGCCAGGGCACCAGAGGCTCAGAGGTGCCTGGACCTCCACTCCTGTGCTGGACCGGGACAAGGCTTGCCCCACACCCAGCAAGTGGAGCTAGAGCTGGGACTGCACCTGCTGAGCCTCTGCCTCTCGGAGCAAGCCCTGCCCAGGAAGCTAAGTGCCATCCCTCTCGGAGGGGCAGAGACAGGCCCAGCTGGCCCTCACCCGCTCAGGATGCTCATGGCACTTGCACGTCTGCCCTCCAGTGTGGGGAATTTGAGCCAAGGACAAAGCATGGGACCAGAGGGACCTTCCAGGCACTCTCTGTCCACCCCGGGCCCTGGCAGCAGAGGTGGGATAAGTTTTGAAGTGGGAAGTCAAGTACCACTTGGTGCACCCCCACTTCTCACTGTGCCTAGGGGCGCCCAGGTCTCTCTCCTCGGGTTGTGGCTTTAACCCTTAAGTAAACAAGACTAGGAGCCACACAGAAGCTGCCAGAAGTTTAAAAACAAAACAAGGAAATTTGTGCTTCATATATTTCTACCCAAAATGAACCTTGTCCCCACCCTGAACGCCTTTCCTCCCACGTGGCACAGCCACCCTCTCCCTTTTATGTGTTTCTCAGTGGTGACACTGGACGGGCTCTCAGGGAGGGCATAAAGGCCATCTGTAGCTCCCCTTGTACCCATAGGAGGGCCCCCCGCATGGTGGGTGTCCCATTGACAGTCGTGCTTGGCTCTCTGCTCCACTGTCCATCACACCCGACACTGTCACCATTCTGAAAGAGAAAACCTCTGATTCCCCCGTCCTCCTCCTCAGGCTGCAAGTCTTTTCATGCTGAGAGATGGTTTTGATTTGACTGGTGGGGTCACTACCAAGTGCCTTGTGCGTGCCAGGCCCAGGCATGCAGTCGGACAGGACCCTGCCCTGCCCTCAGGGGCTTCAGCTGCACCCAGGAGACCTGGCCAAGCAGGGCTGAGTGAGGCCTGCGCACAGCCTGCAGGGCTGTTGGAACCACTGCCATGTAAGCCTGTGGGCGCAAGCTCTGTCCTCGCTGCTCCCTGGGTCCCGGCACATGGGCCTCGAAGAACAGTGTGACTCATCCTCTATGTGGCCTGGCCTCCATGGACCACGCTGTTGCTCTTGTACTTCATTTACTAATGCAAAGTTTAAGGCATTACTAGTTTCACAGCAAAGTTATTAATCGACTCGAGGCCCGGTGTATAAAATTCCTGCTGGGTGTAGTCCTAGGCCTGGCTGGCGATCGAAGTGCGAGCATCTGGCATGGAAGGTCAGGTCACAGCTGACCTCTGGGCCCTGGGCAGCATCTGGGTCCCCCAGTTCCAATATGAACCCCCCGCCCCCGCCCCTGAGTCACGGTGCCCAAGTTCCCACGCGGAGATGCGGAGAACACAGCCAGACACCAGCATGGGCCTCTGGGATGCCCAGTGGAGCCACCGGAAAGCTGGGCGGGAGGGAGGAGGTAGCAAGTTCTCTCCCTCACAGACTGGCTCCTGCCCATGGGGAGCCTTACCAGCCCTTGGGGTCCTGGTGGCTGCTGTGGCCCGGCTCACCTGAAAGAGGCCATATGGGTAAGGAGTGGGCTCCTGGTGGGCACCCAGCACCTGAGCACAGGGGCTTCCCTGGTGCTCAAGCCCAGGCATCCTGGCAGAGGGTAGCAGGGGGAATGAGAACAAGTTCGGGGGATACCCCGCATTCTTAACGCACCTCCATCCCTGTCACCCATGCTCCCAGGTAGCCAGCGAGAGGTCGCAGCGCATTGCCAATGCCCACAATGTCCTGTGCTGCCGCCCCCATGGTGGTAAGCATATGTCATAGCGAGCAGTCAAACTCCTGGTCTCCCAGTGGAACTCCTGGTCGAATGACCGCCCAAGGGGACAATTTGCATATTAGGCTTTTATTATATGGGATATTAAAAAGGTTGATGCTGTTATCCAAAGGCATGCACCTTGAGAACATGGAAAAGGGGTTCTCATGCGAAACCCTGCAAAAGCCCATGAGCTCCCAAGTGCAGGGAGCGAGTCTTGCTTTGTGCTAGATCCCCTGCTCCTGGCGCAGGGCTTGCCACCACACAGGCCTTCAGTCACTGTGTCTTCATGACTGAGCGAGGCTGCTTGGACAGGTCTGGAAAAGACCCGAGACAGAGGCTGAGCCCTAAAACCCATCCCATTCACCGGGCAGAGTGTCGGCTGAGATGTAGGGGCTGCCTTAGGTCCCCAGTGAGCAGGAGGCTGCGGAGGCAATAGCCTTGGGAAGCTTGCACATGACTTTCTGCAACCCTCCCTCCTGTGGCATTTCCAGTGAGTGAGGGTGCCCGTGCCCCACACCTGTCTGTACTGCACATCAATGCCCTTCATCATCAGCAGGGCCAGGGGCCATTTCCAGGACTAAGCCGAGAGCTGGCCTTCCATCCCACCCCTGGCTGGGCCAGGCTGCTTTGGCACAGCACCCAAGGCGCCTTCTTCCCAGGGAGTAGAACAGGGAGCCACCAACATTCCTGGGGGAATAGCCACTCCCTGAGTAGGTGGAGGAGCCAACAAGCCTGGCAGAGAAGGCCCTGAACCCGCTGCTGATGTGAGGCAATTGGGTGCATGCTCAGAGGGTCAGTAACCCTGCCTGGGTCTTGGTCTCCATCCCTCCTCATCCCTGACACCCTCCCCTGAACAGACCTATAACCTCAGGATCCAAGTAGGTCACACCACGGAGAGCTAAATATGGGACTTGCCCAAATACCAGATATTTTACCTCTTTCATTGTATAAACCTCACGGACTAGCACAGTTATCACCTTTTTATAGATGAGGAAACAGATCTGGTAAGATTAAGCCACAGAAACTACAAGGAGTCTTACAAAAATAAAGATTAGTGACCAGAAAGTCATCACTGTGGCATGAAGGAGGAGAAGGAAAAGCCCTAAAAGAATGAGGGCCCTTCAACCACATTCCCAACCCTATTACTTCCACCAGCAGAGGGAGCACAGCGGAAGCACAGACAGGCAGGGGAGCAGGGAGAGGGCCTGGTGGGGAGGCACCGAGGACCCTCTCCCTCTTCCAGGACACAAGTACCCGCGGGCCACCTGCCCCGGCTGGGCTCACCTTCATGCGGGCTGCATAGAAGTCTACGTCTCTCTGCTTCTGCCTGAGGCCCATCGCCTCCCTCTCCAGCCTCTCCACGAGGCTCGCCTTCTCCCTCAGGGAGTCCAGCTCAAAGAGGGCGGCAGGAGCAGACTGGGCGCTGGCCGCCAGCTCCATGTTCTGGGAGGTGGGCAAAGGCAGGGGACCTGGCTCAGGGCACCCTCAGGACTGGGTAAAGCCCCAAGTCCCCACAGCCCCAGGAGAAGCCAAGCTGGTCCATGTGCAGGCCCCTGAGTGGGGGCCCCACATGCGGTCACTAAAGCATGTCACCCCACAGCAGCTCCCAGAACAACTGGCTCTCAGGCAGCCCTGCTTTGAGCTGGAAGGAGAAATCCCAGGTCATATTCCTGGACCTGGGGCCACAGTGACTGGGGCACCCTAGCCCCCCATCCACCCCTATAGGATAGGCCTCCCGCTCACATCACGATGGGCCTTCTGCAGCTCCAGCACCAGCTGGTCCACCTCATGCCTGGTGTCTGCCAGCTGCTCCATATTCTCCTCCCTGGGGGCGATGGGAGGACATGGTGAGGGCTTCCTCAGAAGCACCCAGAAAGCCCACCACCTGGGAGACCCCAGAGGTGAAGGAGAGGGACCTGGCTTCTGGGCGTGAGGAGGGCGTCTGCAAGCGGGGCTGCAACAACGCACCTGACTCCAAGGTGAGCTTTAAGTTTTCAATGCCTGCTCTCAGACCCCACCACAGACCTGAGCTTTCCTCTGAGGCTGCAGGACAGAAAAGGAGCCCCCGGAGCCACTGTGCCCTCCACAGCCAGGCAGGCAGCGAGGCTCACTGGTGGGAAGGTGAAGGCGGGCAGCTCCCGAGATACCGGGCATGGTGCCATCACCAGCTGCAGGAAAGGGAGCAGGCCCACCAGACGGGACAGGAGAGACACAGCCTCCCTCCAGCCAAGAGCACCCACACTGGGCCTGAGGGTGAGCAGCAGGCTGCGGCTCTGAGCCTGCCATGTCTGGACTAGCAGGCACCCTGAAGGTCCAGCAGAACCCAGCTGTGCAGGCCCGGGGAGCGGAGGGGGGGGGGAGGGAGGGGAGGGAAAAGAGCAGGCTACTCAGGGCCCAATAGGGAACCAGCTCAAAGCAGAGCCCAGTCACTCCCAGGCACCTATGAGCGCGCCCCCCCCCCCGCCCCCGCCCGTTTGCTGCACCGCATGGCAGTGAACCACAGGTGTTAGCATGTATGCTGACAGGGCACAAGGGCAGAAAGAACGGGGTCACTGGGAAACTCACAGCTCCTACCTGATGCTGCGCAGCTTGACCTTGGTGTCCGCCAGCTCCAAGGCCAGGTGCTATGTATCCTCGCTGGGGCGGCTGCTGGTGTCCCGCTCCAGGGTCAGGGTCACGATCAGCTACAGAGGGCAGACAGAGCTTTCTCACCAGTGTGCTCCTGTGCCTGGCACAGTGCCCGCACTAAAACTTGCTGAAGAATGACCAAAAGATGGAAGAAAGTAAAAGAGAAGGTGCCACGCCAGGAGGGAGGCAGGAGAAAGGTGGGGGAGTTTTTTAAATGCCAGGGTATATTTAGTGAGACACAAGGGCCCATTGAATGGAGCGGGGCCTCCAAGCGCAATTCTGTCCTCACCCAGGTGTCTGGGGGGGGACTGGGCCCTGCAGGGAAAATGCCCTCACCCTGCCCCCAAGGAAAATGGTCCAGGAGGACAGGCAGTGTGCGCGCTTGAGAGGAAGTCAGGATGAGGAGCCAGGCCCATAAATAGGGCCCCAGGCCCAAACCCCTCCCCACCTGTCCCCCAGCTGCTGGGCATCCCCCAAGCACACCTCCCTGCAACTGTCTCGCTCATCCACGAGCCTCCTGAGGTGAAACGCCATGTTCCTCGAGAGGGACTGCAGCTCCTCCAGGGCCATGTCTGGGACCTCCAACCACTGCAGGTCAAACAGGCTCTCCTGGTGGAGGGTCACCTGGGGGCACACAGGGGCACGGTGCTGCGGAGGCTAGGCAGGGAGCATCTGTGGGGTCCCTGAGAGCACCCACCTCCCAAGGCCACGCCCCCTGGGACCTAGGCCACCTCTCCCACAGCTGACCCCCCTCACTGACATTATTAACCCTCAGCCACCACGTTTCTGTGGGGGGCGGGGAGGCACCTCAGCAAGCGCAGCCACACTCTGCAGTGAGCTCTTTACTCACACACCACTGCTGCTGTCACCCTAGTTCAAGGAGGACACTGACTTCACACCAGACAGCACTCCTCACAGTATGGGAGCTCCCTAAACTGTTCCCAGGGATTTCAGTCGCGCACCATCCACGTATCACACAAAGAAGGTGAGCCTTGGGAGTGGAGGCTGAGGAGGGATAGCATCTTATTTCTTAAAGTAGAATCTAATGCGAAGATGGCAACATATTAGGACGCTTCTGTCAGAATGTTGAGTCCATGACAATCTTATGTTACTTTTTGAGGAAACATTTCATAACCCCAAACGCTTTTCAGGTGAGCCTGTATGTCCTCCCCACAGGCCACACAGGCCCACCTGGTTTCCCCTTTCTGCCAGGTGTGAGCTCATGCCCCAGCCTCATCCTCACTGGGCAGAACCCTCCTCCAGCTGCCAACATCACCTTCATCAACCCAGGGACAGGCCCTGGACGGGGAATCAAACCTGCGACCCTTTGGTCTGCAGTCCAACACTCTAACCACTGAGCCAAACCATCTAGGGCCTGACCTCACCTTCTCAACCTGAGCCCCCAGACCAGCCCGAGGAGGCAGAAGGTCTGTTTCCAGTCCGTGTCTTCTCAGTGTGGGAAGGTGATTGTTAGTGCACTCAGGCCTCAAGAGGGGAAACAAATGGCAATCCACTGAGTGAGGTGCACCAACAAAAGTTTACATTTCCCAGAGGGGCAAATGGAGGGCGAGAGCACCTCAAAAACCCTGCTACCCTGCTCGGCTGGTTTCACTAAGTGGTTAGAGCACCAGCCTGGGGAACGAAGGGTCTCGGGCTAAATTCCCAGTTAAGGGCACATCCCGCAGTTAGTGGTTTGATCCGGTGCCATGCGGGAGGCAACCAGTCAATGTCGCTCCCTGACCTCAATGTCTTTCTCCCTCCCCCCTCCCTCTGCCCTCTTCCTGCTTCCTTTCCACTCTTTCCAAAAAGCAATCAAAAAATATCCCTGGGTGAGGATTAAAAAACACAAAAAACTCAAAACCCACAACAAGCAAACGGGGTCTTTCAGGGTCAACTGACATCCACTTTCTCACCTTTCCCACCTCACAAAGGAAACGTTGGGATTCAGCGGGTCTCAGAGAATTCGGAGAAATCTCAGCCCCTGGTTTGGGGCACCAGAAAGGCAGGGATGTGGGGCTCCGAGGTTGGGCTTTAGGTCTGCTCCCCCACCCAGTGCTTGGGAAAGGCCTCTGATGTCTGGAGGGGATCCTGGGACCCAACCCAGCCGCACAGCAGTCACATGAGCAGCTTTTAAAAAAATGTTATATTTTATTTCTTTAAAATGTGTTTGTATTGATTCCAGAGAGGAAGGGAGAAGGTGAGAAATGGAAAACTTGATGAGAGAGAAACACTGATTATTTGCCTCCTACACTCCCTACTGGGGATCAAGCCAACAACCCAGCATGTGCCCTGATCAGGAATGGAACCATGACCTCTTGATGCATGGGTGGACACTCAACCACCGAGCCACACTGACTGGGCCACAGGAGCAGCTTTAAGTGAAGGCTTGTGTTGCTCCTCTGACTCAGTGGGCCTTTTGTGGGTCCAGGCACCTGAATATTTGAGAAGCACCCAGTAATTCTGAAGCCCCATCCCCAGGGCCAGCCCTGAATGTGATAATCACTCAGGCTGCCTTGCATCCTCCCCCTCGTTATTCTAAATATTCTGCTGTCGGAGCAGGGAAGACAGTGAGTAGCAAAGATCCAGTCCGTGGATACATACATGTTCAAAGCACAAGGACACAAGAGGGAAATTCAAAGGCAGAATGGCCCTAGCCAGTTTGGTTCAGTGGACAGAGTATCAGCCTAGGAAACAAAGGGTCCCAGGTTCGATTCCGGTCAAGGGAATGTATCTGGTTGCTGGCTCTTCCGTGGCCAGGCCCTGGTCAGGAAGCACACAGGAGGCAACCAATGCATTTGTTTCTCTCTCATTGATATTTCTCTTAGTCTTTCCTCTCTTCCTCTCTCTCTCTAAAAATCAATGGGAAAATACCCTTGGGTGAGGATTTAACAAAAGCAGAATGGTCCCCAGGCTAACAGGTGGCTACTCACTGTCAGGAATGGCTGAGCCTAAATAGGACAATGCTGACATCCTCTAACTGCAACCAGTTCCTTCCCTCTCCTGCTCCAGTGCTGACTCAGCACCCACCACCCATGGTGCCTGGGGCTGGGTGCCCATCGGCCTAGCCTGTCCCTGGTGCCAGCCTGACGCACTGTATTCAGCGGCCCCTGCCAGCCCCATACCTGCTCCTAGGTGCTCCTGCTCATGTCTTTTTCATGCCTTTATCTCATCTGTGCAATCAGACTGAAGGCTGAGCCACATCTCCAAAGACAACTCAATCATACAAGGCTTCTTCTGAAGGGAGGCAGGGAGATGTCAGAAAAATACACTTTCAGGTCGGTGGCTGCCCCACAGGCCCAGTTTCCCAGTTTCCAGGGAAACCACTTCTCTGCTGTGACAACCTCTGCCAAGGTCCATGGCAGAGGGGCTGCCCTCAGTGCAGAGCCCCCGTCCTGCCCCCCCCCCCCCCGCCCCCGCTACCTCAGGGCCGAGCCTACAGTGACAGCCCTTCTGGGACTCAGCAGCCTGTGTCTCGGCCAGGTCACTCACAGAAATGGAGACCCTTTCCCCGGGAAGATCAGCCATGGGAAGCAGAGCCACATGGGCCAGAACACATTTTCAGGGCAAATCAAATTCTGAGCCCAAACCCCTTGTCAGTACTTAAATCCAGTCTGGCTCCATAGTAGGCAAGAACAGGAGGCAAATGGAGACTTGATTGAGATGTTTTAAAATTTTTTTACATTTTTACCCCCATTTTATTTTAGCTTGCTGATGACTACCTGTCCAAACAGGTTCAATACGTCTGGTGTGTGAAACCTCAAATTAGGAAAATCACTAATGGGTGATGTGGTCTTTAAACTTTCCCTTGGTGGTGAGAGCCTGCCTGCTGGTTGCCACCGGAGTGGGGGCCCACGGCTAAGCCCCACAAAGCCAGCCACACACCTACCTTCCGGATATGGGCCATAATCCCAGCCTGGGTCTCAATATCCAGCTGTTGGATTTTGTCAATAAACTCCCCTTTCCTGTCGCACTGCGGAGGTAATGCATATTAATAAAAGCATTCTGCAAATATGTCAACCTGGGCCCACCACAGCCACAGAAATAGTTTCCAAATGAACTGCCCACCAGCCCCTGGCTTCCTCCTTTATAACCAAGAATCTATCCTCCCTCCTGTCCCTTAGACAGAAGTTTCTCTAGAAGTTGCTCTGACCACCCATAGCCGAATCACCAGGGGTACTTGTTTTCAAAAAGCCCATCAGGTTGAAAACGCTGGTGGTAAAGCATAGATATCTGCACGTGAAACAAGTTCCAGTGACTCTTAAACCTGGTAAGGTCAAGGGCACCAGGAGTGACAACCTTCATCGTCAAAGGGCTGGCTGGTAGGAACATCACAGAGTCTGAGGGCCGTGTAGTGTCAGCTCTGCCATTGTGCTGTGCCAGCAGCCAGAGATAATACATGAAAAATCGAGCGGGGCCCTGTGTCCATGGAAGTTTTTTGTCCAAAATCAGGAGTGGGTCAGATGGGGTCCCCAGGCTGCATGGAGTTTCTGATCTTTGGTCTAGGTGTCCCTATACTGGGGACGATTTGCTAAGAGCACCCAGGGCTGAGGAATCCCCACCTGCTTCTTGCCAAAGGTGCCCTGGGACTAGAATCGGCTGCTACCTAATGAGTGGTCCCTTGTCTCAGGAAGCCAGTAAGTGTCATGTGGCACTGAAGGCAGCTTCCCTGCTACCTCGCTCACTAAGGGGGAGTTTATCCCCACCAACCCACACACAAGATGGCAAGGGCAGGCCCCCTCCACCCTTGCCCAAGCCCTACCTGGATAGCACAGCCCAGCACCAGCACCAGCATCTTCTTCATTTCCTCCACACTCTTTGCTAAATCAAAAGAGCAACATATTTAAGTAGACTCCTCTCCTCATAAAATCTCACCAGTGATACACCACTCTGCTGTTGGGGGGGAAATCAGATAAGCTAAAAAAAAATCATTTCTCTACCCAGTGATTTTGACTTGGGTGTACCTCGCCATCTGTTTTCTACGTATGGGCTTGTGTATTATTTAAGCCAAATGAGAATTCTGTACATAAATATTTGTGATCCTTTCCCACTCAAACATGTCATCAACATCTCCCCATGATAATCCACGAACTTCAACATCAGCATCTCTTTAGTGTGTGCGGGAAGCAATCCCAATGGCAGAGAGGCCTCTCCGCACCAAGTGCAGAGTGGGCGCTGAGATGAGGTGCACACAACTCTACCTGTTCCTCGTGCAGCACTGCAAATAGACAAGCCCCAGAGGTACCCCCATCTTCACGCTGCCCACATCCTGCACGTCTGTCCCGTCGCTGTGCGGCAGCACGGGACTTGGTGGGAAAGTCTGTAAGGAGGATATTTTGAAAGGTCGGGGGCCTCTGCGGGGACCTTGCTGAAGGCGGCAGCCCCTACCTTGATTTTTCCAAGCAAGTCTGATCCCCGGGGTGTTTTGCTGGAATCTCTATGTTGAGTCTTTAAAGACCCGACCTTATGGAAGCACATGCTTTCTCAAGGATGCTGCTTACCTTGCTGATTGTATCTAGAGGTTCATTTTAGTTCCAGCTGTTATGACAATAAAAGCCAAAGGAGGCAGGCGGACAGGGCACTTGGTGGCGATAGCCAAGTAGTGCCTTAGCCTTCTCTTTCACAGAAGCCTGTGTTAGAGTCATCATTCATCCGCTCAGGGTCTGCCTGCAGCCCCAGCACGCCCGCTCCTCCTCCTGTTTCTCAGTGTCAGTGTTTGGCTGGAGGCTTCCAAAGAAACCCCAGAAAACATGCAGACATCACTTTCGATGGTGTCATACTTACTTTGCACAAAGGCTACAAATTTACTCAACCAACTTTCTTTCAGAGGCTCACGTTTTCAATGTTTTAATCTAAATGATGCTAAACAACATCTTAGTGGTTAGGTTCTTTGGTTTTTAGGAGAAAGAAGAGCAATTGATTTTTTAATAATATTTTTAGAGGGAAGAGAGAGAAACAGAAACTCGATCTGAGAGAGATAGACTGGCTGCCTCTTGCATGCCTCCTCCTGCTCACACCCTCCTTCCCCTACCTGAGACAGAGCCTGAAACTCGGGCATGTGCCCTAACGAGGAATCAAAACAGCAACATTTTCAGATGATGTCCAACCAACTGACCTACACAAGCCAGGGCTTAGAGCAGGGGTGGGGAATGTCTGGCCCCAGGGCCATATAAGGCCTCAAAATCCTTTGGCCTGGCCCTCCAAAAGCATTAGGAGTGAGTTAATCCAATGTTTGACCAAATATAGCAGCTAAATTTTAAGTTCATAATTTTGTATGGGCTATATATTATATCATACATATCCAAATGGCCCTTGGCAGAAAAAAGGTTCCCCACCCCTGGCTGCTGGTTTGTAAAGCAGATTCTTATTCACCTCTTTAGGGAAAACTCATCCTTTAAGCTCTTTGTACTGCCAAATTCCCAGCAAGAAAGGCTTTTACCATTTTACTCTCCAACAACCAACATATGATAAGCCTAGTTTCCCGAGACACGGACCAACACTATCATACTGCTCTTCTCAACTCTCCCAATAAGCAGGGCAAAATAAAAATCACACTTCATCACTTTACACTGTCTCCTTGATTATGCATCTTCATGTGCTTATGAGTGCCAGGCACTTAGATTGACAGCATCAGAATTCTGGGCTCTAGACCTGGGTGGTTACCAAGAGCAATAGGACCCCACCAAGCTTTACCCTGAACCCCAGCACTGTTCCCATCTCTGAAATAGAGACAGGTGGCCTGGGTGATGTGCAGAGTGGTGTTGGGGGGGAAAAGTTCTCTAGTTTTCCAGCTTTCTCATCATATCCTGTTCTACTTGGGGGAGAAGGAATGTCCCAGAAAAAGCATTGTTTTCTTGAAAGACTTACCCACACCCACTTGCACTGTCCTAAGTGGCCCAACTTACGATCAATGACCCCTGGGATGAAGAAAACAAACTCATGTCCCAGGAATGAGTGTTGTGCTTTATTACAGATCCTGGGCTGTAAGGTGTGTATGGAGTAATAGGTGACCTCATCCTAAGAGCTCTCAAATGAGAAATAGCTAAAAGCAACCTTCCCTGAAATGAAGACACTGTGGATGAGTCTCAGAACTGGGGGCTGGACATTCACTGACCTAAACTGCACCCTCCTTGCCATCTTCCAGCCTGAAAGAGGGCGGGAGGGGGGAGCCGGGGGGGGGGGGGGCGGAGGTGAGGGCTGGACCACAGGGTCCCCATGAACCATCCAGATCCCATTCTTAACAATATGCTCAGTAAGGGTGAGTGCTGCAGATCCATCCACTACACACAAAGACTTCCCTTTGCTGATAAGTGAAAAATTTCCTCAGTGTTTAAAATGGAATAATTTCAAAGACTTATGGTTGTTATTTCAATTGAGGCATTTCATTTGGCCCCAAGGGCTCCAATCCATAGTAATTCATAAATATAATCACCACCCTGACTCACTTCTCTATTCATGCTGAGCTAATGATGAGCCACAATTTCAGGTTTGATAAAAAAAGAAAGAGAAAGAGCATAAGAGTGTAAAAGCCTCCAATCAGTCCCACCAAAACCTTTCCATGGCCACAGTGCTCTCGCCCACCAGCCTATGTGCCCATATGACCGCCCCCCCCACCCCCAATCAGTCCCCAGATAACAGGCAAGTGCCTCTTGTAAGCCCTTTGGTGGATATCACAGGCACAGACCTTCCCAGGCATCGCCAGCTCCTCTTCCCACAGCGATTCACCCCCAGCAGGCTTGTATATGGTGTTGTAGCCAGCAGAGAGCTGACACCCAGAGAGAAAGTGTTTGGAGGGCGTGGAGCAGCAGAAACAGAAGGCAGAGTTCATGCAGAAAATCTTGATGTTCATGGCAGAGGGTCTAAGTGTACCATACTTTAGCATCACTCCAACTGCTCTGAGGGTCCATGTTCCCAGCCACCGCAGAGAAAAACAGTATTAAAAGTGGAAACACGTGTAGGAGAGGCCCACTGCTCCACTACTAGTAGCAAGAGCATAAGCGAAGAGGAGAATAGAAACCCTGTACACTCGCACGCGCGCATACACACACACACACACACACACACACACACACACACACACACAGACACACACAGAGACACACACCGATACATATGAGCTCAATCTACAGACTGAGCTGGCTCAATGAAGGAGCAAAGAGTTACACTCCATCAGCAAAGGCAATACACACATGACAATCATGAGCCATTCATTCATTCCCACCCAGGCATCAAGAAAAAACTAAATCTGATCCAGAGAACTGTTAGAAAAGTATGGTATGGAATTCCTGTTTCCTAAGTTTTGTTAATGGGGGGAAGGGGGCGGGGGGGGGGTGGGGAGTGGAAGGTTTAAAGGTAGAGAATTAATTTTAGAAAACTCTTCATGGAAAAATTATTTAAAATAAGCTTTGGGGCAATAAACAGGGCACTAGGAGATTCAGGTGGAGAAGTGCTGTGTTTGTTCTCACCAGGGTGAGTGGATAAAAACATGTGTTGCATACAAAGGCATCCTATGACTGTTTTCCCTACACAGATTCCTATGAAACTTATGAGAGAGCAAGAGCAAGAGACAGAGAGGAGAGAAGCAGAAGTTCTCTCACTTTTTATGGGAGGCTGATATGAAATTTCTCTCAGGATTTCAGGAGTAAGAAAAACTGGTATTTCCATAAATCTACCGGACTGTGGGTTTTGAATACTTTCAAACACAGACGAATCTCTAGTGGGTCTCTGCCAGCGAGATTGGCTCAGTGACACAGTTAAGCAGGCAAAGAAGAAACAAACCTACAGACAGCTCCCTTCCAGGCACCCATGTGTTCCGGCTGCTGGGAGCTTTGTCGTAATCAACACCGTCCTCCGCCTCAGACCAAGAACATCGGCAATGCACAAAAGCTGGAAAGTGCCCAGGGAACCTGGAAGAAGGGCCTCTAGTCTGCAGTGAGATCAGGCAAGGCTTCGTAAAGGACGTGACCTCTGAGCGGAGACCCACAGGGTGAGTGAGGGGGGAGAGTCAGGACACAGTGAGCGAGAGCCTTGCAGGCACAGGAACAGCACGTGCAAAGGCCCAGAGGTAAGAGAACATGGTGCTTGTCTGGGAGCCGTGGTGCAGGCAGAAGCACAGGACGTGGCAGGAGGAGATCTGCTGCCTGTTTACCTCCCCAGGGAGCCACCTGACAAGTATGAATCAACTCTGACTTTCTGGAAGATGTCCAGGAGCATATTTCATTCAGTCTTTCAAGGTCACAGTGAGTGTCTGAGGATAGGACATGGAACCCTTGCCCTCCTGGGCCTCAGGGAGCAGTGGCAGACATGCCAGCACTGCCTGGTGAGACCCACCACAGACTGAAAATGGCATCACAGGATCCCCGTGGAAGAAAGATGTGAGTTCCTCCATAGATTCTTCCTTTCTTAACAAAAGGTCCCCACCCTGTGAAGGTGGCCCTGACTCCACATTTACTGAGGAGGAGAGACCCCAGAGAGACCACATGTGACTCCTCTGCTAAGCCCACCAAAGCAGGGGCCTTGGCTGCATGCCCAGATGAACAAACCCATCCTTTAAAATCTCACCGGGATGATCACGTGTTTTCACTGTGCTGCCTCTCAGCTGGCAGCCAGAGCTTTGTGTCCAACAACTGCCCAGAGCCACTGGCACTGGCCAAGCCCACAGAGGGGGTTGGGACTTTCACTCACCAGACAGCGGGGCTTTGCCAATCATCAAAACATCTGGCAAGCTCATTACAATCAGCTTCTGGAGAACTTCCTATAGAAACAAAGAGGGAAGATACCACTGAGAATAGGAAAGGAAAATAAAGAATGACTAACAAAATGACAGCTTATGAAGTCACTGGGTGAGCATAGCCACTGCATGGTAATTGGGAACAAGCTGTGTAACAGGTAGGAATAGTTAGGATATAAATAAATGTAAAAAGTCAGAGCTACCTGTACTTGCCCTCATCATAAGCAAATAAACATCATGTATGCACATGTGCAGAGACCTTGGGTAGAAGAAGATACATTACATGCCAGGACAGCAGCATCAGGTGTGTCTTTTTAAAATTTTTTAAATATGTTTGTATTGATTTCACAGAGGGAGAGGGAGGGAGTGGAGAGCAATATCATTGATAAGAGAGAACCATCCATAGGCTGCCTCCTTCATGCCCTCTACTGGGGGATTGAACCCCCAACCCCTGCATGTGCCCTAACTGGGAAGCCAACCATGACCTCCTGGTTCATAGGTTGATGCTCAACCACTGAGACACAGTGGCTGGGCTGTGAGTGTCTTTTAAAAAGATGTCTTTATTTTTGTGGTATGATTTGCTGGTGCAGCTAAAGTAAAGAATGAAAATGAAAGAGATGCTGCGGGGTCTCTATAGGATGATTCAGGATGCTGGGTCAGCAGGTCTCTGGTGCAGGCTGTAAAGGTGGAGACTTCTTTACTGCAGCGCCTTCCCTGGGAGAGGGATAGATCACAACTACACTGCATCCCTCAGAGAGGTGGCGTGGGAATGGAGCTGCCTTCACAGAAAGGGTCTTTGAAAGCTGGCACAGGCGGAGGAAAAAAAATGGCAGCAAAATAGATAGATTTGTCCCAAGCCTTGTCCCGGAGCAGATAGAAAGAACAGTTGAGGGTCACACAGGGAGTGTCTGTTGGTGAGTTAAGGGACAACTATACTCCAAGAGAATGTGGGGGACTGCTGGATGGGGCTCCCCTGACCGGGCAACTCCCACTGCTGCTGGGTGCCCTCCTGAAGCCACAGGCTCCAACGCGGAGACCGCGCCACTTTGAAGGGGAAAGTGGATGTTATTGGAACCTTGAAAATCTACAACTGTGGCACCCATCAAACAGCTGTGAACCCCAGAGCACCGGTCCCCAATTAGCACAAACACGCAGATTCAGAGGAGCTCTACACTCCACCAAGGAAAAGTCAGATTTCACCTGGGATAAGGTGAGGTCTCTGGTCCCAGCAGGACAGAGAAACGGGTGCACTGCAGGAGCTGGAGGACCAGGGGAAGTCTGCACATAGAAAAATCCATAGCTGTTGGGGCTGGCATGATCCGTGAAGGTGGAAGGGGATCCTCAGAGCTGCTAACAGAGGGGATCTCTAAAAAGCAATCCATTTTGATCTGACACAGAAGGACAGCCTAAAAATTTTAAAGGTGTGCCAGCTTCTTGGACACAAGGGGGGGAAAAGAACTGCGCAGACTTGGGCGCAGCCTCGGAGTTCTCACACTTGCGCTTTTTCCTCTTTAAATCTTTGCTTCTGATTACTAAGCCCAATACATAGGATCACCCATTTGGGGACACCATAGGAGACTGCAGGGAAAAGATGTTTTTTCTGGAACCTGGGGATCAGAGCGGGGAGTGTCTGTCAGAGAACCAGCTCTGGGGCAGCCCACTCCCATAAACCGGTATTGAGTGCCACAGGGAAAGCAGGATCTAAGCACAGGCAAGAGAGGACCTATAGACCTAGAGGTCAATCCAGAAACACTGCCACCAGGGGCTGAATCAAAAATTGACGCTTGTGTAATCACAAATAAAGGATTACAAGAAATTAAAACACACTGCCTGCTTAAAAATCAGGACTGGCTTACAACACTGAGGAGCAGTGGAATGTAGGGAATTGCAATACTGTCCTGACTGGGAAACAGGCATGCTAACAGAACAATAGAGGAAGTGAATGACCTTCACTACCGCACATTTTATTTTTTTTCATCTTTTATTTGAAAAAACTATATTTTTCTTTTTCCCTCACTTGATTTTACCTTTTTAATTAATACATTTTTATTTTCTATCAGTATTACTACTACTCCTACAATTTTACCTTTTTTTTAAAAAAAGTGTCATTTTATTTTCTCTTTATTTTACTTTGGGATTAGTGTTCTACATTCCATTTTCATCTTTCCTTTAGCATCATTTTACTCTATCTCAACTCTACCTTTATGCCATCACTCTCTTCCTAAGTTTTCCTCTTGTGTTGTCCTGTTTCTCTTACCCTTTTCCTGCTTTAGATTTGACCCATTCTTTCTTTTTACCCCCTGTTAAAATTTCACCCTACTTATATATCTAATTTCCAATCCCCTGCTCTGAGTCCATATACACTTCTCTCTTCTCTGTCTTCACTATGCAAAAAAATTGTTTTTCTCTCTGCAACATTCTTTGCTTGAATGTTGATTATATCGATTTTTATGCTTATTTGTGAGATTGTTTTGCTTATTCTTTTTTTGTGTTTTTTTGTTGTTGTTTGCTTTGTTTTTTGCTTCTGTTTTCCCTCGCCTTGATTGATATTAGTTGTTGTTTGTAGTATGCATTCATCTCCAGGTACTTGTTGCTGGCATTTGCTGTAATTAGTGGCTGTTCTAATGGACTTTACTCCCCATATATACCGTTTGTTCCCCTTTTTCTTTCTTATTCTCTTTCTTTTCTCTCTTTCTGTTTTTTCCTTTTCCCAATTTCATTTTGGCACTCCATTCTTTTTTCTCTCTCTTCTTCTTTATCTCCTATTACCTAATTTGCCTTTCTCTGGTGGTCACCTTTATTTGGGGTTATTAATACCATGAATACATTACATTCCTGTTTAGTGCATTGTACCTTATTATATTGTATTTTGTGCCTTTAAATCAATGCAGGAGAGAAAGAACTACATAACCAGACACCCAGAGAAGAGAGACCATGGGGAGACAAAGAAACAGCCCACATATGAAAGAAAAGCAGGCATCATCAGAAAAGGACGTAAACAAAATGGAGGCAAGTAACCTGCCAGAGAAAGAATTCAGAGAAATGGTCATAAGGTGGCTGAAAAGAATGGAAGACAAATTCGACAATATGTGTAAGAACCAAGAGGAAATGAAGAAGAACCAAGAAGAAATGAAAAATGACATTGCTGCTATAAAGAACTCAATAGAAAGCATCAAGAGTAGACTACAAGAAGCAGAGTACCGCATCAGTGAGCTAGAAGACAAGGTAGGAAAAAATACCCAAGTAGAGCAGCTTCTAGGAAAAAAATCAAAAAGTAGCAGGAGAACCTATGGGAACTTTGGGACAACACTGAACAAAACAACATCTGCATATTAGGGGTTCCAGAAGGAGAGGAAACTGAACAAGGAATAGAAAACCTGTTTGAAGAAATAATGACAGAAAACTTCCCTGATATAGGGAATAAAAAACCCACACAAATCCAAGAAGCTCACAGAGTCCCAAGCAAAATGAACCCCAAAAGACCGACACCAAAGCACATTTTAATTAAACTAGAGGCCTGGTGCATGAAATTCGTGCATGGGGGTGTGTGTCCCTCAGCCCAGCCTGCACCCTCTCCAATCTGGCACCCCTCAAGGGATGTCCGACTGCCCGTTTAGGCCTGATCCCGGGAGGATCAGGTCTAAACGGGCAGTCAGACATCTCTCTGACAATCCAGGACTGCTGGCTCCCAACTGCTCACCTGCCTGCCTTCCTGATCGCCCCTAACCACTTCTGCCTGCCAGCCTGATCACCTCCGAACTACTCCCCTGATAGCCTGATTGATGTCTAAATGCTCCCCTGCCAGCCTGTTTGCCCCCAACTGCTCTCCCCTGCAGGCCTGCCCCCCCCCCCCAACTGCCGTTCCCTGCAGGCCTGGTTGCCCATAACTTCCCTGGAAAGATAACAGCTAAATAAAATGTATTTCATATAAATTTGTGTATAAAAGTGATTATTTTAACATTTTTATAGACATGCTTAGACACAAAAATGTGTGTATTAGAAAGCATTTATCTGTTCACTGAATTAAGAGAAATATTATACCATTACTTTTTTTAAAAACCCAAATTTCATAAAACTAAATAATGTTTTTAGTTAATATGCTTTTTATTATGCAATTAACACTTTTTGATTATTAGGCAAACATCGCTATACAATATAGTTGACATAGAGAAACACATAAAAATTAATAAATTATAGTATTTATCATTTAATCTCACCTTTAAAACATCATATGCTAAAACAAGTTTAGGTACACTGAAAAAAATAATTCTCCAAACTTCTTTATGGGTAAAAAGATAATGGGTTTCACCCTGACCTGGTAGCTCAGTGGGTTAGAGCCTGGTCCACATATACCAAGGTTGTCAGTTTGATCCCCACTCAGGGTACAAGAATCAGCCACTGAATGCATAAATAAATGGAACACAAACTGCTATTTCTCTCTGTCTCTCTCTCTCTCTCTCTCTCTCTCTCTCTCTCTCTCTCTCTCTCTCCCTTCCTCCCTTTCTCTCTTAAAAATTAAAAAAATAAATATGTAATGGGTTTCAAATTATTGATTTTCTGGACTTTTATTTACAAAATTAGCCCTTTTAGCAAATACACATTTTCATTTTCATTTATAGGTAACTCTATTTACCAACCATTTTGAAATTATATGTATTTCCTTCTAATTATGAGGCAATGATTACATTTTATAAGTTGAATGTCATGAAAATCTGCATTTGTTTCTTCAAAACACTAGATATCCCTAAGTTTAGTGTAAAAGGGTATGAAACATACAGGTTTTACTGATTACTGCCAGAAAGGCTTCCCGTGTCTTACTCTCAGACGATGAGTCCTGTGCAGCTAGTTCTTAATGTCCCGATGTAGAGGGGCCAAAGACCCTCAATAAGTGCTGGGAGATATTTCCTCCACCTTAGAGCTCTTTTTCCATTCCTTGTAACTTTTCTGTGTGGTTTTGTTTTGTTTTGTTTTGTTTTGATGGGGGGAGTTACGTAGTGTCTACATTAATAAATAATTAACATGTAATTATTTGATAGAAATTCTAGGAGACAGAAAAGTTAAAGTGTTGGGAAGTTCCTGTCACTGAGGAATAATAGTAAATAAAGACAATCATTTCTTAAATTTCTAATTTTTTCAAGAAGAATGTTGCCATTTTAGCCACTTGCAATTCTGTATCTGCTTACTCTGCCTCAATGGAACTGTTACTTCTGGGTTCTGACTTTTCAAATAATTCCAGGAATTCTACAGTGGAACAAACTGAAGAGGTATGGCAGACAACAGTTTCTGGTGGGAGGCAGGAAATTTTGTAGGTCATATTTTATGAACTATGATATGAAAAGGCTAGGATAACATAGCTAAATGCTATTGTGATTCCTCTTTATTATAGCACCTAAAATAAATAAATGAAACATAGGCCATATTTTATTTTTATTTATATATGTATATGACATAATTAAATAGTTTTAATATATTTATTAGCATCGACCTATGGCACCAGAAAGTTACAGTTTGATTCCAGTCAGGGCACATATAAATATGTCGTGTGTGTTGTTGTTGTTGTTGTTTTTTTTTTGCGTTCCTTACTAAATCCTTTTTTTATTTTTAGAAAAATATTTATTGCTGAGAACATTACAGAAGGTCCCCTTTGCCCTCCAGGGCTCCCATCCACCCAGATCCCACCCCACTCCAGGCCTTCCCCACCCTATTGTCTGCGTCCTTAGTTAATGCATACATGCATATAACATTTTTCCTTAATATCTTCCCACACCTCCCTCAATCCTTTCCTCTGAGATTTGTCAGTCTGTTCTGTTTCCATGCATCTGATTCTATTTTATTCATCTGTTTATTTTGTTCATTAGATTTCTTGATGATTTATTATGATTTTTAAATTCAGTTGCTGATAGATATTTATTTATTGTCATTTTGTTGTTCATATTTTTTTATCTTTTTTCTTCTGCTTCTTCTTTTTATAGAATACCCTTCAACTTTTCATGTAATACTGGCTTGGTGGTGATGAACTCCTTTAGCTTTTTCTTATCTGCGAAGCTCTTTATCTGACCTTCAATTCTAAATGATTGCTTTGCTGGGTAGAGTAATGTGGGTTGTAGTCTTGCTATTCATCACTTTGAATATTTCTTGCCACTCCCTTCTGGCCTGCAAAGTTTCTGTTGAGAAAACAGCTGACAGTCACGTGAGTGCTCCCTTGTAGGTAACTAATTGCTTTTCTCTTGCTGCTTTTAAAATCCTCTGTTTTTCTTTAACCCTTGGCATTTTAATTATGATGTGGGCCTTTTTGGATTCATCTTGTTTGGGACTTACTGTACTTCCTGAACTTGTAAGACTATTTCTTTCACCATATGGGATAAGTTTTCTGTCATTATTTCTTCAAGTAGGTTTTCAAGATCTTGCTCTCTCTCTTCCCCTTCTAGCACCCCATAATGGGAATGTTGGTACAATGAAAGTTGTCCCAGAGACCCCTTACATTACCTCCATAGCTTTTTATGCTTTTCCCTTTTATCCTTATTAGGTGTTTTTTTCTGCCTCATATTCCAAATCATTTATTTGATTCTCAGACTCCTCTCCTCTACTCTTGAATTCCTGTAAATTATACTTTATTTCAGTTAGTATATGCTTAATTTCTGACTGGTCCTTTTTTATGTCTTTGGCATTCTCACCAAGATCCTTGAAAGTCTCACTAAGTCCCTTGAATCTCTCATTAATTCCCTTAAACCACTCATTAAGCCCCTAGAAACTCTCATTAAGATCCTTGAGTAACCTTAGAACCATTGTTTTGAACACTGTCTCCAGTAGTTTACTTACTTCCATTTCTTTCATTTGTGACATGTTTCTTTGTCTCTGCATTTTGGCAGCTTCCCTGTGTTTGTTTCTATGTATTAGGTAGAGCTACTATGTCTCCTGGAATTGGTAGAGAGAACTTGTGTATTAGGTGTCCTGTAGGGCCTAGTGGCTCCGCCTCCCCAGTCACCTAACAGGGCACTCTAGGTGTGTTCCTGTGTGGGCTGTGTGCACAGTCTTGTTGTAGTTGAGCCTTGATTGCTGTTGGCATTACTGGGAGGAATTGATTTCCAGGCTGATGGGCTGTAAGGACCAGCTGCATCCAAAATGGAAGAGCTTCTGTGCAGGAGACACCCCTATGGAACAGGACTTGTTTCAGTGGGGCTTTGGTGCTCACTGAGTCAGCTCCTTGAGTGTGTTTCTTGTGGATGTGAAGAGTTGTAATCTGTTATGATCTGAAGCTGTCCACCAGATTCACTGGCTTTGGGGCCTCCAGGAGGTTCAAAGTCAGCCGCTTTTTATGCTTTTCCCTTTTATTCTTATTAGGACCACCTGGTAGGAGCTAGAGAGATCTGCAGATGGCTGCTACATTTTGGGGCTAGGAAATACCCAGGCAAGACCCAGTTGTGAAGCAAAACGGGCTGGTGTTAGTGCAGAGTCTTGGGCCTTTAATTAATAGGTTTGATGCCAGCTGCTGCTTATTTGAGAGATTCTAGCAAAGTCTAAAGTTGAGCCAGGATAGGCCACTCATATGGAAAATTGGTTACAAACTGATTGGGTAGGGATGCAAATTGGATGGGGTGGGATCTCAGGGAATCACCAGGGTGGAGAAAACAGTGAGGGCCAAGCTGATGGAAACTCAGATATGGCTGCCAGTCAGCTTTGTGAGTGGGGAGATCCCAGCACAGGAACAATGAACCTTGTGAGCAAACACTTGAGAATCGTGCTGGCAAGTTACTCTCAGAGATCCTTCTTTTCAACAAAATTAGATGTTTACTTTGGAAGAGTCAGTGCTTTAAAAATTAATGTATAAGTCCAGCCAGTGTTGCTCAGTGGTTGAACAATGAACTATGAACCAGGAGGGCACAGTTCAATTCCACTCGGGCACATGCCCAGGGTTTCTGACTCGATTCTCAATAGGGGGCATGCAGGAGGCAACCCATCAGTTATTCTTCCTCATCATTGATGTTTCTATCTCTCTCCCTCTCCCTTTCTCTCTGAAGTCAACAAAAATATATTAAAACTAGTGGCCTGTAGCACAAAATCCATGCACATTAAAAGGGGATTAATTAGAGGAAATATTTTAATATTGCTATTTGCCCTTTTTCTGTAATAGAAGTCTCAGAGATGAAAGAAAATTAGTAAAATGTATGTGAAAATCTTACTCCTGTCAGAATCTGGGGCACACCATGGGACCCAGAGTCAAGTCCCCACCCACCCACATGTGCCTCAAAATCATGTGAGACACGGCCAGCCCTCCCCATTGGGCTAAATCCAGACCCAGCCTGTCCCACCCTTGTCAAGCCCTGCCAGGCGGGGGGGTGGGGGAGGTCGCAGCCTCAGGTCCTCTGGCCCAGCACCGGAGTGGGGGGCATTGCCTGAGGACCCCCAGCCTGGGCCGGGGTGGGAGGGTGCCTTGAGGTCCCCCGTCAAACCCTGCCAGGTATGGGATGCGGCCTGAGATCCCCTGTCAAGCCCTGCCGGGTGGGGGCACAGCCTTCGGTTGCCTATCAAGCCCCACTGGGAGGGGGTGTAGCCTAGGGTCCTCCATCAAGCCCCGCTAGTTGGGGGGCATGACCTGAGGTCCCCTGGCCCAGCACTGGGATGGGGCGAGTGCACCTTGAGGTATCCTGTCAATCCCCACCTGGAGGGGTGCGGCCTGAGGTCCCCTGACCTGGCACCAGGGCAGGGGCACATCTTGAGGTCCCCTGTCAAGCCCCACTGGGCAGGGGTTGCGGCCTTGGGTCCCCTAGCCTGGTGCTGGGGCAGGGGGTGCGGCCTGAGGTCTCCTGTCAAGCCCTGCTGGGTGGGGGAAGCAGCCTGAGGTCCCCCAGCCGGGTGCCAAGACAGGGAGCACACTTTGAGGTCCCTCTTCAAGCCCTGCCATGCGGGGGGGCATGGCCTGAGGTCCCCCGGCCTGGCGCCAAGGCAGGGGGTGTGGCTTGAGGTCCCCCTGCCTTGTGCCAGGGTGGGGGAAGCAGCTTGAAGTCCCCTGGCCCAGCACTGGGTTGAGGCCACATCTTGAGGCCCCTGTCAAGCCCCACTGGGTGGGGGGCGCTGCCTCGGGTCCCCTGCCCCAGTGCCAGGGCAGGGGGTGTGGCCTGAGGTCCCCCGTCAAGTTCCGCTGGGTGGGAGAAGCAGCCTGAGGTCTCCCAGCCTGGAGCCAAGGCAGGGGGGCACACGTTGAGGTCCTCCGTCAAGCCCCACCATGCAGAGGGCGTGGCCTGAGGTCTCCCACCCTGGCACCGGGGTAGGGGGCATGGCCTGAGGTCCCCTGTCAAGCCCCATGGGGCTGGGGGGAGGGGGGACAGCCTCAGATCCCTACTGATTGCTCATTAAGGCTTGTTATGGGAACTCAGCCTCAGCTGTGGGTGCAGCCATCTTGTGTTATGGAAACCCCGCCTCCTCTGTGGGTGCTGACCATCTTTGTGGCAGAGTGATGGTCAATTTGCATATTACCTCTTTATTTCAAAGGATTAACTCATAGATATACATATGATAGGGTGTACACTACCTCTGAGCATAATCTTTGAAAACCAGTCTGAGTGTACAGCATTGATAGACAACAGCACGGACTGGTGAATGAAGCACAGAGCAATCTGCCACAGCACTCAAACCTCCCCTGTAAGTATACCCTCCTCATCTTCTACAAGGTGGTGTGCTCTGGCCAGCAGCCATCTGGTTCCCTGGAAAAACAGCACTGTTAGATGTGTTCAAAGGCATCTCTGTCTGTAACGCTGCACAACCATGCATATCTAACAGCTCACATTCTGAAATGCAGGCTGAGACTGGAGGAGGAGGAGGCAGAAGTAGGATGGCTTGGATGGATGTCAATGGTCCAGTCAGGAAGTGAGACCTAGACCTGGAGGAACACAGCTGTGCCAGACAACTAGCAGGTGTGACCAGCCACTCAGACACAGGATGAGAAAGATTTAAACATTGGGGAACAAAAGGCGGAAGAAGAAACCTGGGGGGAGAGCAGGTTAGTGCGAGCTAAATTGTGGGTGCAGGTGAGCTCAACAGGTTAGACTGTAATATACACGTGTCACTGCCACAGTGCGAAGACTAAATGCTAGAAGACTCCCGAGAAAGGCACAGATGGGTAGGATGGTACGATGACTTCACAGAGGCCAGCTCCTATAGACTGGGAATATTCTTTAGTTAATAAAGAAATTTAACCTGTAAATTCCCCATTCGAGCCCCTTCACTAAAGATAAACCTGAAGAGCCACTATATTATGTTCATATATAACTTTAAAAAGATAAATCAGAATTCTTTAGATATCAAGAAAAACTCATGCTTCAAAGCCACTCAGGTTGGATGTTTTGAACACACGAATGGAATTATTTAATTATATCAAATTTTAAATTTATTTGATGTCTTCAAAATAAAATATAACTTAATATAGCATTTACAAATAGCAATACCGTTCATATCACTGAAGTTGTTTAAGCACATATATTCATTTGATGGGATTTTAACACAAATCTGCAGAGACCTGATTTTATTTTTAAGTGACTCAAGAACAATTCAGTGACTGAAACCAAGGGCTCTGTGACCCACTCTCAATCCCGTGAGGACCTTCCTACCCCCACAGAACTGGAGTTTAATGGGCACAGCATCGGGAGAGCTCATGGCTGGGGCACAGGATTCAGGGGATGCCTTTAGCTGCAACACCACAATGGCCTCCCTGGAACCAGGCATATGTGGTGTCCTTCATGCCATGAGTGAAGGTTAAGAGAGAAGTGGACCATTAACTTCTTGTGTTCATGTCCAGTGAATGCCTGGTCTGCTGTAGGTGGTCAGGTCTATGGCTTTAACTACATCTCCCTGAAATTCTGTCCCAGCCAGAACCATCTGGTTGTGGAGGATCCCGGTCTCACACAGGAGGTGGAGGAGGTGGGAGACACTAGGAAACTCTGGAACCTCACGGGGCAGGAGGAAGTCGCCCGGGTTCCGTCACACTGTGCAGGGAGGAGCGGGACTGGCCGTGGTGAGGATGAAATAACACCCTGACTTCAGAAGGCCAGCTCCCTAAGCAGCAGGTGCCCCAGAGCCCGGCCTGCCCTCTGCCCTGCCCTGCCCTGCCCTGGCCACCTTCTGGGGAAGTTAAGGGACTACCTGCAATGAGCTCTCCTCTGCAGAGGTCCCAGCGTGGACTCCTCGCCATGGGCTTAGCAGCTTCAGGGCCCTGCCCCCTGCCTGCAGCCCTCCGTCCATGGACCCATGCCTGCCTTGTGCTTCCTGAGGCCATGAGCACTGGAAAGCCACCATCATCCAAATGCACCCACTCTAACTTCTGGCAGGGGCGGGACTTCCTGGTGGAGAGCAGGGAGCAGTGAAGGGCGGGGTGGTGTCCCCTGCTGGCCGAAGAGCTGCAGCCCAGGAAACCGCGCAGCCACCGTGTGTCTGCTCAGAGAGCCTGATTCACTGGCGTGGTGGTGAGTGCAGAGACATGTTCTCACTTCAAGTCAGGCAGGTCTGGCTTTTCACACGTTAATTGGCACTTAGGGAATATCTACTATATACATTAATAATAAAGTATGACTTCCAAAATACTGTCTTGAAAATTCTGTTTTAATAGTTAAAAGCTGAATTCCAAATGTGTTTTCTGCTGTAAGAGTCCTCATCGCACACATTCCTCTTGGCCAGGTGAAAGAAAAGCACCCCCTTCCTTGTCATGCAGATGGCTGCCTGTGGGTGGTGAGAGAAGGTCATCTATACAGAAATGAAAAGACAAAGGCACCTGAGCATCAACAATACCACTGCCATTCCGGTAATGTCTTCAAGGAAAAAGGTTATATTTCACTTTCTCCCTGTATTTTCTCGCGGTGCCTAGCACATAGTAGGTGCACATGTGGGATGAACAACTTGTCCCACTGTCTGGCTCTTTGGTCTTTGGCTGAAACAACGACTGGATTTCAGAAGGCTAGAGAAATGGTTGACTGTGGTATACAGGTGAAAGAAAGATCTGCTCTTTATTAAAATCTTGTATTCATAGTTTCAAACTGTAAGTCATTGCACCGTGTGAGAAACGCCAGGTCAGAGGACTGAGGGAGGGTTTATCTTCTAGTAATTTGCAATAGAAGGACATCTTTGTCATGGTGCTAGTTCAAAGTTGTGGCAGGCAAGCGATGGAGATGTCCCTCAGGAGACAAGGGGTTGTGTCCTAGACCTCTGTCAGCACCACACCAGAGTGACTTGCTCACGTGTCCCCACCACTTGACTGGGGCCCTCAGCATTGGGGGCTGTGTCACTGGCACCTGCCTCATAACATAACTTCCCTCCTGGCAGTCCTCTGTGAGTTACACTCTTTTCCATGTACTTCACAACCAGAGCCACACTCCTCCCTGGCACATATAGCTCCGCAGTATCCAGCCCTCTCTCTGCCCTCATCTCACTCCACCTTCCCTTGCTCAGGGGGCTCCAGACACTCGGACCTTCTCCTGATTCCTTGTGCACCTCAAACAGAGCCTTCTTACAGCCAGCCTCCCCCTGTGGAGTGGGTCGATGCTTCTCTCAGCTCTTGGCCAACTCTTGGTTACATCTCACCCTTTGGGTCTCAGTTTACGCGTGTTCTTCTCAGGGTGACTTTCCTGCTCACACGGTCCAAGAAGCTTCATCGGCACCCTAGGATTTCCTCACAGGATCCCATGCTTTTATTTTGTGGCCTTGTTACAATCTGTATATATGCTTTATTAGTTTCATATCTCTTCTACCTTGTAGACCTTGAAGGTGGCTTCTGGCTCTATTTTGTTCCCTGTTGTGCCCTACAATGTAGCATAGCGTCAGGCATCACTGAATATACATCAACGGGATGCAGAGCCCAAGGGGTGAATTAGTGAATGAATAAACTGATGATTTAAGAATTGTGGTGTCCACAAGAAAAAAATTATAACTGTGTGATCTCGATATAGATTGTCTGTGTATATCTGAGTATTGAAGATGTGACTAAAGAAGTGTGTCCAGTATCATCTACCTGGAAAGACCAGCAGTTTTGTCTGAAAGTTGGCAGCTGTTTAAATATTTTTCTGAACCAAACAGTACTTGTAAAAATAAATCCCATGCCTACAATCAAAGTGTATTGTGGCAAGACACTCGATTCAGAAGTACATGCACTTGACTAATTGTATCCCAGAACATTAATGCAGCAAGATACACAAATATCTCGGATTTGTTCCCTCCTTCATCCTCACACACGTTTTCTGGTTTCTACACTGGTCTATTCTGCCTTGTTTGTTTCTCAGCATAGTCTTAGGACTCAATTGCCTTGCTCTCTGCTGACTATTTTATATTTATTTCTATTTCCACTCTATTCATCCTCTCTGTCCATTCTTTAAGCTTATTGCTATTCCATTTTCTTTATGATTTTTCTTGTCCTTAAAGTTCTATTCTAACATATTTGAAGAAAAAAATCTATTTTAATGTCAGATAAAAAGTCACAACTTCCCAAATTATGTTTTAGTTCTCACAGTTTTCACTGTTTGTATTAAACATTTTACTCCATTCAAGTTTCTTTTACCTTATCTTTAAATTTCACATTTCCTTCTTTTAGTCTTCTCTCTTCCCTTTATCCAATTATTACGAAGTGTATCTTAGAAGATTTACTTCAGGGCCAGTTCTATCATTTTTTTAAAAGTACATTTTTCATTTAATTTTTTTCAGATAATGTTTCTTCAGTCCTTAAAGACTTAGCTCCTTACAAGGGCTTTAGTGGGGGTCCTGGAGCAGTCCCCGCAGGTCTGACTTGGGTGGGGGTGTTTAGTCCCTCCAGACATAGTGAGAATGGATCCTGACTCCTTGCTGTGATGGCACAGACATCCAAGACCCTGGCTTCGGAAATGTCCCTAAAGGCTGTGGCCTCTACTGCTTCCTGTGACCATCTTCTTAAAGGCCTTGTCCTTGGGCAGGCATCGGGCGCAGCTGGTGCAAAGAATAGGCTGCACATGGCTGCGGCCTTTTTTGGCACAACTGTTGGTCCCTCTTTTCTTGATTGTCTTGGAAGAGAGGGTCCCAGAGAGCCAGTTCCATCATTATCATCTTACTAGTTTCTATCATTCCAACAAGCATTGGAAGGGTCCCTCCCCATCCTGTGGAAATGTACACATAGCCAGGAAAATGTATGATATTTGCTGTGCCACTCTTAAGAAGAATATTTTGTATTGTCTTCAATAAACTTTTACCTAAAACCTAAGAGTATCCACAAAGAGAGATTTTATATCCAAACATGTTTTCCACGAGGACAAAGTCCATGAGAATGAGATCATGTTAAGAATCGTTTCTGCCCTAACTGGTTTGGCTCAGTGGATAGAGTGTTGGCCTACGGACTGAAGGGTCCCAGGTTCGATTCCAGTCAAGGGCATGTACCTCAGTTGAGGGCACATCCCCAATAGGGGGTGTGCAGGAGGCAGCTGATCGAAGTTTCTCTCTCATCAATGTTTCTAACTCTCTATCCCTATCCTTTCCTCTCTGTAAAAAAAAAAAAAAATAATCAATAAAATAAAAAAATTAAAAATAAAAAAGAATCGTTTCCACTTCTGCTGTCACTCATTCAATGACTTCCTTTTGTCTCAGAATAAAGGTCTGAGTGTTCCGCTGGCCAAATAGGAGCCAGACTCCAGCTGCCAAGACGGGATGTAATTGCAGGACAGAGTGGCACCTGTGAGCTCCCAGGAGCCACACCTCAGGTGTCCCTCCCAGTGTCAGGAGCCTCAGGAATTGCTACACAGCAGGGTCTGGAATGACCAAGGAGCCAAGGACACAAGTTCTCTAGACTGACCAACAGGGAGAGTCCACCCCTACCTTCACCCAACTCCCGCCCAGACTCACCTCTCCTCGCTGAGCTGCTCCAGGGCCCAGAACCAGGCCCAGAATTGCTCCTTGGGCTCTATTTGATATTTCTGGGCAGCCTCATGCAATAGCACTATCTCCTCCATTATTTTCTGCTCCTGGGCCTAGAGGGAAGGAGAGGATGCAGACACTGCCTGAGTGGGGGTAAGGAGTTTGGTAGGGAACTGGTCCTGGGTCTTTTCAGACAGAGGCTCCCTCCTTCCCCCTAATTCCATTCAGGCCCTCCCTGTGCTCAGAGCCCTTCCTCCAGAGTTATGTAAGTTTATGTGGGCTAGAAAGAGGGGGATTGAATTATCCTGGAGAAGTGTCAAAGTGCTAGATTTCAGTAATATTTGAGAAAGAGAATAAAGGATATACAAGGAAGAGGCGCAGCCAAAGAACTATATGGCTCAGCAGTGAAAAATATTTGCGCATTCATAAAAATGTATCTGATTCAATAAAAACTATGATACATGTTGAGGGAATAGAGAGAGGGAAATAAGGCCACAGTGAAGTGAGAAAGCTAAGCTTTCACCTGCTAGGACAGGAAGTCAATAGATAGTGCCAAAAATTAAGTTAGCTATTATACTTATGTTAAAAATAAGTTTAAAAAATTAAGGGGAGAAACATTGAGGCCAATCTTTATATCACAACATTATTGAAATTTAACCTAAATGTTGAAAACTTTTTTTTAAAAAGGCTTTACTAAGCCAAAGACATTCCTGAATATGAATATTTAAACATTAGAAAAACAGAAGAGGTTTAGAAAATCAACAAAAAGAGGTCCATGCTAATGGTATTGGGTCCATTATATATTTTAGGAATCATGGCAGACAACTTTGAAATCAAGCCAGTAATTTTTTTAACTTTTCAACTGTTTACATACATGAATTACATCATTGTTCTTTAGCTTTTCTTGCTCTAAAAATATAAAACAATTAACTGGTCAATTCTGATACAAATGCCATAGAAAAATAAAATTTGCTGATTACCTCACAGATTGATTACTAACATACAAAATGAGACAAAATTTTATTCTATTTTTATAATATCCAACAAAATTTATAGTTTAAATTATCTGGAAAGATGATGCCCATAAAGTAAAATCTAAAAACTTAGTGTTACTTTTTGACCAAACAACTATTCTCTATTCGGTACAAATGAACAAATATCCACATACAAATAGCAAAGCACATTAGACCAGGTGAGGAACTTACCTAATAGAAAAGCTTACTTCCTGCATTTCAGAACCTCTCATTAGTCGTTTCTAATCTTACATTCATACCAACCTCACTTGAAACACCAGATCTAACAGCTCTCAGAACCAGTTTCTGGCCAGGCAGTAATCCCTAGATGCACCCCCATCCCTGGCCACATCCTTAACCACTGATTGATAATCAACTGAAATAAATAAATGGGTTTCTACTCAATTGCAAAGTAAGCTATTTAAATTTGAATTTAAACAGAGTGTGCTAACCGACTGGAACATATATAGAGCACACACATCATTTTGCTCTTACAAAGGCCAGGAGAAGAAGAAAAGCTCCAAACAAGGTCTTGGGCTGTACTTTGTTTCCACCCTCCTTCCATAATGTGGACCGGGCATCATGGGCACACATTCCTTGTGCCTGATGAGAGGGGGGCATGGGATAGCTTTTCCTTTACTGTCCCAAGTGTGTCTCTACAGGTGAGCCACCCATGGCCCTGGAAGAAACTAGGAAATACAGCAATAGACCCTTAAATGAACAGCTCGAGACAGGCAAAATGCACACTCCATGAGAACACAGCTCAGAAAACCCCCATTGTTTATTGTGCTATATTACTTCAAATATAATGGAACCTTCACTTGTACTTCTGCTCTTACAGTCAACTGAAAGACTTGGCATGTGTGGACCTTTTCAAGCAAATCAACTCAATTTAACATAGCGTTCAGGAAAATAAGCAGGCAAGCAGGAGTGTTAAATCCTACAGTTCTGATTCTTCTCCTAAAACAAACAGGACACACGAGATGAGTCTAGTTTCACATGCTGAGGCTCATCTCCAGGACACCCATAGGGCTCTATTGGCCCCATGTGCTCTGATGGCACAGCATTGCATGTGGATGAGAACAATTTGAATTAAGTGAAATAAGACTTTAAAGAACATTCATACATTCATCGCAGGTAAAAACTGCTGTTTGAATTTTAACCCTGCTATTCTGGCTTCTGCACCCACTTGCTTTCTTAAACAATAGGGTAGTTACCTCAGCTTCCAGACTGAGACCTGGAAACTCACATAAATCCATCCCACATCACAAAGGTAATTTTCCTGTGCCTGTGGACCAGAACCACAGGAGATTGATTCCCACTGACTCAGTAGCTCCAGGAGTTGAAACTGCAGATAACTTTTAGAGATTATTAACTTTGCCCAATTCTGCTTCTGTTCAATCTGCTTTCGCAAGATAGGTCCACATTCCAATCCTATGTCCAGCAGGATGTGGCTGGGAGCGACCCTGCGGGCTGCTCCCAGCCTTTGGAATTTAGAGTTTAGAACAAATGAAAATTTTTGTGGTTTAGACCTTTAAAAGGACTGCCTACACCTGAAACAGCGCGGTCGTGAGGGTGGACTCCACCTGCGTGTGGTGCTCTGTTGGCTGTCGCTGGCCAGCTCAATAAATCCTTGCTTGCTTTTTTTAATCAATCATCAGCCTCCGGTGGTCTTATTCTAACTCCAGGGTTCGACCCCACAACAAAGTCTGTATGTGAGATGGGATCATTTGGTTGAGCACTATGTAAAATGGGCCCCAAATCAGAAATTCAATCCTTATATATAAAGTACTAATCTTTAAAAATTTGTGCAAATGAAAAGCTGTGACCTCAATCAATCATTCATCTTTAAAATGGATGCTCTTTGGAGCAAGGGGACAGGACATAGTGGTTTGGAAAAACTGACCACATCAAAATCATGTGGCAAATTGTCCATGCTGATAAAGAGGTGGCAAAGTGTGTAAACAGGTAGTCTGCTGTTCTCCTCTACTTGTCCCCCTCTTTCGCTTATCAGGAATAAACACAGTCGCCTTCCTTTCTGCTGATATCATTAGCACATTCCAGGCACAGTCTCAACAAGCAAGTTATGCTGCAACCAATTACTGTCAGATACCAGCTAATATATCAAACATGTCAAACGCAAATGAGCTGTTTTTGGCAAATGTTCTCGAGACATTTAGACTAATTCTAACTATATTCAACACATGAACTTATTTAGTTGGCTGTGGTTTACTTGGGGGCTATTCAACATGGCAGATTTAAAAAGTTAGTATAAGAGCTCAGGGTTCTAATCTATAGAACACTTTCATGATAGTGATTTTTAATTCTTTCAAAAAGTGGTTTTTAACTCTTGCCCTGTATTTACAAAGCTAACATCTCACTTCTTTCTCCCATGCCACATGATTAATTTGGGGCTTCAATTAGAATACTTTATGGAGTTGATCATAGGCTGCTTTATAAAAAATTTTGCTGTATCTGTGTAGAGGTTGGTCTGCAGTCCATCTTACACAAAGGTGGGATAATCTTCTGTTTAGGCAGAAATACAAAATAGGTACTTAAATTTTCATGAAACAAAGTATGCCATCAATGGAATAATAAAGTTGTCATTTATAAAAAGAACCCTATGATATTCACCAGTAATGTCCATCTAAAACCACTTAACCAATCTTATAAGAAAGTGGAGCAAGATCCTGATAGAGTATTGGTTAAGGTACTGTTTTCCAAACCATGCAGTAATGGTTCTGTGCAACAATGGGTTTAAAAGGGAATTTGGTAGTCAAATCTAAATATACTAAATCTTTGGTTCTTAGAGAATCAAAATGCTCACTGATGTGTTAAAAGCTAATCAATCAATCAAGTAATGAATAATGTCTAACAGCATTCACAAATTTATTTACTTAAGATTCTTTATTTTTTCCTCCAAGTAATACAGTTACATTCCTGCAAAAGCCTAATTTGGGACTTCCTAGTTTCACAGGAATCTGAACCAGTCATTTTAATAGTACTGCCAGCATTAGAAATGTATACAGCTAAACCAGCTGCTGCTTTGTTCTTTAAGGAAATTCCTTCACTGAATTTCAAGTTGGTTAAACTGCTTTTGAAGAAATCATTCTATTCAACATTCTTATGTAAGAGTCACATAAAATTATTGTAAATACCCCCCCCCCCCCCACACACACACACATATTTTAAAAATGAGACAATGTTAGCTCTTTAAAAAAAATAAATTAATTCAGTTGTACACAAAGTGACAGGCAGAGACTGTTAGGTCGAGGCAGGGGGGAAGTCCAGAGCTGATGCAGGCATCTGCAAGGTAGATGGTGACAGAGATAACTGGAGCCTTCCTAGACCCCTGACCCGGCGGAATTCCACACCTCTCATGCCCTCCGCCCTCCCCTCACTAAACAGCTATATAAAAGAAGTACCTATGCCCCCTTTTTGGCTCAAACTTCCCTGGCCCACCCTCGGACCAGAGAATTTCGCCCAGGAGCGCAAGATTAAAACCTCCCCTTTTTAATCGCCTGGACTCTCTGTGTTTTGTCTCCTGCATTGCAAAGTTCTCAGAGACCTTCACAACTTCCTCTAACTTCAGGCTAATGAAAGGATTTTAATTAAGCAGGAGTTTGATTTTGTGATAAAATCAGAGACCTTGCATATACCTACAGATAGCTGAATATCCTCTGGAAGGACTTGATGATCAGTGTTTTACATATTCTGGAGTAGACTTATTCATTCATTCATCCAATTCATTCAGTACCATTCAATCCATGAGCCTGTACCACATGTCCTTCCGTTTTTTGGTGCTGGGGGTGTTGCTTTGATGAAAATTTTAACAAGGTGATTTCCCCAATGATTTTTATTTCTAGTGGAAGGGTTGACAGACAGTGCTGCCCATCAAACCTCAAACTCATGGCCAAAGGGGGCTCTTGATCTCCTGCTGTTGTGGCTACATTCCAGACAGAAGGGCAGAAGAAGAAAAGGCAGATTTTTCAGAAGATCAGCATAGCACAGTGCTTTCATATTACTAGCTTAAAGCTTTGTCACATCAACACACCTCGCTTCAAGAGAGGCTAAAAAATGTAATTATATAGATGAGTCACTCATGCAGAGGGAGAACTGGATATTGGAAGGTAACTAGCTAGCACTCTGCCACAATCTGTAAGGAAAGATTAGGGACGTTTTAACTTCAAGAATTAACCATGATAAAATTTCATAGCCCTTTGCAAGCATTTATGAAAAGCTTATAAAAACAGGTCTGTAATAATCATTTCTTAAGTTAACAGGACAAAGTGGTGTGGACAAAAGGAGCCACATGCTAACCTGACAAGCTCAGGGGAGGCCTGTGTGGCATTCTTGCAAACTCAGAGACCTAAAATAACCACAAAAGATGGTCTGAAAATTAAATATTTAACTACAAACAGGTTATAGTGGGTAGTCATGTCCTAGCTAGGCTGATATTTTCCCTAACAAAGATCAACTTAGATCTTTACTGAGCCCATTTGCCTTTTTGCCTCTAAGATAACCTATCTGTGAGATGTCTGGGTAACTTGTAACTTCCTTTTTACCCTGGACCCCTCAGGGCATGACAAATGGCACCAGGACATTCCCTCATGTTATTGTTATCAAGTTAATTGTCAACTGTTAATTACTTTAAAATATCTTGTATATATCTCTGTAAAAGAAGCACATGTCCATCATTTCACTTTTTACCCTATCCCAGAGGTTTTTCTTCTCCCCCCCTCCCCCCCGCTTTGCTTTATCCCACCTCCTTAATCTATCACCAATGAATTTCACGTAACTCACCTCCGTCCCTTTCCTTTGATTGCAATGTATAAATACAGGTGTAACGCTCCATTATCCGGAACATTATCTCAATTCATTGAGGTTCTGCTTCCCGGCGTATGTCGACAGTTTGGCTCAAATAAACTCACAAAAATTCTTTACAGGTTTCAATGGTTTTTTTTTTTGTTTTTTTTTTTTTTACGTTAACAGTGGAGATAGGCTTAACTTATAGAATGAAACTAGGTTTGATGCAAGAAATTTTATGCCAGTCAACTGATCAGGATTACATATTACATGTGTGTTGTGACTGACTAATTGGGTTTCATCTTGAGTATTATAACTAGTGGTTCTTAAAGAACAGGATTTTGTGTGTATTGTGTACATTTTTCTAGGAAGTGTTTATCATTATTATCATAGACTCAAAGACATACGTGAAGAAAAAGGCTAAGAATTACTATACCTGATTTGATGTGGGACACCTCTCATTTCCAACTTTACAGAGAATTATAATCCAGAGTTTTCAGTAAGTGGGGCATTTGCTGGTGGTGACATTAGTAAACTGTCCAGTGCCTCTTCCACCTGTCTCTTCCCTCGCCCTCTGAACTCTTCTCCCACTTCCTCTCTTCTCATGGCATATTGGTTTCTTTCTTCCAAGTGAGTCAATGCAGATAAGAATGTTAATTTATTTGATATGATGCTCTGAAAAAACATGAGGTTCTTCGTTTGTCATACCATCAAGGGCAGTTAATGCTCTTTGGACAGATCAGATCTCAGCCTAAATGTCCACTCTGATTGCACTCCCAAACCTCGGGACATGTCATGAGACAAGTTATAAGGGCCATCGGTGCTGAGATGTGAGCTTCTTTTTGCCTTCCTGGGCCCTTCACTCTTGGCTGCTATTTACTGGTGTATTTGCTTACAGTTCCATTGGTCTAGATCAGGGGTCCTCAAACTACGGCCCGCGGGCCACATGCGGCCCGCCGAGGACATTTATCCAGCCCGCCGGGTGCCGCTGCCTGTCCTGTTTAGCAGCCGACTCGTCCTGGGCCCGCAGTGCACATAGGAATTTGTTCATAGTTGTTTTTTTTTAAACTATAGTCCAGCCCTCCAATGGTCTGAGTGACAGTGAACTGGCCACCTGTTTAAAAAGTTTGAGGACCCCTGGATGCTATAAGAAATCTAACATCTTCCTCAGCCACGACCAGTACTTCCTCAGTCACCTTTACATGAAACTGCCAGAGCCTTTCTCCACTGAAGGGCCCTGCTCAGACTCCTGGTTTTCTAAAGCAGATGCCAGCTCCTCTCCCCACTCCAAAGACTATGACAGTCAACTGATCAGGATTACAGACTATGTGCTGTGCACTTAAATGGTATCATAAGGAGCAGCCCTCTGTACTTGCTCAGGAAATCAACTCCCTGCAGCAGGCCTAAGCTGGAAGGTTAGTGTGGCCATGAACACCAGGCCACAAGAACCTGAGTGTCATGTGGGCTGGGTCCAATCCTAACCTCACAGACAGGAAAACTATAACCCAAACAGCAAATTACCTGAGCAAGCAGTGCAGAGCAGGGCCTGGTTCCTGCTCACTCTAATGTGTGAACTGCCAAGACAATGGAAACCCCATGCCCACAGGCAGGGATGGCTGCGAGGTAAATTTTGATGAACGATCCTTTTCTGAGGGCCCATTTGGGCTGCAGCAGTGTTCGTGGTAAGATTAATTAGCATGGCCTTTAGTGTCTTGGTGACATGGAGACAGAATTTAGCAAGAGCTCCCAAGGGTGAAGTGCACAGGGTTGTTCAGCATTAAAGAGAAATACTTAGTGCTTCCCAGGCCAGAAGGAATCACAGAAGGCACTCACAACTCTCTCCGCAGAGACAGAGTTAAGGCCAGGATAGGACAGAGTGCACCTTCTGAACAAAGGTGTGACTCCAACACGTGGGCAGCTCTAGGTGTCTTGGCATCGCATTTCCCAAGACAAGAGCTGATGGAGGACCAAACTGGTGGGTACTCCACTGGAGACCACAGCACCAAGCACAGGACAGAGTCAGAATGTGCATGCTGACCACCCGCAGAGAATGCGTGCCACCTCCCCACCTTCTTAGAAGGAGCACAACAAGGCAGGGCTGTGGCTTTCAGTTCTTAAGAGAGGGAAGCAACCCCTCCAAGTGAGTCCCACCCACATGCCAACCCTGAACTGCTCGGCAGGAGCTGCAACCACCACCTGGGCCCCTCCTCCCGGGGCCTGAGACAGCCTCTAGACCAGGCAGGATGGGCTTGTTCCCCTGGCCAATGTCTGGTTTAGGCAGGGACACGTGGTTGTGACAGGAGACAGAAGGATCTCCAGGAAAGGCTTTCTTTACAAACTGGGGGAAATGCAGGGAAGAAATCTGCTTTCTCTTTGCTGATGTAGGAGTGTGGCTGTGATGGCCGCAACCAATGCAGCCACTTTGCTGTCAGGGAAGAAGTGCTTCAGGGTGCATGGCTGAGGAAGGGTTTTGAGAGCAGCCTTCTGCCCACAGTGCATACAGGGATCAGGTGCCACACTGGTGAGGGAATTGGAGGTCATTTTAAATTTTTTAGTTTTTTTCAAACAAGCCTCTATTTGTAGGAAGAATAGAACTCAAAGGACTTTTCCCCTTCACTGCACCAAAACCTAAGCTCTCTTTGTGGAGAAAAACATGTGTCCTACACCTTGATGTGGCTTGACCTTGGCTCCACCCTCATTCCACGAATGCAGATGGAAATTTTGTGACCAAAGTGGATTAGAATACAACAAAATATTTCTGTCACACTAAGTAGACTTTAGTGATCTGTTGGAGAGACAGATCTAATTACAGGTGATTCTTTAAGGAAGAAAAAAAATTCCTTTATGAATAATGAAAGCTGATAAAACTGGGAGCACCACAAAATTGAATTGTGTCCTTCATGTTTGAGTTGAGATCACTAGCCAGCCTTGGAGAAAGTAATTTAATTATGAAGTACAGACTGCTTTTTGGTATCTGATTCTCTCCTCTGTACCTCTTGTCTGCACAAGGATCCTATCAAGTGACCCAACCCTCATTCGAAATCCAGTTTGGGAGACCATGTATTCCAGCCGTTCTACCCATGCATGCATTTTTGCATCTATCCTTCCCTCCATCACATGCATGCATGCATCCATCCATGGATCCATCATCATCCCTTCCTCCCTCTCTCCTTCTTTCCCTCCCTCCCTCTACGCATCCACCCACACAACCATTCACTGGCATTATCACCTACTTACCATGCACTGCCCTATGGGGGATATTGTCCTCACATAACATCCACTGTTAAATGGTTCTACATTACAGATGGGGACACTGAGGCTAGTGAAGAAGCTTGCCCAAAGTCACATTGTGAGTTGCAGAAATGAGACTTGATTCTGAAGCTTGGATGCTGCTTCAACCACCAGACTAGCAGCCTCAGCATCTCCCTCACGTCTCTTGCTCTTGGTACTCCCTTCATCTGAGCCACAGGCCCACACCTGTCCCAGCAAAACCTGAAAATTCCAATTAAAGGCAATAACTGTACAGTATAGACCTATAGCAAGGTAACAACTTATAAAAAAGCAGAGGCTGTATCTTTGTGTTCAAAGCTCAGCTGTGGGCTCCCCTTCACACAGCCCTTAGACATGGCAACCATTCAACTCTGGTGCTCACAATGTGTGCCCCACACCATCTTTCTGCAGGCTCAGCAACTACTTCCTCTGAAATATAGTTTTTAAAATGCTACACCTGTGTAGTTGGATTTAGTGAAGAGAAAGATGAAGAATGTCCTACTTTCCTGTCAGAATTTCCCCCTTAGTTTTATTCATTTTTTACATCCAAAGCAGACAGTCATTGCAGCCTTGTACTACTCTGGAACAAAAAATTCCTCTGTTACTCAGCCATGGAGATTAGGGAGCCGGTGTTTGGGATTAAGGAGGTTCTTCTGAGTGTTTCTTAGCATTACCATGCCCTGTGATTAGTCTGGGGAAAGACAAGGTGCCTTCTACTCAATGTACCACTAGATGTCCTAGCCAGAGCAATTAGGCAGGAAATAAAAAGTGTTAAAGAGTGGGAATTTTTGAGCACTCCAGAGAGTCTGTGGACCATGTCCCAGATAGAGTTGTCAGTGCTGACACCAGTCCAGGCCTTGAGATATGGTCTCATGGCCCCTTCCCCGCTGCACCTCATAAAATAGCCTTGTAAGATAGAACACTGTCAGCTTTCTGAAGAACAGGATGACCATATGAATAACATGGTGGTTAATGGCATGACCCTGACATTACTTGAGAAAAACTGTTTTGTCTTAGGTTGCTTGCTCTGCAAAAACAGGATGTGGTAAATGTGCTTAAAAGTGGTCCTGCACAAAGGGTCACTGCTGCTCTCTGGACTACCTGCATGGAGAAATGCAGAGCAGTTTCAGGCCGGCTATTAAAGGCTCCCTAAATTTTAATTTGGTCTGGACTCCAGTGGTCGTTCACTCACATTCGCGCCACAACATTTGGAGGCCCCAGCGAGATAACCAGCCTTTGACTGGTCCTGTGACTGGAGCCACCTGGACCTGGTTCTTACCAGTAAGAAACTTATTCCTGGGGGAGGGCATGCAGGTGAAGACATGTACTGGTGGGTAAGGGAGGTCAGGGGGAGGTCAATGGGGGAAAAAAAAAGGAGACATATGTATTACTATTTGTAATACTTAAAACAATAAAAAAAATAAATTAAGAAGAAACTTATTCCTGGTTCTGTGGGCACCCATCTAGGGTCTCTGGAAGGCTGGATGCAGCGCTACTTCCGAGACCAGATCCCGGCTCACGATGGTGTCCGGCAATCCTCAGTTGGTTGTCATTGTCTTTTGTTATTCTGTGTTATTGTGATCTAATTGTCTCTATCATTAGAATGGGCCAGTCTTCTTCATGTTCTTCTGTCTGTACTCCCCTGCAATGTTTTTTGAAAAATTTCCAGGAATTCAAGTGGTGAGCAAATGATTACGGAGCCTCTGTTAATGCTTTTGATTTACAGAAATTTTGTGAGCAGGAATGGCTGACTTCCCCATATCTCAGTGAGTGGCCCCTGGAGGGGTCCACTGATCTAGGGCTGGCATATAACATCCAACATGCTGTTTTCAACAATCCTGGCCACCTGGACCAAATTCCTTATATCCAAATTTGGATAGACATCTTGACTGACAATCCCAAGTGGCTCCAGGACTGCCAAAAACCTCCCCAGAAAAAGGAAAAATTGGGACAGAGATGGAGACGGACTATCCTCCTCACTAAACCTCCCATCACTAAACCTCCTCCCAGAGAGACCCAGGGGAAGCCGGCTGTGCCAGCGATGCAGGGAGGGCGGGGAGGAGCGAGCAAGGGGGCAGAGGTAAGGGAGGGGAATGGGGAAGTGCTGGCCTGGAGGCCCGAGCCGCCACCCCGCCCCGAGACTGAGAAACAGGCTCCTGTCCTTCCACCACCCCCGGAGGACCCCCACTTGACAGAACCTCCACCATATCCGTCTGCCCTAATTGTGGGTCTCCCTGAAGGCCCAATGAGTCCACCCCTCACCTGCAGTGGGACTGAGTATCGACCCCATCATTCAGACCCTTCCCCTGATTCCTCGGGGGTCCCGATGCTGCCCCTGTGTCAGATAACTCCGGCAGCAGAGGATGGCAGGCCGTTCATGGTTTATGTCCCTTTCACGACCAGCGACCTGTACAACTGGAAGAACCAGAACCCCTCGTTCTCTCAGAATCCCCAGGGACTCATCTCTTTTGGAGTCTGTATTTTTTACCCATCAGCCCACCTAGGACGACTGTCAGCAGCTCCTCCAGACTGTTCACTTCGGAAGAGAGAGAAAGAGTGAGAGCGGAGGGGAGAAAACTGGTCCTTGGACCAGATGGTCAGTCAGTGTTGGACCCGGCACAGCTGGAGGCCGTTTTCCCACTCTCCCGACCCCCGTGGGACCCCAACTCGGACTAAGGTAAGGAGGCTCTCGATCGGTATCGCCAGACTCTGCTGAGGGGAATCTGAGCAGCTGCACAGAAACCCACCAATCTGTCTAAGGTAACTGAAACTGTACAGGGACCGGCCATGTTTTTAGAGCGCTGTGTGAAGCCTACAGGCTCTGCACCCCCATAGATCCAGAAGTGCCAGAAAACAGGCGGGCAGTTAACATTGCTTTCATGTCCCAGTCGGCCCCAGACATAAGGAAAAAGTTGCAAAAGTTAGAAGGCTTTGAGGGAAAGATGCTGTTGGAATTGGTAGAGGTAGCACAGAAGATGTTCAAAAATAGAGAAGACCCCGGTGAGCTAACCAAAAAGATGGTTTTGTTAACCATGAACAGGGAAAAAGGAGACAGGAGGAAAGGAAACGAGAAAGGAAGAGGAGCAAGGCCCGGGGACAAGCGCCCTCGGCGATCGGGGCTGGGGAAGAACCAGTGTGCCTACTGTAAAGGAGAAGGCCACTGGAAAAATGAATGCCCCCAGTGCCCTCAGGGGTGCCCGGCCCCGGTGTTAGTCGAAGAAGTGGACTGACAGGGCCGGGGCTCCGTCTTTACTAGCCCCCAGGAGCCCAGGGTCACTTTGCAAGTTGGGGGCAAACCAGTAGATTTCCTTATTGATACCAGAGCCACGTTCTCTGTCCTACAACAAGTGGAAGGTCCGGTGTCTAAGGAGCGAACCCCTATTCAAGGAGCTACCGGCGAAAACAAAATCATATCCGTGGACCCAGGCCCGAATAACCAATTTAGGGGCTGGGACAGTAACCCACTCGTTCCTAGTGATGCCATAATGCCCTTACCCCTTACTAGGATGGGACCTCCTCAGCAAATTACAAGCCACCATCTCATTCCAGGGAGAAGGAGCAAAAGTAGCCCTTAATGCCAGACCTGACACTGTGCTCCTGACGTGTTCGTTAAGTTAAGTGAGGAATACCTCCTCACCGAGGATCCCAGGGAGACTATGTCGGCCCAAAGCGCCTCACTGCTCCAAGAACTGCAGCAAAGGACACCAGGAGTATGGGCTGAAAGCAATCCCCCTGGGTTGGCAACTCACAGGCCCCCGATTATAATACAGCTCACTAGTACTGCTGTTCCAATACGGGCTAAGCAGTACCCAATAAGCCGAAGGCCAGGAAGGGCATCACAGTACAGGTAAAAAGACTGAAGGAGGCTGGGATTTTGGTGCCCTGTCACTCCCCATGGAAGACACCTTTGCTCCCTGTACAAAAGCCTGGGGCGGAGGATTTCAGGCCAGTTCAGGATTTAAGAGAAGTCAACAAGAGGGTAGAGACTATACACCCAACAGTACCCAACCCTGATACCCTCCTGAGCCCATTACCGCCAAGTCATCTATATATACATTTCTAGACTTAAAGGATGCTTTTTTTCTCCTTGTCGCTGGCCCCATCCAGCCAGCCCATTTTTGCATTTGAGTGGACGAACCCTGAAGAAGGGGAATCAGGACAGCTGACCTGGACCTGGTTGCCCCAGGGATTTAAAAACTCTCCTACTTTGTTTGATGAGGCTCTCAGCCAGGACTTAGGCACGTTCTGTAAAGAACATCCAGAGGTCACCCTACTCCAATATGTAGACGACCTCCTCCTTGCCGGGGTGACTCAGAGTAAGTGCCAGGAGGCCACTGAGACCCTGTTGAGGACTCTAGACAAATTGGGATACTGGGTGTCCACTAAGAAAGCCCAACTTTGCACCCTGAAAGCCACTTACCTGAGGTATGAACTCAGCAAAGGAAAGAGAACTTTATCTGCTAGCCGAATACAGGCTATTTTGAAAATCCCAGTCCCCAAAACAAAGAAGCAGGTGAGGGAATTCCTAGGGGCAGTAGGGTATTGCAGCCTTTGGATATTAGGTTTTGCAGAGATGGCAAAACCCTATACACCTGCACCAGGGGAAAGATGGGAGAACTAAACTGGACTGAAAATGAAACTAAGGCTTTTCAGGGCCTTAAACAAGCCTTAGTCAGTGCACCAGCATTGGCGCTGCCAGACCTCACTAAGCCATTCCAGTTGCATGTGGCAGATGCCCGGGGAATCGTGAAGGAGGTACTAACCCAGCTCTTAGGGCCATGGAAAAGACCTGTGGCATATTTATCCAAGAGACTGGATCCTGTAGCTGCAGGATGGCCAGGCTGCCTGAGGGTAGTAGCGACCACAGATACTGGTCAAAGAAGCCTCAAAGCTCACCCTTGGGCAGGACTTGCAGGTGGTGGCCCCCCATGCCATGGAAACCCTTCTGCGAAGCCCACCTGAGCGCTGGCTTTCAAATGCCTGCATTACCCAGTACCAAGTGCTCCTGCCCGACCCTCCGCGGGTGAGTTTTCTTAAGACAGCAGCTCTAAACCCTGCAGCCTTGCTGCTGGATGATGATCCTGAACAGCCCCTCCACAACTGTGCTGAAACCCTGTCCTCATAGAAAAATCTCTGAGAGGACCTGACTGACCAACACTCTGAGACCCGGATGAGACTTTGTACACGGATGGGAGCAGCTTCGTGGACAGAGGGACCAGGTTCGCGGGAGCAGCGGTTGTGACAGCCGACAAGGTAATCTGGGCGAAGGCGTTGGGGCACAGGACATTGGCTCCGAAGGCAGAATTAATTGCCCTCACACAAGCATTGCAGTGGGCAAAAGGAAAAACAGTAAACATATATACTGATAGCTGATATGCCTTTGCCAGTTCATGTCCATGGGGCCCTATATCAGGAAAGGGGACTCCTGACATCAGGGGAAAGGAAATCAAAAACGTCCCAGAGATCCTCGCCTTCCTGGCAGCCCTCTGACTGCCAAAGGCAGTAGCAGTCATACACTGCAAGCGACACCAATCAGCTGACACTCCGGAGGCACGAGGAAACGCATTTGCAGATAAAACAGCAAAAAAGGCAGCCCAAAAACCAGTGGGGCCTCTATATATCCTGCCCGCTCTCCCGACAAAGGTTTTCGAAGAGGCCCCCGTCTATTCAGAGACTGATGATGAACTGGGAAAGAGACTCCAGGTTAAGGAGGTATCTGGAGGATGGAGAGAATTATCCGACACCAGACTGTTCATTCCGGAGGCCCTCAGAAGGGAACTCATTTCTCAGGTCCAACAGAGCACCCATCTAGGGGGAACCAAGCTGGTGGAATTGCTTAAACGAGACTATTATATCCCTAAGCTCTTCCAGGTATCGAAGGACATTGCAAGGAGATGCCACGTGTGTGCACAGGTAAACCCTGGAAAACACTCCCCCTTGGCCCAAGGAACCAGACTCAGAGGAAGAAATCCTGGAGAAAATTAGGAAGTAGATTTTACAGAGTTGCCCTCAGGGCAGAGAGGATATCGATACCTGCTGGTTTTTATTGACACGTTCTCCAGCTGGCCAGAAGCTTACCCTACCAAGTCTGAAGCAGCACAGATAGTAGTTAAGAAGTTAGTCTCAGAAACTATCCCCAGGTTTGGCCTACCTGTTGCAATGGGGTCCGACAATGGCCCGACAATTCATTGCCCACATCACTCAACTATTGGCAAAAATATCAGGTGTAAGTTGGAAATTACACTGCATCTATAGACCTCAGAGTTCAGGGCAAGTAGAGAGGATGAACCAGACCCTAAAGGAAACCTTAACAAAATTAAAACTGGAGACTGGCGAAAACTGGGTAAGCCTCCTTCCTTTTGCCCTACTCCGGGCCCGTTCTACCCCTTACGTAAAGGGCCTTACCCCCTTTGAGATTCTGTATGGCCAACCCCCACCACTGCTTCCCAAGCTAAGGGAGGAAGTGTTGGCATCCCTTTCTAATCACAGCCTCCTAAAGTCCCTACAGGCCTTACAGTTGAGTTCCAGACTTAACCACCAGCTGGTCCCAGAGGCTCACTGAGACCCATCCCCTGGGACTACACCTGCACCACCTGCATTTCAACCAGGAGACCTAGTGTGGGTGCGGAAGCACAAGCCATCATCCTTGGAGGCTGGGTGGACTGGACCCTTCACTGTTGTCCTCAGCACCTCATCAGCAGTAAAGGTTACGGGAAAAAAGCACTGGATACATCGAACTCAAAGTACCAAGAAGGTGGAATCAGAGTACCAGCTGGGGAGATGGACCATCCAGCGCACCAAGGACCCCCTGACAATCCGACTCCGAAGACAGTCCTCCTGATCCTGATGTGTCTGTGGCCCGTCACGGCGAGTAATCCCCACCTGAGGGCTAATTACACATGGGAACTGACCCGGACTGTGGTTGGGACTGTCATAGGTCATACCACGACCCCAGGGCCCCTCTCAATAGAGGCTGACTTATGCCGATTATTTGGGGAAACTTGGAGAAAGCCAGAAAGCAATACCCCCTACATTTCCCCAACAGCACAAGGGGCATATCATGTAGGGACAGGTTATGGGTGTGGCACCCTCCACTTAGAACGAGGACTTTGGCGAACTCAGCATTATGTCTGCCCAGCCGAAGGCAGCCCTGAATGTGGAACTGACGGGGACTACTATTGTGCCCAATGGGGTTGTGAGACTATGGCACTGTGGACTAACAGAGATCCCACCATCCAGTTCAAAAGAATAGTCCGCCCGGGGGGCCCCTTCCAAAAACTGTATGGTAGGAGACTGCAATCCCGTTATCACGCCCCTAAACTGGTGGGAGAGTTACTGGGATGCGGGAAAATCTTGGGGTCTGAGACTATGTAGCTGGGAGGGATTCCGGGGTCCTCTTTACCCTCCAGAGAACCCAGCAGACCCAAAGGAAAAACCCCATCGGGCCTTTAAGACCCTTAGACCAGGGGCTGCCTCCAGTACAGCCACTTAGGCCCCATCTCACACCACCACCTCCTACCTGGAACAATACTGAATTAACTGTCTGACCAAGGTGACGGTGGCCTTTGTTCCTAAGACTCATACTACCAAACCAGGCCGGAGACCTATCCTGGACACTCTGGATGCGGTTTTTAATTTTTTAAATCAGACCTCCCCAAATGCCACCAGACTGTTGGTTGTGTCTAAACCCAACCCCCCCCCCCCCCACTACGTTGGGGTAGGGGCAAATGCCACTGTTGATTCAGATTCATCAGACATTAGAAATGTTTCAATTGCAAACCCCCCACAAGGGATGTGCAGATGGGAGCACATCCCAAAATTAACCCTTGGGGATTTCCAGGGACGAGGTACTTGTGTTATGTGCTCAGAGTTTGATTTATCAAAATCCCCTTATGGTGAATCCTGTTCCTCAGTACTGAGGTTTGGCAAGGACAATGAAGAGGAGGCAGACTGGTACCTAGTGGCCCCTAAAGATACCTGGTTCGCAAGCACCACAGGAATCACCCCTTGTGTCTCTCCTCTGACACTGATGTACCCACGCAAGCCTTCTTTACGCATCTTAGCTCATATCCTATCCCAGGTATATTACTGCTCTGGGGAGGGAGGGCGTGGGCACCTGGGTCTAGCCCCTGGGCGAGTTCGTAGGGCCCCGGTAATTGTCCACCTGCTTGTTGGTCTGGGAATAGCTGGATCAGCTGCAATAGGCACTGCAGCACTGGTCACGGGGGACAAAAACTTTAAGGAACTTAGCAGCCAAGTAGATTTAGACTTAAGTACCCTAGAGAAGAATGTAAACCACCTAGAGGAGTCCCTCAGTTTGTTAGCAGAAGTAGTCTTACAAAATAGAAGGGGTTTAGACTTATTATTCATGAAGCAAGGGCCCCCATTATTCATGAAGGAGGACACTGTATGGCCTTAGGAGAAACTTGCTGTTTTTATACCAACCATTCCGGGGTCATCAGAGAAAGCCTAAGTCAACTCAGAAAAAGAATCCAAGATAGAGAGGAAAGGCAAAGAATTGAGGGAAACTGGCATGAAAAGCTATTCTCTTGGTCCCCATGGCTAACACTCCTAACATCTCTGGCAGGACCTTTAATCTTATTGTTAATATTCACAACATTTGGACCCTCCCTTATAAGTAGTCTCACCAACTATGTACAAAGGTGAATACAGGCAGTAAAGCTGATGGTCCTGCGCACTCACTATCATCATGTCTGCACTGATGATGAAGAAACAATGATTTGATTCTCCCATAAAACCAGTGGGGAATGTTATTTTGAGTCATGGACCATGCCCCATATAGAGTTGTCAGTGCTGACACCAGGCCAGGCCTTGAGATATGGTCTCATTCCCCTTCCCCGCTGCACCTCACAAAATAGCCTTGCAAGATAGAACACTGTCAGCTTTCTGAAGAACAGGATGACCCTATGAATAACATGGTCGTTAATGGCATGACCCTGACATTACTTGGGAAAAAGTGTTTTGTCTTAGATTGCTTGATCTGCAAAAACAGGATGTGGTAAATGCACTTAAAAGTGGTCCTGCACAAAGGGTCGGGGCTGCTCTCTGGATTCCCTATGTGCAGAAATGCAGAGCAGTTTCAGGCTAGCTATTAAAGGCTCCCTAAATTTTAATTTGGTCTGGACTCCAGTGGTCGTTCACTCACGTTCGCTCCACAACAGAAGTATGCAAATCAGAAAGGAAGAAGTAAAAGCATCTGTTTGCAGATATGCCTTTATATGCAGAGAACCCTAAGACTCCACTACAAAACTGTTGGAACTATTAAAACAAATTCAGTAAAGTTAGAAAATTAAAAATAAACATAGAAAAATTAGTTGCCTCTCTATACACTAACAATGTACCATCTGAAAAATAAAGAAAACAATTCCACTAATAGCTTCAAAAACAATATTTGGGAATATATTTAACCAAGGGATTAAAAGCTCTGTACACTGAATACTAAGACACTGATAGTAGAAACTGAAGACACAAATAAATGGAATGACATCCTGTGTTCATGGTTCAGAAATATTAATATTGTAAAAATGTCCAGCCCTGGCCAGTGTTGCTGAGTGGTTGGAGTGTCAGCTCACACATCGAATGGCCTCAGGTTTGATTCCCAGTCAAGGGGACATACCTGGGTTGCAGGTTTGATCCTCATTAGGGAGGCAACCAGTCGATGTTTCTCTTCCACACTCTAAAAATCAATGGAAGCTCTGGCAGGCGTGACCCAATGGTTACAGCGTCTCCCGTGTACTGAAGGGTCTCGAGTTTGATTCCTGGTCAAAGGCACTACCTGGCTGCAGGTTTGTGGGCCCCGGTCGAGGCCCATGTGGGAAGCAAACAATTCCTATGTCTCTCTCACATTGAAGTTTCTCCCATTGATGCTTCTCTCTCTTCCTTCCCCACCTCCCTTCCACTCTCTCTAAAGTCAATAGAAAATATATCCTTGGGTGAGGATTAACAGCAACAAATGTTCATGTTAATAAAAGCAATCTTTAGTTCAATGCAACCACTATAAAAATGACATAAAGTCCCAGCCCAGCCAGCATGGCTTAGCGGTTGAGCATTGACCTATGAACCTGGAGGTCACAGTTTGATTCCTGGGCAGGGCACATGCCTGGGTTGTGGGCTCAATCCCATGTGGGGCATGCAGGAGGCATCATCATTGATGTTTCTATCTCCCTCTCCCTCTCTGAAATCAATAAAAATATATTTCAAAAAAATTAAAAACAAAATAAAAAAGTAGTACAATTTTTAGGAACCACGTAAGATCCTGAATAGTTGAAGCAATCCTGAGGGAGAACAAAGCTGCCCCACACTTCCTGACTTCAAGCTACATTACAAAGTGGTACTGAAAACAGTATGGCATAAACCAGACAGCTAGACGAACTAAACAAAATCAAGTGCCCAGAAATAACCCCTGCATATAGGTTCAACTATTGTTTGACAAGGGAGCCAAGAATACTCAATAGAAGGAAAAGCTCTTCCATAACAGTGTTGGGGAAAGTGCATATTCACTTGAAATAGAATGAAACTGGACTTCTTTCTTTAACAGTCACAAAAGTAAACATGAGGTTTAAATACAAGACCTGAAATTGTGACACTCCTAGAACAGGGAAAAGCTCCTTGATGTGGGTTTGTTAATAAATTTTTGGATGGCAACAAAACCACAAGCGACAAAAGCGAAAATCAACAAGTAGGACTACATCAACCAGAAAAACCTTCTGCAGAGCACACACACCACAAAAACAACAAAACAGGAAAGACATGAAATCAGCATTTCCGTAGTAATGGTTACTTGGAACTTTAAAATTAGGAGACTTTTTTTTTCTTATTTCTCAATTAAGGATGGCATTTTATGACACAAAATGCAAAAAAGTAATTTAAAATTTTATGAATCAGAGTATAACACAAAATTTAAAAAAATTTCATGGCAACAGAAATGTTAAGCCAAAAACAGACAATAAACTGGAACAAATATTTACTTCTCATACATCAAGGGCTCTGACAAATTAACCTGAAAATGAACAATCCAAATAAAATGTGCACAAAAGATCAAGTTCACAGAAATACATAGTTCTTGAATATATTAATGTATTTGGTGTAATTCCTGAGAATGCAAATGAAGACCACAAGGAAATCCCATTTTTCACCTGTCACAGCAGTAAAGGTTACAGAACTGTGATGCTAGTAGAGGTGTAGGGAACAAAAGCTTCCATGCAGGCTGGCACAGGCCCCATGAAGGCAGTTTGCAAACATTGACACAAAATGTTAAATGCACTCACCTTTAACCAAGCAATTGAAATTCTAGGAATTTATAGGTGTATCAGATAACTGAGTATTACACAACCATTAACATTCAATGTGACCATGATATATATAGCTAACTCTCTAGTCTAGTATACATCAAGTGAAAAAAAAAATCTGCTAGTTCTGTCAGAAATACATAGAAATATGCATAAAAACATTTTTGGAAAGATTCACAAAAAGTGGATTGTCCCCTGGTCAGCATTGCTCAGTGGTTAGTGTCAGTCCGCACACAGAAGGGTCTCAGGTTTGATTCCTGGTCCAGGTAACGTACTTATACTTGCACCATGTTTCAGTTTAGCTGACCGCCTCCAGTTAGGGCGAGGGAGCTAACCCTCATCGATGTTTCTCTCTTCCCTTCCCTCCCTCCCACTTCCTAAAAAAGCAATGAAAAAAATATCCTCAGGAGAGGATTAACCAAAAAACAAAACCACCAAAAAGTGGGTGGTGGTGGCCTTTGGAATGGGGAAAAGGAGTGGGAGTCAGTGTAGGAGGAAGCAGTTGTCTGGATTCTTGAACTGGGTGCTCCCTGATTGGCTTTCCTTCATTATGCTAACGAAGGAGGGAGAAAGTTCAGTTCAGGTTGTAGGACCCTTCCAGCTTTAAAATTAATGAATGATAAGTTGGCTACTATAATTTCAGGGCTAACTTAATGATTTATACAGCTTATAAGGGCATTTTCAAGATGTGAGATTTTCCTTTGAACGGTATTTTTAAATAATGAGGAGGCCTAAGATTTATCACTTTAATATTTCCCATAGATAGCAATGCAGAACAGGCAATAAGACAGGGAAGCTATTCATAACAACTTGAGTCCCTTGGCTATGTTTGGAGAATTTTTATTTTACATAAATACAAGCCCTCAAATTTGGGGGGGAAAAAGCTGTTTTGGCCCTTTTTTGGCTTAGAGTGAACAGGTGTTTAAAAACTGATTTTAGAGAATGTCCACACCCCAATTCTTCTCATGAATGTTTATGTCCAAAGAGCAGCCATGCTACACAGGAACCTTATCAAGCTGTGTAATAACAATAACCAAGCGTTCACATGAATATATTTTACAGACTTTAAAAAAAGAAACATTTACAAAAAGAAAAAGAAAGAACATTTACACAAACAATAAACATGGAGGCATTAAGGCTCAAAGTGAGCAGGCCAGCATTTACAAAGTGAATTTTCAGGAGTGCTGGAGTCTTATTTTCGAGAACGTTTATGTTCTAAGAGCAGTACAATTAGCCTGTTACGGAGGGTCTTAATCTTGTTTGTATAGTGTTGTTGAAATATTTTCTTTAGCTTTTGCCTTAACAAATCCAAAGATGGAAGATGATGACAATCTGGTATATTCAACATGATGTGGAAAAATTCATTCCACATATCCAAATGCGGAAGCCTGGGAAAACAAAGCACAAATAAAGGATAAAATGTAGCATTCAACATGCAGGACCCACTCTTGCCTCTGACTCCCAGTCTTGGAGAACTGAATATGAACAACCTTCACCTACACGCAACTCAATGTATCAAGAAAAGGAATGTTCAATCTATTTATAAATAAGAGATATAATTAAACATCTATAAATATCTTGTTCCCAAAAAGTGATTCAAGAAAAGTAGTCTTAGTAATAAAAGCTCTTCTGTGGAAAACCTTTCTCTTTTAAATTATTTTTTTAAGACTATTGATCTGTTTTTCACTACCAGTATTTCCAATACTCTCGGATCTGATAATCTGGTCAATGCTTCTGACACGCCTCATTGCATCCATGCCAGAACAGGCAGACAGGCTAGGCTGCCCAGAACAGAGCACTGATTAAAAGTTCTAACCATGGTAATGGCTAAAGTTATCTGCAAAAATTCCAGAACTTGGAGATTATGCACTGGGGGGAATTTGTGTTCCAGGCAGGAAATCCAGTCCATTATTATTAGGCCTGCTTAGAGTTAACTTATGGCTACTCTGGTCAGAGATTGAAGCATCTGCATAATGCTCTGGTCCTCCCATGACGAGCAAGAGAAAGCATAAAGTAGCTGCTAAATTTGAGGAGTTATGCAGAATAAAGCATATTGTAAGTTTTCCTCTGGGGCCTCTTATTTATGTACAGACACTGCATTTTATAAAATAACTATTGACAGGTCTTTTTCTTGTAAGGTCTGTAAAAATCCATTCGGGCTGTACACTTAGGGTGAATGTCTTTTTCAATGTATGTTTTCATATTTCAAAAACATTTAAGAAAAAGTATCATATATAATAAAAGCTCAGTGACCCTTACAGCAGAACAACCAGAACGACCGGTCACTGTGATGTGCACTGACTACCAGAGGGCAGACACTCAATGCAGGAGCTGCCCCCACGGTGGTCAGTGCGCTCCCACAGTGGGAGCACTGTTCAGCCAGAAGCCAGGCTGGGGAGCACAGTGGCAGTGGTGGGAGCCTCTCCTGCCTCCACAGCAGAGCTAAGGAGCAGTGAACCAAGAGGTAAGGAGCGAGCAGGTGGGCAGTTAGGAGTGAGGGGTCCCGGAATGTGAGAGGGCACAGGCTGGGCTGAAGCCCCCCTCCCAACCCCCGGCACAAATTTTGTGCATTAGGCCTCTAGTAAATGACACAATGAGAGTACATGTACTGAATACTCCACTTAAACATTACTAATAGTTCATTCACACATTAAGAGAGCCATCTATGTTGAAAGGAAGAATCCTAGTCAGTCATTAATTGCCATTGTGATTTTATAGATGAGAAAACAATCTCAGAAAAACTACAGTCATACAGGGGTGGGACTTAAAACCCTACCCTGTGATGGATAGTTGCCTCATCATATTACTCTATAATTTACAAAGCACTTTCGCATGCATTATTTCTCTGCTTCTCATAATAAACACCTAGGGTAAGCAGGAGGATTATAATTTCCATTTCCATAGGCAAGAAGACAAACAAGCAACAACTGGAGGCTTGGTAACACCAGGTGATTGGTATATACAGGAGGCAACCACTTAGCCAGGGGTTTTCATTGCTTCTAGGAGGGCCCTGGCTGCCACAACTGTCACAAGATGGGAACAGAGCAATGAAGCTGTGGAACTTGCTCACTGTACCCAGCACCCAGGACTGTGCCACGTCACCATACTTGCCAAGGCATGGGTTTTCCATGCAGTGGCAGAGATCCATTTCCCCCTGAGATGGAACTCAACACACCACCACATTTATTCTCTCCTCACTGTAGTACTAGTGCTAATACTCACCTTCTGAAAAGACCTTCAGGCTTCCAGACTCCTCCTTCATTTTTCACTTTCATGTAAGAGCCAAAAAGCATGCAATACACGGTTGCAGCAACTCCAAAGTAATCAATCTACAAAGAAAATATAGGTCTATATATCTAAAATACTAATTCACACACCAGTATATTAATATGTCTAACTTACTCAGCAGGCTACACAGTCACAAGATGCTACTTTTGAAGAATCTGGACATCATCTGTTCTGTATCCCACTGATGTGCCCTACTGAATGCCTGTCTAGGCTTTGCTGGAAACTTCCATGGACAGATCACCCACTGCCCCCTAAAAGCTCTCTTCTCCTTGAGCTGTTGTGTCCTTCTAATTCCTTTCTTTTGTCACCCAGAGGCAAATATAACACTCGAATCCCCTACCCCAGGGACAGTTTGGAAGGCCTCCTAACTCCTGGCCTTGGGACTCCAGCCTCCGCTCTCACTGCACTCCAAAACCTTGTGCCGTGGAATGGGCTCATAACTAAACATAACACTTGAGCATGGCCTAAATCCCAGGACAGGAGACTAGAGCAGCTCATATTAACTAGATGCTCAAATTCATTCTGAAAATATAACTAAGTTATAATATAATAAAGAAAAATGTTTCCAAATCCCTCAAGTTAACTCTTATACCTGGTAGTTCCACGGTTTGTTACTGAGCATCTCAGTACATTGAAAACCAGATGTTTCACACTTTGCTGTAAATGTAGTTCCTTTTGGAAAAAGTTTCATATCTATACTCTGACCCAGGTCAATGAGTGCCAAGCCATCAGATAAATTATCATCTTCTCTGTCCTGTTCCAAAAATCTGTATTAAACACAAACCAGACCAGGCTGCATGAGCACAATAAAAAAAGTCTGTTAGGCAAATTGTAAGAGGAAAGCCCTGTTAAAAACACAACACTTGCCTGCTTCCAAGTATGAAGTTGTCTGGCTTAATGTCTCCATGGATGATCTCGCAGCGGTGGACTTGTTCAATCATGTGCAGCATTCTGATAGCAAAGGAAAGCACTAGAGCTTGCGGCATCACTTTTTCAGGGGTGTTTTTATAGAGATTGATAGCATTCTAGAAACAATGGAAAGTAGGATCATGAGTTGGTTACACTGGATCAATAAAATTTCAAGTCAAGAGCTTTGCCCCAGCCTACCATTCCAATAAAAGCTCCAACTATACAAGGTATGTACAAGGCATAAAGAACTTCAGATTCATATCCACATCATCAATGTGAATACACTTACCAGTAATGTTCCATAGCTGTAGAGATCTCCCACTAATACACTGCCATCCTGGAAGAAGTGGGCAGAATAGAACTTGATAAACATGTGTCGCTCACTGGGTGATAGTCTCTCCATCAGCTGGGTCCCAATGTAGAATTCCCAGGCATTGGCGGGCTTCTGGACCTGCAAACCAGGTGTGTCACATTCAAATCCAGTCTCACATTCTGGAAATGATGGCAGGAAAGCAATTTCTATCCCAATGAAGGACATGGGTGGGAAGTGATGACAAGCTGTGCAGTGTTGCTGCATTATGAAACCTGCTGCAACATAATTTTAGTGGCAATTCTGAGTCTGTGTAGGATAATTTTGGTTCTTAAGTGGGGGCTATATACCTAAATGAAAGAAACCACCAGTCTTAAAAAAAAAAAAAAAAAAGTTCTAAAAGGCAGTTCTCTATTAAACAAAAAGCTGCCCAGATCACTTACCTTCAAAACAAATTTCTGTTTACTTTTGGTATCCTTCACATCTCCATGGGTAACTTCATAGACTTGAGCAAAAGCCCCTTCTCCAAGAAGGTGATCAATGTAGACCAGCAAAGAACCTGAGGACACAGACATGTCAAAGTGGGGGGAAAAAAAGACTTTATCAAAATGATTAATTAAATCCAAAGAAAGCAAAAAGAAAAAAAGAACTAGAGAAAAAAACCCCACAATCAATGAAATTGAAAACAGAAAATCAAGAGAATATGAAAACCCCCAAAAGCTAATTCTTTTAAAAGATCAATAAAGACAATAAGCCCATACCCAGGTTACCTAAGAGAGGAAACACAATGTTAATATCAGAAGTGAACATGTTACTATTATCAATGAAATAAATGAAACAGAGGCATCACTACAGATTCTATGAACATTAAAAGGATAATAAAGGAATACTATGAGTAATTCTATGCCCACAAACTTGATAACCTAGATAAAATGGATCAATTCCTTGAAAGAAACAATGTACCACAATTCACACAGGAATAGACCATATGAGTAGGCCTATATCTAGTAAAGAAATTGAATCAATAATTAATAGCCTTCCTAAACAGAAAGCACCAAGCCCAAGATGGTTTCACTGGTGAATTTTACCAAACAAAGGAAGAAATTATACCAATTCTCTACAGTATCTTTCAAAGGATAGAAGCAGAGGAAAAACTTACTAACCCATTCTATGAGGTCAGCATTACCCTAATACCAAACCAGGCAAACACATTACAAGAAAAGAAAACTAAAAATCAGTATCTCTCAAGAACACAGATGCAAAAATTCTCAACAAAATATTAGCCAATCAAATCCAAAAATATGTAGAAAAAAGTATTATACCATGACCATGTGGGATTTAATCCAGGTATGCAAGGCAGACTAAACATTAAAAATTAATCACATCAACAGACTAAAAATAAATATCATATAGTTGTAGCAATAGTTGCAGAAAAAGTATTTAATAAAATTCAACATTCAATCATGATAACAATTCCCTGCAAACTAGGAATAGAGGGGCACTTCCTCAACTTGATAAAGAACATCTACAAAAAACCTACCGCTAGCACCATACTTACTTGTTGAGAAACTAGATATATGTTTCCCCACTAAGATCAGGAACAAGGTGAGGATAGCTCTTATTATTCCTATTCAACATTGTACTAAAAGTCCTAGCTAATGCAATAGGTGGGGGGAAAAAAAAGGAAATAAGAGGCATACAAACTGGGGTAAAGAAATAAAATAGTCTTTGTACACAGATGACAGCAGTATTGTCTATCCAGAAAATCTCAAAGAATTAACAAAAATCTATAGCTAATAAGAGATTATAGCAAGGTTAATATACAAAATTAAGGATACAAGATTAATATACAAAAGTCAGTTGCTTTCCTATGTACCGAGATGAATAAATACAATTTGAAATTAAAAACACAATACCATTAACATTTCACTGCAGGTATGCAAAGCTCATTAAAACACTTAGGTATAAATCTAACAAAATATGTACAAGATCTGCTCTGTCCAATGTTGCTCTGCAGTTAGAGCACTGGCCCACATACCGAGTCCCAGTTAAGGGCATGTTCCTTGGTTGCAGTTCGAGCCTATGCCCCAACTGGGGGACATGTGCGAGGCAACCAATCAAGAAAAACAACACTGGTTTTTCTCTCTCTCCCTTTAACTCTTAAAAAATGAATGGAAAAAAAACAAAAAAAAGAAGAAGAAGAAGAAGAAGAAGACCCAGAATAGCCAGTACGATATTGAAGGATAACAAATCAAAGAACTGACACTACCCAACACCAACATCAAGACTTACTATAAAAGCTATCACAATCAGGACACTGTAGTATTGGTGAAAGGAGAGATAAATAGGTCAATGGAACAGAGAGAAATAGACCCAGAAACAGACCCAAACAAATATAATCAGCTGCTCACTGACAAAGAAGTAAAGGCAATTCAATTAAGAAAGGAGAAACTTTTCAACAAATGGTGATAGAATAACTGAACATCAACATACAAAAATAAACCTAGATACAGAACTTTTCACAAAAGTTCAGTCAAAATGGATCATATACCTAAATGTAAAACAGAACTATCAAATAAAAGACCCAGAAGACAATATAAGAGAAAATCTAGGTGACCTTGGATTTGTCAATGACTTCTTAGATACAACAAAAGCATGATCTATATGCCTTGGTCAGTGTGGCTCAGTTGATTGACCTTTGTCCCGTGCACCAGGAGGTTGCCAGTTTGATTCCTGGTCAGGGCACATGCCTGGGTTAGAGCCTTGATCCCCAGTAGGGGGCATGCAGGAGGCAGCTGGTCGACATTTCTATCTCTCTCCCTGTCTCCCTCTCTCTCTAAAAATCAATAAAATGAAAAAAAATTTTTTGAAAAAAGCATGGTCTGTGAAAGAAATGAATGAAAAATAGAATGAAAAAACAAGTCAGAGACTCAAAGAAAATCTTTGCAAAACACTTATCTGATAAAGCACTATTACCTAAAAAATACAATGAACTCTTTTATTCCGCACTAAGAAAACGAACAACTCAATTTAAAAAGGGGCAAAAGTTTTATAACTCAACAAAGAAAAAGTATAGATGGCAAGTAAACATATAAAAATGTTCACTATCATGTCATTAGGCAAATTAAAAACAATAATGAGATACCACTGCACATCCTCTATAATAAAAGCCTAACATGCAAATCGACCAAACAGTGGAACGACCAGCACACTGACCACCAGGGGGCAGACACTCAATGCAGGAGCTGCCTCCAGCCCACAGGCCCCAGGCCAGCCAAGCAGCCAAGGCAAGTGACGGCGGGGTGGGGAGGCTTCCATCGCCCTGCTGGTAGCCCCACAGATTGGCCCTGACCACCGGCCAGGCCTAGGGACTCTACCCATGCATGAATTTCATGCACCAGGCCTCTGGTCTATTAAGATAGCTAAAACTGAAAACACTGACACCACCAAATGCTGTGAGGAAGGGAGCAATAGAACTCTCATTTTTGCTGGTGGGAATGCAAAATGGGCAAACCCTTCTGGAAGACAATGTAAACATATTCTTACGATATAATCCAGCAATCAAACTCCTTGATATTTACCCAAAGGAACTGAAAACTTATGTCCACACAAAACATGCACTGGGATATTTACTGCAGCTTTATTCATAATTGCCCAAAACTCAGACACAGACAAAATAGCCTTCAATAGGTGAATAAATAAATGATGGTGCATTCATACAGTGAATTATTACTCAGCAATTGAAAAGAGCTATTAAGTTATTAAAAGACATGGAGGATTCTTAAATGCATATTGCTTAGTGAAAGAAGCCAATCTAAAAAGTCTACATACTGTATGAGTTAACTATATGACATTCTGGAAAAGGCAAAACTATGGAGATAGTAGTAAAAAGATGGGTGGTGGGCAGTGTTTTAGGTGAGCACAGGGCACATTTAGGGCAGTGAAACTATGCTGTATGATATTTTAATGATGGATTAACGTCATTTCACATTTCTCAAAACAACACTAAGAAAGAGAACCCTAATATAAACTTTAGTTAATAATAACGTAACAATATTGGCTCATCAACTTCAACAAATGTACTGCACTAAAACAAAATGTTAATAAAGGAGTCTGTGTATTATGTATGGAAAGTATGTTGTTAGAATGTTATTCCCATTGTTATCCACATCCACTGTTTCCCATTCCTATTTTTATTAGTTTGGAGTACCTTTCAAAAGTTCTCTGGAAATACTATCAAATATGAATATACATATATGTGATCTTAAGAAACAAAAGCAGCCCAGCCAGTGTGGCTCAGTGGTTGAGCATCGACCTATGAACCAGGACAGTTTGATTCCTGGTCAGGGCACATGTCTGGGTTACAGGCTTGATTCCCAGTGTGGGGCATGCAGGAGGTAGCCAACCAATGATTCCCTCTCATCACTGATGTTTCTATCTCTCTCCCTCTCCCTCTCCCTTCCTCTCTGAAATCAACACACACACACACACACACACACACACACACACACACATATATGTATATATCTAGAATAATAAGAGAAATATGCAAATTGACCATCACTTCATGACACCCACTAGCCAATCAGGAGTGAGTATGAAAATTAACCCAACAAAGATGGTGGCAACCACACACCCCCAGCCTCTCCAGGCTTCTGGGCAGCACCCATGCAGGCGCAGAGCAGCCAGGCGGGATGGGACGCCTGCTATGAGGGGGAGGGCAGGGAGTGGAGGGAGCTACAGGAACAGAGCTCCGGTCGGAGCCAAGACTGAAGGCTCCAGCCAGAGTGAAGACTGCAGGCAGCAGCCAGAGCAAAGGCCTGGATCCCAGGTGCTGGAGGAAAAGTGGTACTGGCAGCCAGGGGAAGGAAGGCCTATTGCACGAAGCATGCAACAGGCTTCTAGTATATATATAAAAGAGCAGTACATAGTACTAGTCTGTCCTTTGTCTTAATAGCATGTTTTGGAGGCCATCCCCTATAAGTACAGAGAGCTGCATTTCACTGCAGAAATATCCAGTTATTTACTGAAGCAGTCCCCATTGGCACCTATGTAGCTTCCAATTTGCTGCTTTTACATGCACATGTTATTTGGAATATATGCAGTATATCTGTGGGAAATCCATAGAAGTGATGTCTGCATCTAAAAGTATGTGTATTTTTAATTTTGATAGGTATTGTCAACTGGCCTTCTAGACATTAGAGCCCCAATAGCAATCAAAATGTTACCTACTGTTATGGCTTAATATCCTTTCCGAGGTGATGGTGGTGCCAGAAGCAAAATCACCACAAACTTCCCACAGAGAAATAAGAATGTAAAGGTACTACCACATAGTTCTTACCCAGCTGAAACTCAGTCTTGGGCTTGATGGCAGGAAGTTTACATTGCCACTCGAAAGCATTTGGACTAGAGCGCACTGGTTGAGAAAGCCCGGATAGAAGCTTGAAAATCAATCGATCATCCCATGGATTCTCAACAGTGAAGTCTTATAGGAATGGGAACAAAATAAATAAATAAATAAATAAATAAATAAATAAATAAATTTAGTACCTAAGATATTACAAATAAAGCAAGTGGAGACATGCATTAAATAAGCTTTCAAAAGCCTCACCTGTAAAGAGCACTGATTCAAATAATAAAAACCATATTCCAAAGTCAAAACGAACGGTTCTGTATAGTTCATTGTCATTTTAGATTTATAAGTTAGACCAATATTCAGTTGAGACAAAGGAAATCAATACCAAAGGCACCTGTTTCACTCATCTGGAACTGCCAGATAATGTCCTTAGCACAATGGGTACATGTCTTAAAGGGAGACTTGCATATTAGTTAGGTACTTCTAATATGCTCTGATATACATTCTCTAAATTGCTTTTTCACTTATGTCTACAAAAGATGTTGCCTTTAAAAAAAAAAAATCTAACCTGAGGATACATTTATTGATTTTAGAGAGAAAAAAATCAATCAGTGCCTTCTTGTACACGCCCCAAAGGGGGATCGAACTCCCAACTTATTTGGTACATAGGACGACCCTCCAACCAACTGAGCCACCCTGGCAGGGCAAAAGATGCTGCCTATTAATATGTACACTACCTATGTGCAATTTGTATGTATGAGATATTTTGGGTTCACAAAAGAGAAATCATGTCTAAAAGGAAGAAAAGTTAGTGGCAGATATCAAGCCTAATCCAGCATCATTAACATTTACTTAGTGCTAAGCCTACGTAGGACACTGTTCTGAGTATTTTACAATTAGTAAATTACTTGGTCCTTACAATAAGACTAAGTAGGTACTAGCATCATCACCACTTTACAGAAAGGCCACAGAGGACTGAAATAATCTCAGCTAAGATCATATGACCTCATAGGAGGGGGAGCCAGGATTAGAACCTAGCCAGTCTACCTTCACAGGCTGGGCTTCTAATCATTATGCAAGATGTTTTTGTGCAGCCTGTGTTTGGGGATCTCTTAACCTTGAACCTGGTTACTTTTCTGTAAAATGGAGACAACAGTATTATATTAAATGCTTGAAAGATAATATGCCCTCCAAGTCCAATTTCCTCTTTCAACAGGTATTTTTGACACTTCCTAAAATTAAAATGGATGGCCCTAGCCAGTCTGGCTCAGTGGATAGAACATTGGCCCTTGGACTGTAGGGTCGCAGGTGTAATTCTGGTCAAGGGCATGTACCTCAATTGCAGGCTCAATCCCTGGCAAGTGCAGGAGGCAACCAATTGACGTGTCTCTCTCACATCGATGTTTCATTCTTTGTGTCTCTCCCTCTCTCTTTCACTCTCTCTAAAAAAATCAATGGAAAATATCCTTGGGTGAGGATTAAGAAAAAAATTAAATTAAATTAAAATGAATGAACTTATCCTCTAGCATCAGCAAATGTGATAAAGTATGCAAATTCTTTCTGAATGACATTTGAGTCCCTGCTCTTTGAGCTTTTCATGAAGCAGCTTTTACTAGGCGACTATCCTTATTCAGGGGCATATAGAAGACTGAGAATCTGTTCATACTTGAGGTATCGACATTCCCAAATGGATGAGGCTGCACCCGCTCTGCCTGGAGTCCAGCACTGGTGTCTGATGGCTCTCCCACAACAGTAAGGTTAGTATCTGTGAGTGTACAAGCTTTCAGGTTCTGCTCTGCCTCGCTGGTCAGCATGCCACCTGCAGCTGGCTGGCTCAGATGCAGTAAGGATGCTGCAGACGCATGGATGGGGAATGCTCCTTCTGGGCTTTTCTCTTGAATTGGACTGGATATGTGAAAAGAATGAGAGAGGAAAAAACTAAACACCACGTGATTACACGACTACTAGATTTGACCACATAAAAGTCTCACAAAACAGTTTTCTTTTCATTCTAGGAATGATATTCCAAAATTGCTTCACAGAGTTGATTAAAGTATTTTCTTCAGACAAAACAAAAATATACAAATAAACAGCTAGTGCCATATGATTAGAAATAAATCAAAGATGTGGTAATATATTCAATAAATTGGTAAAACAGGGTATATTCTTTAGTAGGGAACATTGAGAAGAACCAGTTTATACCGCCCAAGCTATTATATGAGCATCAGTACTGTCACCAAGACTGAACACTTACCTTTATCCAAAATGGCTTCTTTTATAACACTGAAATATACAGAAAGTGTGAACCGCAATCTGACAACCCAACACTGATACATTTCCACACACGTATACATCTGTACATTCAACCTCATTACTCATGGATTCCATATTTATGAATTCACTAGAGGCCCGGTGCATTGCACTTGTGCACAGGGGCGGGTCCTCAGCCTGATCTGCACCCTCTCGCAGTCCGGGACCCCTCGGGGGATGTCCACCTGCCTAGCCTGCTCCCAGCAGTTGGACATCCTCCGAGGGGTCTTTAGTGCTGCCTTGGAGGAGGGAGAGGCTCTGGCCACTACTGCTGCGCTTGCAGTAGTGGGAGCGCACTGACCACCAGGGAGCAGCTCCTGTGTTGAGCGTCTACTCCCTGGTGGTCAGTGCGTGTCATAGTGACTGGCAGTTCCCCGTTTGGTTGATCTGCATATTAGGTTTTTATTAGATAGGATGTGCATGCTAAAATTTATTTGTAAACCCCAAATCAATACTCAACCTGCAGAGTGGCATATAGATCAATGAAACAGAACAGAGAGCCCAGAAATGAATCCATACCTATATGGTCAATGAGTATTTGAAAAAGGGGGAAGAGCATACAGTGGAGTAAATAGTCTCTTCAATAAATGGTGTTGGGAAAATTGGGCAGGTACAAAAAAAAAAAAAAAAAAATGAAATTAGACCACCAACTTACACCATACACAAGAATAAACTCAAAATGGATTAAAGACTTAAATGTAAGTTACAAAACCATAAATATCCTAGAAGAAAACATGGGCAGTAAAATCTCAGACATCTCTCATAGTAGTATTTTTGCTGATATGTCTCCTAGGGCAAGAGAAACAAAGGAAAAAAATAAAGAAATGGGACTACAGCAAACTAAAAAGCTTCTGTACAGCAAAAATAAAATCAAAAGGGAACTCACTGTATGGGAGAACATATTTGTCAAGGATATATCTGATAAGGGGCTAATTTCCTACTATATAAAGATATGTATTTCCAATTTATAAAGAACTTATACAACTCAACATCAGGAAGACAACCCCAATTAAAAAATGGGCATAGGACTGGAATAGATACTTCTCCAAAGAGGATATATAGCTGGCCAAAAGACATATGAAAAAATGCTCAAGAAAAATGCAAATTACAACCACTATGAGATATCACTTCACACCTGCCAGAAGGGCAACCATCATCAATAAATCAACAAACAACAAATGCTAGAGAGGGTGTGGAGAAAAGGGAACCCTGTTGGTGGGAATGCAGATTGGTACAGCCACTGTAGAAAAAAATATGGAGTTTCCTAAAAAAATTAAAAATAGCACTGCCTTTTGACCCAGTGATCCCACTTCTGGGAATATATCCTAAGAATCCTGAAACATCAATTTAAAAGAATATATGCACTCCCTATGTTCATCACAGTATTATTTACAATAGCCAAGATCTGTAAAACAGCCCAAGTGCCCATCAGTCAATGAATGAATTAAAAAAACCATGGTATATTTATATAACGGAATACAACGCAGCCATAAAAAAAGAAGGAAATCTTATCTTTTGTGACAGCATGGAAGAACCTAAAAATTATTATGCTAAGTGAAATAAGCCAGTCAGAGAAAGACAAATACTATACGACCTCACTTATATGTGGAATCTAATTAACAAAATAAACTGACAAACTAAATGGAAACAGAGGCATGGAAACATGGAACAGACTGACAGCTAGGGAGGGGGGCACAGAGGACTGAAATACAGAAAGCGAAGGGATTAGCCAAAGAACATATAAGCATAACCCATAGACAGAGAACAGTGTGGTGATGGCCAGAGGGAAAGAGGGAGGAGGCTGGGTGGAGGTGGGCAAAGAGGGGGGAAGATGGGGACATCTGTAATAGTGTCAACAATAAAAATAAAGTAAAAAAGAAAAAGAATATTAAAAATGTACCAGAAAAAAGGGGTGGAGGGTTGATAACAAGAGCACAGCCCAGTGGTGAGAGCAAGGGTTCCAAAATAAGAGATATGGGTTCAAGTTCTCGTGCTTCCAATTAGAAGCTGTATGACTTTAGGTCACTTATTTAGCCTTCTAAGCCTGGTTTCCTTGTCTGTAATGGAAGGAAAGACTAGTTCTTATAACTGAAGTTACTGTAAGGTTAATTAAAAGATATAGTATATGAAAAGCATAGCCACTGTCTGGGATATAATAAATGCTCAAAAGATTATAGCTACTTTCAGTGTCTATCAAACTACTCAAATATGTTGGAATTTTACTTCTGCAAAACATTAATGTATGGTAAATCTGCATTGTGCACCAATTCCTAAGTTTAAACACTGTATTTTCTGCCTCATAAAAGAAAGTGACTAATTGTCTTAACTACAATGGGTATAGAGAAAGAATTCTGTTTGCTCAGTTCTGCAACAGGGTCTTTGTCAGTTCTACGTCAGGGTCTTGTCTGGTAAGAGTACTGCAGTTCTGCTCCCAAAATGAGTGGAAATCAGATACAGAAACTCTTCCCACAGGGATTCTCTGCTACCTCACTGCTTTTCTCACAGCCCCGACGTACCCCATGTTTAGATTAATTATTCTATTTATCCACTTAAAGCTGAGAGTCTATAAAAACGCTATTAGCCTTTAAGGACTGAAATTCTATTACATCTTGAAGCAAAGTTAGAATGAAAATGGAGTGACAGAACCACATGCTCACCATACCTGAACTTTCTGTCTTTTGAGAGTTGCACCACATTTTCTTCACATGAATCCAAAGTTACATGGGTACACTGTGCTGCTATCACATTTTCTGAAACACAAAAAATTAGAGGTAGATATTATGTAGACACGTGTGTACACACATGATTTTATGTTTATAAAGTCAAGGATTCCTTTTTATAGTGACTTTTGTTATAATTTTAGGATAGTGTTCCATGGTAAATGTGCTATAAGATTTTTAAAATGGGGGGGGAAATCACTTTAAAAAACATTCCACTACTAATATATGTGAGCATTTCAACTTTATACATCTAATCCATACAATCCTTCAGAGAATAGGATCTGGAGAAGGTCAGGTCCACTGTGGGGAGAATGACCAAATCATGGGAAGTTACTGGTATGGGAGGCAGGCCACACCCTGTTTTGGGAGAACCTGATGACAAGGACATGGAGTATAAAAGGCTGCTAGGCTTCAGGAGGTGTCTTTCTTTGGTGTCTTTCAGTCAGTCAGTTGTTTAGTTGATTGAATGCTATAATATGTTTACATCAGAAAGCTCCCTGGCAACAGTTATCACTCCTTTTAACTAAAACACACACACACACACACACACACACATCTATTGATTAACAGACTAGATAGGGCAGAAATATAGAATAAACTTCTACCAACTGATGTTAATACTATATATAGCCAAGTATTACACTGGATTAAATTTTATCAGATATTGTCTCACCAAACAAGTGCTAATATTTTAAAAAACTAGAACATTAGCTCCTATTTATAAAACCAAAAGTGGCAAATAATATAATTGTAGCACATTTTTGACTGTTCTGAAAGGTTCTTGACTGATTAAACTAGTTTTCTTGAGGGGGAAAAAACTTTAAAAACATTTTTTTATTAAAGTGGCAAACTTGTGGTAATACTTGGCAATTGTCCAGGTTTCAGCTGACCTCCTCTTTGAAATTAAGAAAAAAAAAATATCATGTTGGGTTAATACTTGATAAAAAAAAATTTATCCCTTTAGTTAAACATTTTTAAGTCTATGGCCTCAAATATGCTTCCGTCTAGGGGAGTGAAATTCCTTGGCAATTCTTTTACTGGCATTCTTCAGTGAACAATTGCTTTTTTTTAAAAAAAGTGCCAGCAATGACAAGAGTTGGCTAGTAATTCAGTAGTCTTCCAAAAGATAAAGTAGTTTCAGATCTCATTGTATATATATTTTGTAGGCCAGCAGTTAATAAGTTATAACTAACTGTACTCAATGAGAATGTTATATATTATGGTACAATTCAGATATACAAAGATCTTGATATAGAAGTATTACATTTGGGGGAAATAAGGACTATATAAGTTTTCTCATTACTCTCACTAAATCAGATCACTAAAAAATAAAATTTTCTGCACGGCGGTGTGGCTTACTGGTTGAGTGTCAACCCATGAATCAAGAGGTTACTGGTTCAATTTCTGGTCAGGGCACATGCTTGGGTTGCAGGCTCAATCCACAGTAAGGGCCGGGGGGGCATGCAGGAAGCAGCTGATCAATGTTTCTCTCTCATGGATGTTTCTATTTCTATTCCTTACCCTTCTTCTCTCTCTAAATATCAATACAAATATATTTAAAAATAAATAACATTTTATTAGTACTTGGCTATGCCTCTAAAGTAATGAGATCTGTAGACAAACATCAAGAACTAAAAGTTGCTACTTGTTACTCTTATCAAATTAATAAAATATAAATGTTCATTAGTTTTTATTTAATCTGTCTGCAGTGGCCTTTCTATTTGTTGTAAAACATAAAATAAACCTATACCCTATAGAAGTATTGTTACACAACCTTTATCTTCCAGAGCATGTGCTGGGTCCACCGGAAGTTTGTGGAAAGGAGTAGATGCAAGCTGTGCAGCAGATGTAAAGTCTCCCGGGCTCTTAGGACTGGGTGCCAGCGTCTTGGTGCAGCGGACACCCCATACTGTCGAGTCATCCCAAAACTCTTCAGCATGAGGTACTTCCTACAACAAAAGAACTGAAAAAAATCAACCATCTCCCTGTGTCATCCATGAAATTTAATACATTACTGCTTTTGAAGACTCAGAAAAATGAGGAATGAAAGAGGAAACAGGTGTAATTCTGGCTAACACTCAGCCACTTTCCCTACTCTACTTGTTAGAAGCAAGTCACTAAGTCCAGCCTACACTCAAAAGAAAGTAAACTAAGCTCCACCTTCTGGATAGAGGAACATCAAAGAATTTGTGAACAAAGGCTAAAACCACCACAGTAATTAATAATTTGGGTGAGCTACTTTGAGGCTATACAAATATCCTGTTTTCCTCTTAAAGTTTCACTAGCTAATTTTAATATTCACCTGTGGATCTTGCCTAAAACAATTATCATCGCTGTGACTCTGACAGCCAGCCATTTTCTATAGCCACTCATTCCTTCTACCTGATTTGGAGTCCTTCTGTAAGGATGCTTTGTTCTTTCTCTGCCATTTTATTTATAGCAATATGAATATTTTATTTTTTGGGTTAGAATTTAATACTACCCTCTTCTACTTATTTTCTTGCTTATGTTGTCCCAGGTTTGGCCATTGGCTGCTCAGGTTGGCTCCCATGTTCTTTTTCTGTGTTCCATCTTCTTTTAAAGCACTTCCTTACTTTCTGGCACTATAAGATATTCTAGGCTTGTTTATATTTTTCTAGCCCCAGCCCTAGAATCAGCTATTTCTCCAAGAACACAAAGGTCAATTTGAGAGTCTATGACAAAGGCAGAAACTGCTACGTCAGAATCACACTTGACTATAGCTCTTTAGTTGCCCATAAAAATGCCACCCCTGGTTTTTATATATACTGTGGTCTTCATAAATTCCACCATATCTTTTCCAACATGGCAGGAAAAGCTGGCTGATTAACAAACAATTGGCCTATGCTTAGGGACAGAATGTATGGATAACTCATTGTCGGTTTTTTAGTCAAAGCACACGTAGTTGAATAGTTCACTAAAATGCGCCTATGAGATGATGCTACTATATTTGAAATTTAGCCCATTATTTGGGAAATTGTTAAGGTCAAAAAGCCCACCAGAAGCATTTGAGAGCTGGATGATAATTAATTCAAAACAATCCACTATGGGATGAAAACCACGACCCAGGGTTTAGCAGAGCTTCTTAGAGGGCAGCCTGGGGTAAATGAAGAGAAGTACAGATTGGTAATACTAAGGCTAGAGTGGAAGCTTAGTGTGGGCTGGACACAGAGCTGCTATAACAGAGAAATGCTTTGGGCCAACAAACAGGTGACACCTGTCTGCTGCCATACCTGACGATGGATCATTCCAATTTAACTTCTGCTAACAGTCCAGTTGTAGGCCTCACTTCCCAGGTCTAGGAAACATGTGTATTTCTCTACCCCACTCTTCACCCTTGTCCTCCTATATAAAGGGCAGAATCTTTGAGGGCAAGGATCACACCAGATTCTTTTTTTAGTTTCTTTACCTATCACAGTGTCTGGCACATACTAGATACTCAAATAATTGTAGAATAATGTATCCCAAAATTGCACTCTTCATATGACATAATTTTTCAGCAGTTTTATGTAAACTATCTAATTTATCAGTCACAACTATTTGATAAAACAAAGAGGGAAGAGTGATCAGACCATTTCACAGATGAGCAGACATTACTTACCTTTGGTCTTGGAGAAACTCTGCTTATAGAGCGTTCTCCAAAAGTCCTGGCTCCTATGGGTTTGTTTATAGGTTGTGGTAATCTAAGAAAAGATTTGTAAAATTATAAATAATAAAATATGCCAAGGAAATAAATGCTACTACCTTAGTATTAGAAACATTCTCCAGTTATCCTATTTAACTAGTTAGTATTTACATATATATTCCTTACTTTTGCAATAGTTGTAGCAAAACTGAGTTCAAACGGAATTAATGTGACCACGTAGATAAGAGTAGAACTAGTTACTTCAGCGAGGGTGGAAAATACAAAAGTTTCTATTACACTGAGCTATAAGTTTTAGGAACAAAAAGAGTTAGTGGTGTGGCCACAGGTCAGGGATACCATGCATTTGATTTATTTCCAGTGCTTGGTCTAGCTATGGGATTTCTGAGAGCTGGTCAGGCCCTTTCTCATTTCTGCCACAGTATAAATCACATCCATATTGTGGTATCTTTAATTCACACTGACACTTCTCTTTCCACAGTTTAAACTATTAATAGTGAAAATTCCTGAAGCTACCCTCTCTAATATAATTTCCCCTAGCCTTCAAACATGTTATCTCTGCAGTATGAATCTGCATAAGCCACCTCCTTTTCTACCTGATCCTGCAAATATAAACAGAGCATGTACAGATAGCAGGATTGGTGAATTCATTCACATCCAATAAAAGTTCAAATCCACAGAACCCCTCAGTTCTCTGATAATTTACTACTATAAGCTTTAACTGTAGGTCTGCTTTCCTTTGACTTCTGCACAGCACTGAAGATATGGGGAAGGTTAGCAATAATCTGGTCATGTGGTCAGAAAGATCATCAGTGGCGAGCTGGGACTATAATGCAGATCACTTGATTGGCAGACCACTCTATTGCCACTTCACTGCCTTGAGACACAGAGGAATATCCTACAAGGTGATTTTAACTAGGTGGTTCTTTACCCGTAATTTTCTTTGTTTCCATCTTCAAACACGGAAAAAGCAGATGACAAAGAAGAGATAATATTATTGACTCCCCAAGTTCCAGAAGATCTTGCTTTTTCTGCAATAGAGAAAAAACAGCATTTAATTATTGCATTGGGGAGAAAACATTATTCTTTATGCTAAACTTCAACTCTAAATAAAAAAATGGAATAATAGCTCACAGAAAAGAAGTGATAGCAGCTTTTAAAATACTAGGTAATGCGGTAAGTCACTATGTATTCAGATAAAGTAACTTAATTATGGTCACAGCGGTTCGCATTCAAGTTCTTGCCACATATAAAAACATGGTGTTCATCATTCTCCTAAAACATTGTTATTGTCACCTGACTCACTTAACAAAGCTCTCAGTGGCTTTGTTTCCCATTTTAAGAAAGAATTAACCATTGTACCTTTATATTTCAGATCCTCCTGAATCTAACTGGATTTTAATATTGTTTTTTTAAAAATTTATGTTAAAGAGAGAAAGGGCGAGATAGAGAGAGGGAGCAAGGAAGAGAGAGAGAGAGAGAAACATAGAGAGAGAGAGAGAGAAACATTGACTGGTTGCCTTCCACATGTGCCCCAATCAGGGATCAAACCCACAACCTGGCTGTGTGACCTGACCTTTTGGTGTACAGGATGATGCTCCAACTGAGCCATACTGGCCAGGGCTTATTTAGTTTATCATGATCTCTCCCTGGTTTCCAGCAGGAATCCCTTGATTCCAGACAAATGCAGGATAGTTGCTGGTCTCCAGCACTCCACCCCTGCCATTCTACTACCAGGCAAAACTCGAGTCAGACCTCAAGTACTCAGCCCTTTCTAGCTGTTTCTACCCATGGGGATCTAGTCCTTCTTTGGCACTATTATTATTTTAGAAACAAACCTGATCTATGACACACATCAAGTACCTTTTCGAAGATTCTCGGATTTTTTAATTTCACACATTCCCTGCCCTTATGTGGCAAGCTAATCAAGGGTAGTGCCACTTCTTGTATAATTCTTGATATTCCTATGACAGCCATCTACAATGCTATGTACTTAGCAGTTTTAAACAAATTCTTACTTTGAAACTGAGCTTCAAATGCATCTTCATTTTGATCTAGAGATGGCCATTCATCTTTGTCATCAGAAACATCAGGAAGTGTAGGAGCCTGAAACATATTCATGATGAACCCTTAAAGGAGTAGAAAGAATAACTGTAAACAATGCTGCAAAAACCTTTCATTAATCTACTGTCAGAGGCTACACATTCCAACCAAAGGCTTTACCTAATGCTTCTTTTGTGTGCACGGTGGGTGATGGCTGCACTTTGGATGGTGTTGCCTGAACCATTCCCAGGGATGTGTTTGGAGTTGTGTGAAAAGAACTTGTGTTAACAACCTTATGTGTTTCACACCCTATTAAAGGAACGGGGACAAGATGCAATATTAGTAGGGAAATCAAAATTATTTAAAAGGTATACAATATAAGAAACTTATTACATTAAAACATTTATTATTGTTGATAATTATAATTATCACTAAGGATTTCCATTACTAATGTACTTTCATTTTTTATCTTATTAATAATCCCATGAGGTAGGTAAGGCCCAGATCTCTCTCTTCTTCCTTCTCTGTTCACTCCAACCACACCTCCCCCCAACCGCGCCCCCCCCCCGCCCCCCGCCACGCACGCTGTGCTTAGATATATCAGGGACATTCCCACCTGAGGGTCATTCTACATGGGCGTGAAACAGGTTTTCTAAGCTAGCCACATGAGCAGCCCCCTCTTCCAGGCTTTGACCACTAAATATTACTTTCTTTTTGGACATCTTCCCAGTCACTTCTATAGTTTTGATCCACCTCTCCAACAGCAATACTTCCTTTCCCCTCCACATAGGTGGGTTTTGTCCTTTCTGTTCATGACTGCACCTAACTCCCTACTATAGTGCCAGGCCCCTAGAGTGAGCTCAGGAAGTGTGGGTTCAATGCAAGGGTCTCCAGCTGTTTTTGAGTAGCTCTGCTCCCAGAGAACTGTCATTGGAAAGGATGTCACAGTCACATGGGGGGGGGTGAATGTCCAAGCTATGTGTCTTATTTTACTTATAAAACTTACATAACTTCAGTGCAAATGCCTCTAACAAAGTAGTACCAAATAGAACTATAACATCCCTAATTAAACCTTTAATCACATTTCCTACCTCATGACATATTAAAGTTGACTCCTGTTTTAGATGAACTTGAGAAATTTACAGTAAGGTTTCACAAATCAAGCTTCCAAAAGATTCTAACTAGTAAGATGTGACTAACAAGTAGGTTTCTACCTCTATTTGAAACAGTCCAGGACTCATCTAACCCCTATATTCTAATAGGAAAGCTAACACACAGCTTCATGAACCATGGCCACCACACAGACCTCCGAGCGACCTGGAGAAATCTGGGAAACAGGTCAGAAGCAAATGTATTGTAACTACACATTACCTTCTTTCATCTCTGCTCTGCTCTGTGGCTTGAATTCCTGAGTAGTTCTAGTTACACATCTGGAAGAGAAAACTCTTAAGACACACTAACTCTCAAGAAATAATAGTAAAAAAATGTCAGCAATTACAAACCTACTGGTAAAAAAAAAAAAAAAAAAAAGGATAGAACTGCTTAGGTCTACAGTGTAAGTAAATAAAATGTTTGTTTTATTTTTTTCCATTTCCTTTTGAGGAAAAGAATTCTTACAATTATAGGCCAGGTACTAATGTTTGCCTGACACAGTGATTATGTATTTTAATAGCATGCTAATTATTCCTTTAATCATTCCTTTATGTGGTACTGCAGGATAATAGCTCCCTAATTCAAATGTTCCCATTCATCACATAGGCTAACGGGCTAACACACAGCTCTCCTGAGTCATGGTAAGGAAAAGCACTGCTGAGCTTTAGCTGCATGGCCACCACTCGTCATGAGCCAGTTGATACAGTACACTGTTTTCCAGATTTTAATGATTATTAAGAAAGAAAAAATGGCGCAAAAGAACTTATATCAGTTTGTTTTAAGTTTAGTTGTGATAGTGGACTTCATCCATTTAACACTGCTAAAATCTTAATAGACCCTGTTAGGATATAAAGTAAAAAGTACAGCACTTTTAATTTTACCACCTTGGTAGTGGCTGCTGGACAGGCATCATTTTTACCAGGCATGTCACTGCTGCTGTTCTTATCATTTTATAGGTGCATAAATTAACTATGAAGACCTAATGGAATCATGACTCCCACACAACAGTCCTCTTCTTACATACATGGTAGAGTACCCAGGTCTGAATTATTATCTTAATGTGAGTGAAAAAGCATGATGATTTAAAATCTTATTTCCAGGGGAAATCACTGACAAAAGTTAACCGCAAACATTAAGGGGAAACAGTACTTAAGAACCATAATATGTGTTAAAGAGTTTAGCCCAAAGGGAGAATGTGAAATTAATTGTAGCTTTTATTTTTTCTAATAGATCAATAAAATGGTTATATGTTGAAAGAGAGAAACTGAAGATAAATATGTAAACAAAACAAGTGATATGATACTCTGTTTTAGAAATCTAGGAAAATCCCTCAAAACTGGGGATACCTCTGTAGCAGTATATAGATATTGTGTAATGGATATTAATCTCAAACCACTCCTGGTGAGAAGACAGAAGGAAGATGAGAAGAACAAATGTTAAGAAACTGTCTGGATTGTAATAATCCCTATGTGTATTCAGTAAGAGGTAGTAAGCAAAGGCAGTTTCAGTTTAACAGATGTATATTCTTCTGTTATAAAAAGATGGTTGAATTTCAGTATAGGGAAAATTTTTAATTCAAGAGAGCAGTATGAAGTAAAACATATAATCCAAAAGAAGTATGAAAGAAGTCAAATCTGCAAGATTTAGGGCTAAAGTTTTGGGAACTTGGTTTAAAAACAGGAACTAACTGTCTTTTACATCTTGCTCCTGATTTTGTAAACTATGTAAGAAACTGACAGACACCATTCACAGCACTGTCATCACTGGACCAACTCTGGCTCACCTGGTATCATTTCCGGCCACTGAAAACATGGAGTCTGTCCCTGGCTGGGCTGCCAAAGGAGCAGGAGGAGCTGCACTCTGGCTGATGGCTGGGGACACCAAAGCCACAGTGACCGCATTGGTTTCAGGAGGAACAGCAGCAGGTGCCTGTCTGGGTTTCTCTCCCATGCCCTCTGAGGTCTGCTGAGTTATGGTTGGCAGAGACGGAGTGCTCAGTTCCTGCTGGGAGTTGACACTTGGCCCCAGGCATGCTGGATTAACCTGTCATGTTAAGCAAACAAAAGCAAAGCCATGAAGTCCAGAATCTTAGTAATGAGATGTTACAGCGTTTCAAACACTGGCATCCGTCTTCAGTAGATTCCTTTCTCCTTGAGGTATTCTGAAATGAACAGTCGACAAGAACACAAAGGACCATTCTACATGACAAATGGTTTTGTAGTTTAACCATAGATACAACTGGCAGCTCAAACTTCAAACCACTGAAATAACACCCCCTTTAATTTTATTATATTAGTATTTAAGAACTGTCTTATTTCTCTTCACTTAATTTTGGGAAAAGACCAAGTCAATTTATCAAATACTCATAATAATGTTCCTCCCATCAAAATTTTACCTTTGGTAGCTATTTTCTCTTTAATGAATAGGAAACCTGAGTATAAACTACAATTATAACTGCCACACAAACAAGCATGGCTTACACAAGATAGACAACAAACTCTTCACTTAAAATCTTTGTTTTCCTATTCAATGTAGAGTGTAATTGTACACTCTTTTGTTATCAAATTTAAAGAGGGAAGAGTGAATTCCTCATATAAAAATATTTTTAATTGTTAATTGTTAAAATGTTAATACCAAATATCTAGGGCAAAAATAGTTATTTCACAGACAAAAGGATAAAATATAAAACTTTCAAACTCACAGCTTCCGGTCTAGAAGGCAGAGTAAGTAAATGGTATTTTGGCCTACTCCCATGAACACATCAAAATCACAACTAAATTATAGAACCACTCTAGAAAACCACCTGAGGACCAGGTGAATAGAAGTCTTGAATAACTAAGGACATAAAGAAACCATGATGAGACAGGTAGGAGGGGCAGAGAGACACAAGGCAGGCAGTCCCAAATCCACATGTGGCAGTTAAGAATTGGAGCAATGCAGAAGTCCTCCTCCCTGAGGTGTGAAGGGTCCCAGTACCACACCAGGCTCCTCATCCAAGATCACTGTGATAGGAAGTGAAAAATCAGAAGATTCCGTCTGGGTGAGACAGAGAGCTGCTATAGTCCCAGGCATCCTCTTAAAGGGTCTGAGCACAAATACTCACCCTAAACTTCAGAGAAGGGATAGCAGTTTGAAAAGTTCCAGAAACATACTTGGAGGAACTGAATTATAAGGCTCAAGGTGAGGCCTAGAGGGGCAGCTATATCCCAGAAAGAAGTGCTAGCAGGAGCCATTGTTCCTTTGATTGCCCCACACCACACACAGCCTACAGTTGGCATAGGTCAGGTCCATATATAGTCAAACTTCATTTCTCAAATGTCTTCTATCTTGAACAATTTGGTTCTTGACCAAGTTGTTCACTGAAAAATGTCTCGGTTATCAAACAAACTTTGGTTTTTGAACTCACAACCCTTTCAAGCTGACACCTCAGCTTAAAAATATAGTTTCTCTCAGGCAACAAAGGAGAGAATTTTTTGTTGCTGGGGAAATCAAGGATTAGCACAATTGTAAAATATAAAGAGGCCATCAAGAGTGCTAATGTTGCTAAAGGTGTGAAAGAAACAATGATCACAGACAATTAAAAAGGTAGAAAAACTGTTGTTGATTTGGATAAAGAAAAGAAGTTGGTTAGCCAGTGACAGCATTTCAGAGGCAATGATATAGGAACAAGCAAAGATGCCCCATGCTGATATGAAAGACTCCTCTAGAATGAGTGCTGAAAGTGATTCAAGGCTAGCAGGGGGTGACTTGATAAATTTTAAAAGTGCTTATTTATAGATTAAATAGTATATTAGACATGTACTATATATAAGAAAGGTTAAAACAGGGAATCAGTTGGGGGTCTAGAATGGATTATTTCAATTTACATGATTTCTAATGGAAAAAAATGATTTGGTTTTCTAACAAACCGGATCTCGAACAGCCTTCTGGAATGAATTGAGTTGGAGAATTGAGGTTATACTATAGAGCTATTCATTAACCTGGCTAACACAATTCTCACCCCACCCTGGTAATTCTCTAACCCTTGCCCCACTAGACTCACACACTCACTGAACCTCTTGTGGCCTCCGACTGCCCTGTTCCTCTTACTAATCGGCCCCCAGCCAGGCACTAGTGGTAGTGGCCTGGGTTCACAGAATAATCTCTCCCAGGTGTCTCTATCCCCAGTAAAGGAAGCTACCAATTGGAGATTACTCTGTAGCTCTTACTAGGTGGCACTGGGCTGGACACAGGAAGCAGATGACCTTGGCCTGTACTGAAGACACTCCCAAGAAGCTCCAAAAAACACCAACCAATCAGCATCACAAATGACACACCCAAAGGATGGACTGACAGGCACCAGAGCCGTGCTAAAGCAAAGCCTGCTCCATGGGGTCAGCCCCAGCAGAACAGCTTGTCTGCTGTGGTATCATGGCTAGTTCTCACAGCCAATCAGCCTGAGGATCAGTCCCACCCACTGATGTGCCAATGCACTCAGTTACAACAGGAGGGCACACAAATCTCACACAAGGGACAACCTTGGAGCATCCAACTCAAGTGAACAGGGAGACTGTGCCACTGGGCCTCACAGAACCCCTACTACACAAGGCCACCCTGCTAAGATGTAAAGGCATAATAGATAGCCCAGCTGGCGTGGCTGAGTGGCTGAACATCGACCTATGAACCAGGAGGTCATGGTTCAATTCCTTGTCAGGGTGTATGCCCAGGTTATGGGCTTGGTCCCCAGTGTGGTAGCTGATCAATGATTCTCTTTCATCATTGGTGCTCTATCTCTCTCTCTCCCCCACTCCCTTCCTCTGAAATCAATAAAAATATATTAAAATTAAAAAAAAAGACATAACAGATACATCTACTACATAGGAACAAACAGGGAGGCGGCCAAAATGAGGAGACAAGGAAACATGTCCCAAATGAAAAAATAGGACAAAACTCCAGAAAAAGAACTAAATAAAATGGAAGGAAGCAATCTATCAGATTCAGAGTTCAAAACACTGGTTATAATGGTGCTCAATGAACTTAGGAGAAGAATAGATGATCTCAGTGAGAACATCAACAGAGACAGGAAACATGAAATGGAAAAAGAAAACATAAAAAAGAACCAGTCAGAAATGAAGAATAACGAAAATGAACCATACATTAGATGGAATCAATAGCAGATTAGATGAAGAAAGGAATCAAATCAGAAATTTGGAAGACAAAGTAGCATAAGACACAATTAAAACAGCAAAAAAGAAAAAAAAATTAAATGAAGATTATTTAAGGAATTTCATAGAAGTACCACAAGGAGAAGAGAGGAAGAGAAAGAGAGAGAGTGAGAGAGCGAGAGAGCGAGAGAGAGAGAGAGAGAGAGAGAATGCAAAAGGTTGAAAACCTATTTGAAAAAATAATGATGGAACACTTCCCTAACCTGGTGAAGGAAATAGACATACAAGTCCAAGAAGTACAGAGTCCCAATCAAGATGAACCCAAAGACGCTCACACCAAAACAGACCATAATCAAAATGCCAGAATTTAAAGTCAAAAGAGAGAATCTTAAAAGCAGCCTTTGAAAGCAGTTAGTTATCTATAAGGGAGCTCCCATAACCCTCAGTTCATTTCTCAACAGGGTGCAGTGCCTTCAAGGATGAGAAAATGTGGTGACTTACCTTCCAGGACATCATGAGCAACCAAATTATCACCCAAGTGTGAGGGTGGAGTAAAGGTCTTTCATGTGTGAGATCTCAAAAAATTAACCCTCAGATATGCTTTTCTACAAAAAGCTCTTGGAGACTATGTGCCACCAAAATGGAGATAGATGTTAAGGAGCAACAGTGACAAGGGAATGAGAAAACAGGGATACAACAAAGGAGAGGAGCAAGGGAAGGACAGCTGCTGTAGGCCAGCCTAGAGGACCAAGACAGAAAGCTATGGGGGATATGTGTCCAAGAAAAGTGAAACTAAGAATATATCTGATGCATTTGAACACAATGAACATTGGAACATAATTGAACAGTTTCTTTAGAGAGAGTGGGGATATAGAACTGGTAAGTACCAAGAAAATATAGCAAAAAAACCCCAATTCTTTTAACAATTTCTTGGAACTATGCCAGGAAAAAAATTATGCAAAAAAGGAAATCCAAATAAATAAGAAAAAACAAAACATTCCAATAGAATCATAAATATATAAATACAGGGTGCGGCAAAAGTAAGTTTACAGTTGTAAATACTCAAAATGCAGAGTTTATTCTTGTATTATTATTGATTAACTATTGTATTATTTTCCATATAGCATACTTTTGCCCCACACTGTACAGAAATATATAAACATGTACATGCATACTTAACATCAGAATTAACTAAAAATAGGGCCTAGGAAGGAGCAAATAAAAAGGAGGAAATCAATGGCATGGCAAGACTCAGTAAAGAGCACACAAACCTCAGGATTTTCCTGAAAAGCGGGAAGGTGCTCCTGGGATGTCTCTACCGCTTGATGCAACTTCTTATAAAGTTTATCCATTTTCTCTTTCAGTAGTTGTTCTTCAAAAGCATTTGCTTCTTTCATTTTCATATAATGTCTATCTTCATTTACTTTAGAAAAGATAAATGGTTTGAATGCAAAGTTTAAATTTAGGCCATAGGATTGCAATTTTTTACTAGTCTTTTCCATATGTATTAGGTTTTCCATATATATTAGGTTAAAACATGTATTACATTTATTTTGCCAGCTATTTATTTAAATTAAAGTATAAATGACATATAACTATTTGTTTCAGGGGTACAATATGATTCTATATTTGATCAGAAGGTAGTTAGTAGTTAACATCTGTCACCTTACGTAGTTACAAATGTTTTTTCCTTGTGATCAGAACTTTTAAGATATACTCTCTTAGCAACTTATAAATGTGCAAGTTTATTAACTATAGTCCCCATGCTGTACATTATACCCCATGACTTATTTATTTTATAACTAGAAGTTTGTACCATTTCACCCCCTTTGCTCCTTTCACCCTAATCCCTGCCAACCACCAACCTGTTTGTATTTATGAGTTTCTTAACTCCAAATAGAAGTGATATCATACAGTTTTGTCTTTCCCTGATTTACTTCACTTAGCATAATGCCCTCAAGGTCCAGTCATGTTTTTACAAATGGCAAGATTACATTATTTTTCACAGATGAATAATATCCCAGGGTGTGTATGTAGATGTATTAATCACAATTTCTTTATCCATTCTTGCATTGATGGACCCTTATCTTGGGTATTAGAAATAATGCTGTAATAAACATGGGGGTGCATATATCTTTTTGAGTGTTTTCATTTTGCATAGTGTTTTGTATACTAACTTTGTATCTTGTAACTTTACTGATTTTTTAAATTAATTCTAACACTTCTTTGATGTTTCTCCATACACATATCATGCTATCTGCAAATAGTGAAGTTTTACTTCTTCCTTTCCAATTTGGATGCCTTTTGTTTTTCATGTGTAATTGTTCTGTGTAGGACTTCCAACACCATGTTGAATTAGAGTGGCGAAAGTGTGCATCCTTGTCTTATTCTTGATCTTAGAGGAAAATCTTTCAGCTTTCATGACTGAATTTGGGGTTAGTAGTGGGATTTATTATAGTGAGGTACATTCCCTTTATACCCACTTAGCTGGAAGTTTATCTATCATAAATGGATGTTGAATTTCGTCAAATGATTTTTCTGAATCTATTGAGATGATCAATGATTTTATCCTTGATTTTGTTTAGTGATGTGTCATGTTCAATGATTTGAGGATGTTGAACCATCCCTGCATTGCTGGAATAAATCCCACCTGATCCGGGTGTATGGCCTTTTTAATGTATTCAGTTTGCTAGTATTTTGTTGAGAATTTTTGTATCTGTGTTCATCAGGAGAATTGGCCTGTTATTCTTTTTTTGTGGTGTTCTTGTCTGGTTTTGGTATTAGAATCAAACTGGCCTTATAATAATATGAGTTTGGAAGTGTTTCCTCTCTTCTATTTTTTGGAAGAGCTTGAGAAGATTTGGTATTAACTTTCTGAATGTTTGATAAAATCCACCAGTGTAGTTTGATAGAATTCACCTTTTAATTATCATTTTTATCTGCCATCAGCATGGTTACTTTTACGATAAGAGCATGTAAATTACAAAATTTACATGTTGATCAACAATATTTGGTAATAACACAGTATGATACATCTAAAACAAACATGATTGTGGAAATCATGTGAAAATGGAATCATTTTTGAAATATTTAAATCTAAGAAGAAATAAAACTAAAGCTCTCTGAAGGGTCAGTATGTCAAGTACACTGCGGGTAATCCCACTTACAATGACTGGGTTAAATAACCATGTCATACAAATTAAATCACCTGGCTAAGACTTTAGGTCACAACATGTGAAAGAAAAATGCATCTGTGCATGGCACAAAATGGGTCCTCCATTGGTGTTAAATGACTATTCTTTCAGGTACCAATGAATGAGAAAAAAAGGAAGGCTAGCAGAGTGACGATAGTACAGATAACTGAGATGGTATAAGTCCTGAGTGGAACAAAGGCTCATTTTCCTCCAAGGTCTACATGATTACAGCAAAATAAATAAATAAATAAAAAGTACAAATGTTGGTGTTAACATTCAGTTTTCCCTGTGAGAAAACCTTGGATGCCTCCATAGTCATAAGTAACATAGCACTTTATCAGAAAATTCCTTCTAAATGTCTTATTTGTATTAATTGCAGATCTTGAAAAAAATCTCTTAACTCCAATTCCTAACTTAATCCTTTGATAGTACAAATAATTGGCCCAGTGATTTAGAGTTGCTATATATAGAAGTTCACCTATACAGGTAAATCAAGTTTTAAAATACCTATTTCACTAAAAGCTAAAGCAACACTGGTGTGGATATCTATATTAGTGCTGTTTCATCTCCAATCCCTTCAACAACAAGGCTACCACAATATCAATGAATAAAGATGTCTAGGCTTTTGATAGGATGAGCTGGAGACTTTGCAGATTCTTTTACCACATCAATTATCTGTTTAAAAATGTTACTTGGAAATAAGGATTATTTTAGTGATATAAAAAAAAACTCAAATAAAACTGCTGTACCCCACTGCTCATGCTTTCTCCGTTGATTGTACTTGTGGGCTCTCAGCTCTTCAAAGGAGAATTCTGACTCTCCACAAATGAGCTTCTCCTTGCAGTACATAACAACCTGCTGAATGTCAGTTCTGGCTGTTAGAGTGGGATGTGCAGAGTATTCTGATTTAGAAATCAAGACCACCCTTTGTTCCCTATAATGGGAAAAAACACATTATTTACAACACTATATAAAAGCAGCTCTTGATGAAAACTAAGGAATAAATTAATGTACTTACATATTCGACTCTTTATCACAAGCTGAAGATGTTAGTTTAGAAACTTCTGAACCCTAAAAAGACAAAACAAAACCACTTACATACCTGAAAAGAAACCATCACACAAATTATTTCACAAAACAATATAAAAATGCTTAAAGGGCCTCTCCATGATCACATAGATTTATTTATGTTCTTTTAAATTATAATTAACTAGGAGCCCAGTGCGCAATTTCAAATCACGCAGTGCCGCCCACCCTCGAGTTGCCAGTCCGGCCCTGCCTCCCTCTCAGGCCCTTGAAGCAGCCCTGGCCGCTGCTGATCAGGCCATCTCCCAGTGCAGGTGCAGAGTCCCCTGCCACCCTGCCCCCAACACTGTGTGTGCAACCTCTTCCTGTCCTGTTGACCCGTTACAGCGTCCCGGTTAATTAGCGTATTTCTCTTTTTTATATATAAAGGTATCTGAAACTTGAGTTTGCATTATTGGTTTGTAACTTCTACTAAAAAGACCAATAGAAAGTGATTTACAAATTCTCTACTTGGTAGTAGAGAAGGGCAGGCACTTATTCTCTTCAATCCCATCTAGGAGCTGGGCCACAGTGCCTAAGTGTTATAGGATTAACGTTGCAAAATGCCACATTTTTAATCATTAAGATTTTCTTCTGGTACTATTCTATCCTTACAAGTTCCCAATGCTAGCTAGCATCTGTTCACTAAACAACTATTTACTGAATAACTCATACATGGCCTGTCCTGACCTAGGTCCTAGGAATGTGACCATAAACAAGACCCATTACTGCTGTCTAAAAACTCAGTCTGGGCAATAGGAAGCAGCAAGGAGGCTGACATGAATGTGTAGGATGTAAATTGGAAGTGTGCGTATCTATCAAAATTAGAAATTCATATTCTACTTCTAGAAATATGTTATATTAAGAAAACATGCCATGTAAGGAAAGATCAGAGTCATTTCTATTGCATTTAGCTTAAAGGAGGTCCCAGAAAACTCTGAAAAAGCAGTTGTGCCAGGAAAGATGCTGGAAAAAAGGCTGAGGGAAAGAAAGATGAGCATATTTTTAAAATATATTTTATTGTTTTTTTACAGAGTGGAAGGGAGAGGGATAGAGAGTTAGAAAAATAGATGGGAAAAATGGATCAGCTGCCTCCTGCACACCCGCTACTGAGGATGTGCCTGCAACCAAGGAACATGCCCTTGACCGGAATCGAACCTGGGACCCTTCAGTCCGCAGGCTGACGCTCTATCCACTTAGCCAAACCCGTTAGGGCAAGATGAGCATTTTTACACTTCAATGAGTCATTAGGGCAGAAGAGATCTTGACAGGGCAAAAATCTTGAGGAGTAAAGACAAGCTCAGGTGAAAAGCTGCATTTTTCTATCGAGATGGCAGGGAAGGGTGCAGTTACATTTATGGGTTGATGGCAGAAAATTTACAGATATCATCTGATGGCTTCTGCTGTTATCAATGAAATAGTATTTTTGCCAGCTCCTGAGGGAGAGGTTAGAGTCACGTCCCAAGTTCCAAATTTGAAGAGCATAAAAAGGAGTTTTGACAGCCAGTTTGAAATGGAATTGCCAGGGCCTAGAGCAAAGAATATCTTTACATGATATTATTCTACAATGTCATTATAATTTTAGATATTTTACAACAGCATATTGTACAATTATCCCAAACAAACTTACAAACGAATTCTTTGAATGGTTGGCAGTAATTAAAAAAAAAAAAAAAAAAAAGGACATGAAAGGATTTAATCCCTTTCAGAAGGAATTAAGGCACTGGGAAGGCACTTGAGCATCCTATATTGGCCCCTCTTGCCTTTTGTGCCAAGAGGGACCCTCGTCTCACAATCCAATTGTCCTCAGCTGTTGCCTGAGCTTTCTGTTCATGCTGAGCTTGAAGCCTTGTGGTGGCTGGTACCATGGATCTATCTCACACCCAATCGTGTGAGCTGGGCCCTCACTGGAGAAGAAACCTGAGTTCTCCGAGATATGTGATCAGCACCGGGACCCCGCCAGCAGGCCAGGGGTTCCCAAGGCAGGAGCTGGGCATGGAGGCCACGGGGGCATAGGCTACCAAGGAGACAGAACTGAACCTCACATCACCCTGGTTGACCTCGGAGGATGGCTGGTTAGCCAGAGACGGGTAAGATTCCTCAGGGAAGGAACAACCTAAGACAGGCACAGTCGCAGAGGGGCCATCAGGAGAGAACTTGGGGGCAACAGAAGTGGGGCACAGAACCTCACCCCCCAACATTGCAGGTGCTTGAACCCTCGCCCCTTCTGAAGGAGGTCTCCTGCCCCCATGACTGCTTTGCGCTTCCCACACCCTGCTCAGATTGGGACCCAGGCAACAGAGACTTGGCCCAGCTCACATTGAGATACAGGTGACAGGCAGAGACTTGGCCCAACTCAGATAGGGACCCAGGTAACGGACAAGAGACTTGGCCGACAGCAGCTGCCCTATATCTAAATTCAGCCAAGCATCAGGAATGCTCAGGGCCTACTCAAGAATGCAAATAATCTTTCCCACTAATATTTACAGGGTAAACTAAGATTGTTGGTAGAGTATTAAATTTAACAGTAAAACAGAAATCAAGTTTTCAGATTAATTTAAACAGGCTAATTGAAGTAAGTGAATATTCAAGTAAATTTAATTGTACTGGACAAAAAGCTGTTCTTAAAGTAATAACTAAAATTTCTATTGATAGTTCATCTCATTGTAAAATTCCTGAACATGCAATGAACCTAAAGCAGTCATATTTTTGGGCAAAAAAAAAAAATTTTAAATTTAAAGTTATCAAAACTGCATTATAAAATTTACAAAAACCTCCATTAATCAAAAAAAAAAAGGGGGGGAGGGACAGTAGGGTAATATCATGTAAGGAAAAATATCCTATAAGTAAATTACATCTAGAAAATTTTTACTTTACAAAATTCATTTTCATTTGTAATGCTAACAGCAAGACACCCATAAAAAACACACATAGTGTCTAAATAAGACAAAGGAAAATCGTTTGGGCAAAAATAAAAAGGATCCCAAATCAATTATATAGAAAGGATTTCTTTATTAACTTTTGGTCGAGAATATGTTTATATATCTTCAGAAAACAACTCCAAGACCATGTGGATTCCTGCAACAGAGAGGAATTGACAGGTCTGCTCCAACCACGAAGACAAGAGGAAAAACAGTCCAGAGATGGAAGATGCTGACGCCTTGCCATGTGAGCAGTCAGCAGCTGTGCACTGCTGCAGGTTGCCTAGGACCAAACCAGAGAGGGTTGGACCTGCATTGCCACCATGTGCTCACCATCCAGATATCATTGCTGACATGTACACATAAGGAACTGTTAGACATTGAAACGGGGACTCAGTACTGTTGGACATTGAAATTGGGACTCAAACATTTTTTACTATTATTATTTTTTTTGTTATTATATGTTAATTTCTAGTATGCAGAGGCAAAATTATTTTTTTTTTACCTTTTTTTATTGTTTTAAGTATTACAAATAGTAGTACATATGTCTCCTTTTTTTAAAGGAAAGAAATGGGGGGGGGAATAGATACAGAGGCAAAGAAGTATTGAACAGACTGTCAAACTACATTGGGAAGGCAGGGAAGGTTGGGCGAGGGGGGCTGTAAGAGATCAACCGAAGGACTTGTACGCATGCATATAAGCACAACCAATGGATACAAGACGCTGGGGGTGGGGGGAGAGGGCGGGCAGGTGAAGGCATGTACTGGGGGGTAGGGGAAACTGGGGGGAGGTCAATGGGGAAAAAAAAGGAGACATATGTACTACTATTTGTAATACTTCAAACAATAAAAATAAATAAATAAAAGGAGTTTAATTAAATTCATTATAATTTGGCATTAGAGTGAAACGGGAAATAAGATATACATAAAATAAAGAGATACATAAAACATAAAGAGTGCTTGAGAAACTGGAAATACAATTGCCTGAAATAATAGAGCCTGGGTTTGATGTTACAGATACCAATGTTTAAAGCTGAGGTTTTAAAAAAAAAAAAATTTTATTCACTGATTTTAGAAAGGGGGTGGGAAAGGACAGAAACATCAATTTTTGTTCCACTTATTTATGCATCCATTGGTTGATTCTTCTATGTGGTCTGACCAGAGATCGAACCATAACCTTGACATATTGGGAGGACATTGTAAGCAACTAAAATAACCAGTCAGGGCCTGAAGCTGAGGTGGTTTTATTTAAATTGATTTTAGAGAGGGAGAAAGGAAGAAAGTGAGAGTAAGAGTGAGAAAGAGAGAGAAACATTGATATGAGAGAAATACATTGACCAGTTGCCCCCATATACACCCTGACCAGGGGTTGAACCTGAAACCTAGATATGTGCCCTGAACAGGAATAGAACCTGAGACCTTCCATTGCTCAGGACAACACTTCAACCACATGGAGCCACACCGGCCAGGGCTGTTTTTAAAACTGGGTTCAGGAGCCTCCAGGTGATTGTGGCCCAGGGTAGGGCTTCCTGGGCATGAGAAGGCCAGCAGAACAAAATAAAGAAGCTGCTGGGGATCTTCTCAGCGTATGGACACAGGAGGTTGTATAGTGGGGGTGCCTAGGTCAGATAAATGTAAGACGGTGTGGTTAGTCAGTAAGTTATTTAAATTTAATATTGGAATCCTGGCCAGGTAGCTCAGTTTGTTAGAGCATCATCCTGAAAAAACCAGGGTTCCGGGTTAAATCTTCATTTAGGGTACATACAAGAATCAACCAATAAATGCATAAATAAGTGGAACAACAAATCAATGTTTCCCTCTCTCTCTCATTTAAATGTTTTTAAAATTTAATATTGGAAGTGAGCAGTGATAGATGACAACAGGCCAGAAAGTCACCACAGGTGCAAGTAGATGACATGGAGGTTAGGGTCACAGGATGTATAAGGCAGCAGATTACTGTTCAATACCATCCCCAGTTTATAGAAATGTTATTACCTGATTCTTAGAAACACAGGCTGGATTTGATTTTGATGTCATCATTTGGTTTAAAATCTGAGCATTATGAAGAGGTTCTGAGGGTCTAGCTATGGGGCAGGAGGAATAATGAAATAAAGAGGAATAAAAACCATATTAAAAATTATTACAAACATATTCTCCCGATCTTTCAATAGAAGTATTACAAAATAAATCAGCTCTTTCAACACTGTCTCACAAAGTAGAACTAAAACACTTTTTGGATAAGAGAAATATTATACAAACGATTTTCTGATCAATTCAAAATGCCCAAAAATAATGTAAACTGTAGTTATTTTTTTAAAAAAGGGCAAGTTAGTCCACACTTACTGCTTAAATATAATGTTTATTTCTAAGGAAGAAAATGACTACATTTCTTTAAAGTTGTATTAAACACATTGGATTCAAATCAAACAGATAGACTCTAGAATAAATACTGCTCTCAATTTTGGGCAATTTTTATTTTTTGAAATCCTAAGAATACAATGAAATCAAGTCTTTCTTGTGGGTTTGCTCTTTTAAAGTGTTAAGACAGAGCCCCTGATCTCCAGTGCTATTTAAGCAGGCCTTAATATGATTAAGAGTACCTTCCCCATTACCTAAGACAATACAATCAATAAAACTGGAAAAAAAAAATAGTTGAGGGGTGGGGGATGGGAAGAAGCAGTGCAAATCAGAGACTAAATTAGCAACAATTTAAACATTTTACAAAACATTATTTTACCTTGAGCTGGCAAATGGGTTTTGGTAACACGTGTCTGAAATAACCTAAATGACAATAGAAAGGCACAAATAATCTATATAGATAATACACTTCAATTTAATACATATTTGCAAAAACTAAATATGCCAAGTAGCTTATTCTAAGCTAGAAAAGATTGAGATCAAGGGAGAATGTAAAGTTGAATTTTAGAGTTGCTCCAAAACTTAAAAAAGAAATTCTGGGATTATCTTCACATCGAATAGATTCAGATTAGAAAATGCATCTGTTTGAATAGTTTATATCAGTATTTCTTAAACCCATATAGCAAATGCACCCTTCTTCTCTATGTACCAAGTATGCCAATGTTCCAACATGGGGTACTTAAACCCTCTTTTTAAGCATTCTATATACCTGGAACATAATGAATATGTTTGGAAGGAGCTACTACTTATAAAGGCACATATAGAATTGTTCACACTGTAAGAACTTAAATGTCATTTTATGGCACTTTTGAACATCAAGCCAATCTGTCAAGTCATATGCAACATCCAGAGCTGACGTTTTTGAATGATGTGAGCAAGAGTGCACAGTATGAAGAGAATAAGAGACATATAGCCAAAGGCAACCAGATGCCAAATTGGATTTTACTCTTAATTCAAACAAACCAATGGTTTTAAAAAAAAATTACATAGCAATGAATAACTGAAAATTAGATAATAAAGAATTACTGATAATTTTTTGTAAGGTTCCACAAGAAATCAACTTTTACAGATGTTTACGGAAGTAATTTGGTAAAATATTTTGCTGTCTTACATTTGCTTTAAATTCTACATAGAAAAAACAAGTTCAACTGTCAAAATTACTATTAAAAACAGCACAAGGGGCCCCGGCCAGGTATCTCAGCTGATTACCGGTAGAGCATCATCCTGATATGCCAAGATTGCAGGTCAATCTCCAGTCAGGGCACATACAAGAATCAACCAATGAATGAATAAATGGGAACAATAAATTGATGTTTCTCTCTCAAAAAAAAAAAAAAAAGCATGAGGACTATAACAAAGTAAAAGAAAAATAAAAAGAGTATATTAAATGCTGGAAGGGGTGTAGTCAGATAAACTCTCCCATATGCTGCTAAAGAGGGACCAGCAGAACTCTGGTATAACCTTTCCAGTAGGAAATCTGGTGATATGTATCACAAGCCTTAAAACTCTTTCTATACCCTTTCACTCAGTAGTGTCAATTCTGAGAATCTATCAGAAGAAACTAGCAAAAAATAGGAAATATATTAGGAGATACTTTAATGATGAGGGAAAACAATCTTGATGTAAAGCTGCATATATAACATAAAGCATGGCTGCTATACTGTAAAAAGCAGAGAAACACCAAAAAGCCAACTAAAATGCCAAAAAGTTTCTTCTGCTTTTTTAGTTTTCTGAACCTTTCAAATTCCCTAAATGAAGGATACTACGTAATCACAGAAAAAGTAAACAATTGTGCAAACCAAACTTATCCATTAACATATGTTGTTTTGCCCTGGCCAGGTGGCTCAGTTTGTTAGAACATAGTCCCATACACCAAAGGGTTGCAGGTTCAATTCCCAGTCGTGGCACCTACCTAGGTTGTGGGTTTGATCCCCAGTTGGGGCACCTACAAGAGGCAACGAATTGTTGTTTCTTCCTCTCTCTTTCCACCCTCCTCTCTCTCTAAAATCAGTAAAAACGTATCTTCCAGTGAGAAAAAAAAAAAGAAGAGAGATTATAGTTTTTGTTGTTGTTAATCCTCACCCAAGGATATTCTTTCCATTGACTTTTAGAGAGTAGAAGGGAGTGAGACAGGGAGAAAAAGACAGAAAGGGAAACATTGATGTGAGAGAGATATAGATTGGTTGCCTCCTGCACATGCTATAATGTGACCAGGGATTGAACCTACAACCCAGGTATGTGCCCTTAAACAGGAATCAAACCCACAACCCTTCAGTGCTTGAGCCAATGCTCTAATCACTGAAAATATTGGCCAGGGCTATTATGCCATTCTTTATAAAAATGTTCAACCGTTAAATTGTGACTTAACTCTGGGACAGGTTTATCAACTACTTTATAAGTATATAAAAGTTCATAACTTCTTAACAGCAGTATAGAGCTCAATATATACAACCTGACATACAGTACAATTTACTGTTAAAATGCACAAACACAAAACACATACAGAGGCAGAAGATATTGAAATTATTATTTCTGTGCAGTTTCTTTCCTTTCCACTCTTGTTTATTAGCCACATTTTCCACAACAAGGAAATGACAATAACATTAACTCCAGAGCAAATATTACACTTCAAAGCAGGAAACACCACACAGAGCTTCATTTTCAAACTACCTGTACTGTTCCTGCAGCAGCTCTTTAGGTTCCGCCTGGTTGTGAATTCCTCTCCGGAAGACGGCACTGGCATGTTGCAGCTGTCCTTGGCCCTCCAGATGCTCAGCCCAGGCTATGTACAGAGGAGAGGACAGCTTCCCAATCCCATGGTTGTACAGAAACTCAAAAAACTGATGAGGGTCAGTGTTGCACTCAGCCTACAGAAACCCAAAGCAGAGACATGAAAACAAAGAAACCTGTAGTCTAGGTCTAGCCCAAACCAACCAGAGGTTTCAGGCTGTACTGCATAGGGGAAAGCCATTGTTCTGTTGACAAACCTAAAAGTGAAGCTCATTCTTTTCCTAGACATTCAGTATCCCCCATAACTACCTAGACTATTGCCCAACATAGTGAACTCTATAATAACCCACTACATAAAGTATTACCTTTGTTTAATCGGAGCTTGTCAAGTTCTATAGGGTGACTCTAGCCTAGTATTTTGTAATTTAGTGACCCAATCCATGTTTATTCTAGCCATTATACTTATGATTTTATTGCTAGAATTCATGTTCCTAAGCCATTATTTCAAGATTAATGAGACCAAGTCTTTTAAAGTCTATAAGCGAAGGCAGCCTTATCCTTTGAGTATTAAATTTAGTTTCTGAGAGTTCATACTTTCTTAATTATTTGGAATGAATTTAATTTATTCTCAGGACCCCATCCCCAAACACACTTGTGACAAAACTTTTTTTAATTGATAGTTTCTACCTTGTGTTGTAACATTTATACACCTGATACATAGAGAAGGAGGGTTTTAAAATTAAATCAGCCTCCACCATACAGAAGCCAAAAGGTTCTAAATTACACATCTCTAACCATAAAATTTATGACTAAAAACACGAGAAATTAAGACAGTCTAAAATCATCTTAAAACCTGGGGGGGGGGGGGAAGCAAAAGTATAATACAATTATGAATTTGAGTATACCTGGATCTATACTTACAAATTTTAAACAATAATTGATGAATCTTGGATCATTATGGTATCTCTTGTTTTCTAAAAATTCCTTCATTAAACGTTCTAATAGAACTGTAAAGTATTCTTTATTCTCAGGAAAATTCTCTTCTATCCATTGCATATAACTAGAAAAATATGGATAATATTAGTTTTCAAGGCAACATAAAAACTTGTTTAAAGAAAATAAATAAACTAAATGCTAACCTTTGCCATACACTAAGTGGGTCATTGCCCCTGTAGCTCTGCATGTGGGCTTCAAACATTCTAGAAAAGAGAAAAATATGCACATGGGATATTAGGGATAATACCTAAAAGCAAAAAATGTATTTTATACTTATGCTAGAGGCCCAATGCATGAAATTCGTAAAAGGGGCTCAGCCCCCACTGCCACAGTGGCTGCCTCTGTCTCAGCCCCCACCAGCTGTGGCCCCTGCCGCCACGGCTTCATCTGAAAGGTCGTCTGGAAGGACATTTGGTCTAATTAGCATATTACACTTTTATTATTATAGATACCTTAAAACAAAAATCTTAAATACCAATTCAAATGCCATATATATATATATATATACACATATAAAAGGATAATATGCTAAGTATCCCTTCCTACCATCCAACCGGTCGCTATGATGCGCACTGACCACCAAGGGTCAGACGTTCAACACAGGAGCTGCCAAACTGCAGTGACTTGGCAGCAGCAGTTCTCGGGTGATGCACCCCGATACCAGAGAGGAGGAAGCCCGATTCCTCGTGGGGCCACATGATTCTGCCTTCAGCTGTGGGTTATGTTGTTGCTGGGGCACTGTAGTCCCAAATCTGGTTTACTGCACACTTGCCATTTCCATTCCACACCCTGTAAGACAGCAACTTTGCAGAGTGCCCTCCTGTACTCCAGAACCCCTTGGGAGATGTTGGAGAGCCAGTTTCCCCCGAGGAACCCACCTGCCGGAGGGACCCCACTTACTCTGCAGACACCAGGGAGGGACCACAGAAGGTTGACTCCAGGGCGTTTCCAGCCCATCTCGCCCAGTCCCACCCCAATGGCCACCTTCTAATTAATGTGCACAAATCTGTGCACCAGGCTACTAGTATAAAAATTAAGAAAGCCATCACTCAGGATGGTTAGAAGCAGCACTTTTCCAGAAGAAAGTAAGACCAAGGCCTGGAGAGAGCTCCCAGACCTATCCCCAAGACTTCTCCCCCACTGATCCCCACTGTCACCACCAGCACCATGAGACAGTGCCCACAAGTTTACTGCTTCCCCTCTTACTGATGGATTTACTTTTTGATTTAGCAAACCCACTTCTATAAATCTAGAAGACAATACATCTGTGTATGTTCACAATGCCACAAATACTGGATTTTCACTGCAGCAAAATTTGTAATAGCAAGAGGCTGTCAACAACCAAGTATGCACCAATGGAGAACTTTTCAGATCAATTATGGTACATGAAATATTATGCAGTTGTAAGAAGAATGATAAAGAGCTCTACATATTGCTAGAGAAATCTCCAAGGATAGTGTTAAGTAAAAAAAGCAGTATATACCCTGCTACATCCTATGTGAGATAAAAGTAGGAATTGTACACATACAACATAGATATATTAACATTAATATATTATTAAAATATAAATATTTATATTTGCACAAGTAACACTTGAAAAATAAACTAGAAAATGGTTATATATGAGATGGCGGGAGAGTAGACAGGTATAGATCTCAGTGAATACTTTTCTAAATCTTTTTTGCAACTATATTAATATATTGGTTGTTTTTAAAAATCAAAAACTTTCTAAATTATGAATCTCCCTTTCATGCCTCATAGCAGATAAATCCCTACAATGTCAGGTCCAAGGCAAACATTTCATGTGTGATATCAACCCCACTTCCCTAGAAACATGACAAGTCCACTCTATACTGAAACATCCAGTTCACTGGAGCAGAGGCCAATGTAAAGTCTTCAGAAATTAAAAATAAGGTCAGAAATGCCTGATTTCTCCTTTCAAGGGGAGTGGGGAGGGAAGCAAGCTTCTGGAAGTGAAATCCTTGGCAGCTACATTGAAGGCTAAAGAAAAAGTCTTAGAGAAAATAGATGTTTATTTTGATTTAATCTCCTGATCCCAGAGAGTAAGATCCGCCTGGTGCTGTAACATAGGTTTAACTTTTAAGTGATTTTTCGAAACAGTGATTTAAGTCGCCTAAGTCATAGATCAAAGGCTTGGGGATTTAAAAAATGATTAGAGGCTGACATCAATAACAATAAGTGTAGATTTTTTTTTCCTTAAAGTACACGTCATTCAAAGGCTTTTAAAAGTTGACTGTGGGGTGATCGGTAAGAGGAATTTTAAATTCTCCCCATGCTCTGTAGAGTTTTTTGTTTGTTTTTAAGTGGCCTTGAGCCCTAGACGGTGTTTTCCAATGGTTGGAGGTCAGGCCGCGCAGGAAAGGGTCGCAGGGTCGCAGTTCCTGGTCAAGGGCTGGTGTCTAGGTTGCAGATTAGACCCGGGCCGGCGGGGGCGCCTGGGGAAGGCCAACTGATGTGTCTCTCTCACATAGCTCGCTCGCTCGCTCGCTCTCTCTCTCTTCCCCTTCCTGCCTCCCTTCCTCCCTCTCCCCCTCCCTTCCTTGCACTCTCTCTAAAAAATATAACCTCGGGTGAGGATTAACAACAAGAATAAGTGGCCTTGAAAGTTTCGCAGTAAACCTACACGCAGCTTTAGGTTCTGGTTGCGCTGGGTGTTTGTCCCCCTGAGGCGCAGGCCCAGAGCGGCCACCTCACGGAGGACAAGCGGGGCTCTGAGGGCCACACAACTGCTCAAATCTCCCCACAATGCTACATGCCAGGTTCGGGCGGAGGCAAGGGCACATGGCAGAGTCGGTCCACGACTCGAATGGCCACAGCATGGGTGGGCAACGAGGGGGTGGGGTCAAAGGCCGCGGAAAGGGGGCAGAACCCGGCAGGCCGGCACATGCAGAGCCCACGCTGGAACCCCAGGTACCCCAGCGCACGCACGCCCACCCACCAGACCCACACTCACTGCAAGATGTTTTCCGGGCTGTCCATGGCGGAGGACACGCCAGCACCGGCCCCCCACCAGCGCCCCGAGTGAGGAGCCGCCAAGAATTCGAATCTCCAGCGCAGCCGCAGTAGCAATGACGAGCGTTAGCTAGGCTCCTGGCCATTGGCCTCTGCTGCAGTCAGACTGGCCAACCGCCGGGGCCGTTGCCAGGAGACAAAGTCCCGCCTCACCGTGATGAACATTTGCCAGGCGCCTGGCCATTGGCCTCGGCTGCAGTTGGGTTGGCCAATCGCTGGGGCCGTTGCCAGGAGACCAAGTCCTTCCCCCAGAGGGCCGCAGCTCCTCCCACTTTCCGCGGTGGTAGAGGAACCTGAAGCTCTCTACTGGCTGAGGGGACTGAGGCGCGGAGGCGTTCTCAAGTTTGGCTCAGGCGTGGGGAGTGGATCTTTTCCATAGCCCTTCATGTTGTAACTGGCGTCCTCAGGGATCATCCCAGGGAAGGCACTGTGGGAGATGAATACCTAACCTGACACCTCCCCCCGCCCTGCCAGGCGAAAAAGTGAGGCCTTGGCCACCAATCCCGAAAGTGGTGCCTCTTCGACTCCTCTCAAATATATGAACCAGAATCACTATGCCTGGTTCCTGGAAAGAAGAAAATAATACTTTTGTGGGTACAGACCTTGGCGTCGTTTGAGGCAGCGGAACCTGGGGTATAGGAGATGGGCAGGTGGGGTGAACCCAGCACCCCGCAAGATCATGCACCTCACATCCCGCAGCTTTCTGTTCAGTGTCTTCCGCTGTAAGAAGAGAAAGGAGATGCTAATGCCGGTGAAGTTTCGCCCCCACAGCCTGTAATGCAGTGACGAGAGTTAGGGCGGTTCATCAATGACCCAGAAAAAAACCCTCGCGGTTTTTGGCTTAGTGATTACAGCGCGAGGGCAGGTTGGTGGGCACTTCAGGGTTGGTTGTACAGGGCATAGGCGCCCTTGAAGACTTCTGGGCTTGATTGAAGGGATCTGATTGAACTGATCTGAAAAGCTGTGTGGATATCCTGGAATGCCAGCTTTCAACATTTTTTGTGGAACTAAGAGCTCTGGAGACCAAGTTCTCAGGAATTACAAAATTAATTAATTAATTAAATAAAGAGACCTCTTTATAAAGGAGGCCAGATGTCCAAGAAGTATGTAATCTGTTGATGCTTCCTACCTAAGAGTGAGCAGAAAGAGTCAGCCTAGCCCTCTGGGCTTTTGGTCTTTCATAATTTCCCATTTTACCTCTCAAGATTGTTTCAAGAGCCACTTGACAATGCAAGTAAAACATAAAGCACTAGTCATGGGATTATCCCTTCTAGTGAGGCTGTTTGGATTGTTTACTCTTTTAGGGCTCTTAAGTTAAATACCTAAAAATAATAGTAATTAATTAACAGCTTTTAGAAACACTGATGGTCTCAGAGTCCACAATTTCTCCCAGGGTGTTGAGCAATTGGATCTACACAAATATCTTATTTGTGGGGTTTATTACTCAGGATACTCACTCTTTAGATAAATGTTAGTTTCTGCTAACCATTACAGGAGTTAATATATTTTTAGTCCCACCAGCTCAAGATTTCAACTTGTGCTTGGTAACAGCTCAGTCATCAATTAGGAAATGTTGATTGAACATCCATCATGTACTAGGTGCTATTGGATTTATACCCAATTAACTCAGACAGATCCTGTCCTTATGAGACTAGTGGATTTGTCTGGGAGATGAAGATACTGTCATAGAAAATTGTTTAAAGGTGTTATATATGTGTGTATTGAGTGCTAAATGAGTGAGTATTCAGACTATCTGCTAGGAGTGTCAAAAGGAGAGTGGGAAAATGGGGTCTGTTGGTCAGATAAAGCTTCATGAGGAAGGGCGTTGTTGAATTGGGCCCTGAAGTGGGGATGGATGTGGGTGGGGAGAGTTTGGGGGAGGTTATTCCTGGTATATAAGAAGGTACTGAGTGAGATCACCCTTGACTCTTGTTAATGAACAATTGAGATTATTTTTGTTTTTGTGTATTTTGTTTTGTTTTTTGGTGTCTTATTTCAGTATCTTATTTTTTCATTTTAAAATATATTTTTATTATTGATAGTATTACATATATCTCCCATTTCCCCCCTCCTCCCAGCCCCTACACCCTCTTCCTAGACCCTGCTCCCCCACCCCAGATCTTCACTACCCTATTGCCCATGTCCATGGGCTATGCATATTAAGTATACTAGAGGCCTGGTGCACGAATTTGTGTACCAATGGGATCCCTCAGCCTGGCCTGCAGGATCAGGCCAAAAGCAGCTCTCTGACACCCCCAAGGGGTCTCAGATTGTGAGAGGGTGCAGGCCAGGCCAAGGACCCACCAGTGCACAATCAGGGCCAGGGAGGGATGCGGGAGGTTAGCCAGCCAGAGAGGGACCATGGGAGGACTCCAAGGTGTGTCCGGCCCATCTCTCTCAGTCCCGATCCCTGGACCCCAGCAGCAAGCTAACCTACCAGTCAGAGCATCTGCCCCCTGGTGGTCAGTGCACATCACAGTGAGTGGTTGAGCATCCTTAGCATATCATTAGCATATTATGCTTTGATTGGTTGAATGGATGACTGGGCACTTAGCAAATTAGGCTTTTATTATCTATACTAATAAATGGGTAATATGCTAATTAGACTGGATATACCTGACGTTTTTTGGACAAAGCCACAGTGGCAGGGGCCGAGGCAGAGGTGGTTAGGGGTGATCAGGCCAGCAGGGGAGAGCAGTTAGGAGCAATCAGGCCGGCAGGGGAGCAATTAGGGGCATCAGGCAGGCAGGCAGAGGTGACTAGGGGTGATCAGGCAGGCAGAGGGGTTAGAGGCGATCAGGCAGGCAGGCAGGTGAGTGGTTAGGAGCCAGTGGTCTCAGATTGCAAGAGGGATATCTGACTGCTGGCAGTCAGACATCCCCCGAGTGTCCCAAATTGGAGCGGATACAGGCCAGGCTAAAGGACCTCCCCCCCACCCATGCACGAATTTCATGCACTGGCCTCTAGTATAGGATAAGTTCTTTGATTTATCTCTTCTCGTCTCCCCAACCCCACACTGAGGTATGTCAGTCTATTCCATGCCTCCATGCTCTGGGTCTTATTTTGTCGGTCAATTCATTTTGTTCATTAGTTTCCACAAAAAAGTGAGTTCATGTGATATTTGTCCTTCTCAGATTGGCTTATTTCACTTAGCATAATATTTTCCAGGTCCATCCATGCTATTCCAAGGGTAAGAGATCCCTCTTTTTTTTTGTACAGCTACATAGTATTCCATATTGTAAATGTCCCACAGCTTTTTTATCCACCCATCTACTGATGGGCACTTGAACTGTTTTCCAAATGTTAGCTATCTGTACTAATAAAAGGGTAATATGCTAATTAGACCAGATAGACTGGACGTCTTCTAGTCACCCTTCTGGACAAAGCCGTGGTGGCCATGGCAAAGGCAGTTAGGGGTGATCAGGCTGGCAGGGGAGAGCAGTCAGGGGTGATCAGGCCGGCAGGATCAGGGGGAGCAGATAGGGGCATCAGGCAGGCAGGGAGAAACAGTTAGGGGTGATCAGGCAGGTAGGCAAAGGCAGTTAGGGGCAATCAGGCAGGCAGGCAGAGGGGTTAGGGGTGATCAGGCAGGCAGGCAGAGGGGTTAGGGGTGATCAGGCAGGCAGGCAGGTGAGTGGTTAGGAGCCAGTGGTCCCAGATTGTGAGAGGGATGTCTGACTGCCGGTTTAGGACCGATCCCTGTGGGGTTCTGAATTGGGGAGGGTGCAGGCCAGGCTGAGGGACCTCCCCCTGTCCCGCACCCCGTGCATGAATTTCATGCACCAGGTCTCTAGTTGTAAATAATGCTGCTATGAACATAAGGCTCCATATATCCTTTCTGATTGATTTTGGAGTGTTGTTTGTTTGTTTGTTTGTTTGTTGTTATTGTTTTGATATATTCCCAGAAGTGGGATTGCTGAGTCAAATGGAAGTTCCATTTTTTATTTTTTGAGGAAACTCCATACTGTTTTCCATAGTGGCTGCTCCAATCTGCATTCCCACCAGCAGTGTACTAGGGTTCCCTTTTCTCCACATACTTGCCAGCACTTGTTATTTGTTGATTTTTTGATGATAGCCATTCTGAAGGTGTGAGATGATATCTCATTGTGGTTTCAATTTGCATTTCTCTGATGTTTAGTGACTTTGAGCATTTCTTCATGTGTCTCTTGGCCATTTGTATGTCCTCTTTGGAGAAATGTCTATTAAGGTCTTCTGCCCATTTTTTAATTGGATTGTTTGTCTTCCTTTTGTTGAGTTGTATGAGTACATTATATATGTTGGATATTAACCCCTTATCAGATGTATCATTGGAAAGTATGTTCTCCCACTCAGTAGATTCCTTTTTCAATTTGATAGTGGTTTCTTTTGCTGTGCAGAAGCTTTTTATTTTTATTTAGTCCCATTTGTTTATTTTCTCCTTAGTTTCCTTTGCCCTGGGAGATGTATTCATAAACATATTGCTATGTAAGATATCTGAGATTTTACTGCCTATGTCCTCCTATAAGATTTTTAGGTTTTATGTCTTACATTTAAGTCTTTTATCCACTTTGAGTTTATTCTTGTGTATGGTGTAAGTTGGTGGTCCAGTTTCATTTTTTTTGCATGTATCTGTCCAGTTTTCCCAGCACCATTTGTTGAAGAGACTGTCTTTATCCCATGTATGTTCTTACCTCCTTTGTCAAATATTAATTGGCCATAATGGTGTGGGTCAATTTCTGAGGTCTGTGTTCTAAATCTATTGGTCTGTATGCCTGTTTTGTGCCAGTACCTGTTGTTTTGGTTACAATGGCTTTGTTGCATAGTTTGATGTACGGTATTGTGATCTTTCCTACTTTGTTTTTCTTTCTCAAGATTGCTGCAGCTATTTGGAGTCTTTTGTAATTCCACTGGAGATTCTTTTTGAAAGACTGGTTTGATAGTTTGATTTCAAATCCTAAAGGCTAGATTAAGGAGTTTATACTTGGTCATGATCATAACTGGATCTTTTGATCATGACCAAGTGTTGTGTTCATAGGACTTCATAGTAGTTACATTCAATTCTACATTATTTTCTAGAAGCCACAAAAATGCCCTGGGCTGGGTAGCTCAGTTGGTTAGAGCATCATCCCAATATGCCAAGGTTGAAGGTTTGATCCTTCAACTTTGTCGGAGCACATACAAGAATCAACCAATGAATGCATAAATAAGTGGAATAACAAGTTGATGTTTCCTTTTCTCCCTTCTGCTCTCTAAAAATCAATCAATAAATTAAAAAAATTAAAAAATTATAAAAAATTGCCTTCCTTCACTTTTGCTACTAGGCGTTCCTCTCCCACTAGGCTTGTTTATGGAGGTATTCTGGGTAGCCTTTCCACACTGCCCCTTAAAAAAGACACAGTGAGCCATGATAAAGCCCACATGCCAATCACTATGGGTATATCTAGGAGTCATAGAAACAAGTATTATGATTGTCGGTGAATAGAAAGGGACTGGCATGTTTCTAGGAATACTTTTCTGGTTTCCTGAATGATTTCTCTTTGTCCTTACTTATGGAAGTCCCTCTCTGCCATTATTCTTATTCTGAGGGAGAATTACAATGACCTGTCTACACAATGTGTTAATCTTTTTTTTTTTTAAGCTTTTTTTGTCTTCCTTTATTTTAGAGAGAGAGGAAGGAAGAGGATGAGAGAGAAGAAGCACCGATTGGTTGCTTCCCAGGGATTAAACCTGCAACCTGGGTATATGTCCTGACCACGAATTGAACAACCCAAGACCTTTTAGTGCACAGGACAACACTCCAACTGAACCACACCAGCCAGGGCCACAATGTGTTTATCTTAATGTCCCTATTAGATTAATTAACCTGGTGGTGTCAAGATTTATTGGGAACAAGAGGAAGGATGGACAGTAGAGGCAGAGGACAGTAATTTTCAGACTTCGAACTGAATTTGGAGACAGGAACGGAAAGTAAAGTAGGGAATCAGGTCTCATGGAGAGAGAGTTCTCAGGACACCATGACATCTTCAGTATGTCAGGAAAAGAAAAGAAAGGTAAATTGGGGTCCTAGGAGAACTGGCAGAAAAAGGCCATTGAAGCCAAAGAAGGCTTACTTTGTTTTTAGATGTGTGGAGTTGGAGTGTTACCAAGCATTTGTCCTTGTACAGAGCAAGATGAGGCACAATGGAAAGAAGGCAGGCAGGTGCTTCAAAGGCTGTATGAAGGAGCTTGTTGAATGAAGTTTCCTGTGCGGTTTTTCGTTGTTGTTGTTGTTAATCCTAACCTGAGGATACTTTTTCCTTTGCTTTTCAAAGAGAGTGGAAGGGAGGGAGGGGGAGAGAAAGAGAGAGAGATGTGAGAGACATATCCACTGGTTGCCTCCTGCATGCACCCCGACTGGGGTCTGGGGTGAACCCAAAACCCTTGAGTGGAAATTGAACCCGCCACCCGAAGGTACCATGCCAGGCCCGATGTTCTATCCACTGAGCTATGCCAGCCAGGGCCCATGCTGTTTATTTCTAAGAGCTTCACATTAAAAACTTCCAAATAGTTTGACGACGAAACAGTTTGATACTTTGATGAAGAAAATCTGTACTCTCAAATGCTGGCAATTTTTACAAAAGTAGAAAATACCTAAAGGCTGGCAAAAGTGTTGTTTGTTTGTTTCTTACAAGTTGCTAATTGGAGCCCTAGCCGGTTTTGCTCAATGGATAGAGTGTTGGCCTGTGGACTGAAGGGTCCCGGGTTCGATTCTGGTCAAGGGCACATGCCCAGGTTGTGGGCTCGATCCGCAGTAGGGGGGCGTGCAGGAGGCAGCCAAACAATGATTCTCTCTCATCATTGATGTTTCTATATCTCTCTCACTCTCCCTTCCTCTCTGAAATCAATAAAAATATATTTTAAAAAAGAAGTGTGCAGTTACAACCTGCTCTTCCTTTAAAACTCTAATTTAACTTATCTGCTAATTTCAATGTTTCAAAATTCTATCTATCTAAAATGACTAATAGATTTTCTAAATTATTAGGAAAGCCAGTAAGTGAAATATTTTTATTTGTATTTGGCCTTTCAGTGATTTGTTTATTCCAACACCATAATTTCATAAACCTATTGAACAAGGAAGAACAGGCCACATCAGAGGACATGAGCTCCAATCTTGATTTTCCCAAGAAACAGCAAATCTGGGAGTCAGTTTCCTGATCTTAAAATGAAAACAGCAATATCGTTCCTTGTCTTCATAATGATTCTCTGAGGTCCCCTGTCCTATAACCTCACAAAGTTCTTCACTCAGTTCCTGAGCAACCTTGTGTTGTCACATGATATCAAAGTTAGTGTTGTATTTAGATTAGAAAAATGATTATTTTCCATAGGTTCAGCCTATTTGACATAAGCAAATAATCGCAGATGGACAGATATCTTCCTTTCCCTGGGAAATTTAAAGCTACTTAGAATAGCAGTATTAGGTGTGTTGCTGAAACCTCATATAAAAGTGAATATTTATTAGTAAACTCAATACAGAAAGCTGATGAATGATTTAGGGGATTATGAAATATTAACAGTAAAGCTGATATGTAGAAAGGGAGATATAAAGTCCTATCTTAGAAAACCTTGTTCATCCTCGAGTGTGTTATGAGTTCAGAAGATGCCCATGTGGTCAAAACTCAGTGTCCATACTGTATTATTATAGCTTGGGAAGAAAGATGGGGGTGTGGGAGGACCCCAGCACCCTGCCCCCAACACCCTCCCCAGGAACCTGGGATAGAATGTTCAGTTGTGCATGCTGTCCTGGCATTCATATGAAGGACCCAAGAGATGCCTACCGCAGCTGTCATTTCCACCTGGACATGGGTCTAGAGACCAGAGGACTTACTTCTTTCCCTTCCCTAGTCCTTACTGATTGGAGGCAACTTGGTTCTTCATAAGTTTAGTCTTGCAGCCTGAGCACTGATGAATGGCAGGCTGTGTTCTCTCCAAACTGGCCTGCCTTAGCTCTGTGCACCTCCTCACCCGTTTTGTCAGCTACAGAGCCTTCCGTGGAACATTGATTGAATCCTTCAGTTGCTGTGCAAATTGTGCTTCAAGGGGGCCCAGATGATGGAGTTTAGCAGACAGAGACTTCAAAGCAGAGATTGTAAATCTGTTTAAAGAACTAGCCCTGCCCTGGCTGGTTTGCCTCTGAATAGAGTGCCAGCCCAAGGACTGAAGGGTCTCTGGCTTAATTCCGCCCAAGGGCACTGACCTCAGTTGCAGGCTCCATTCCTGGCCCTGGGATGTGTCTCTCTCACATCGATGTTTCTCTCTGTCTCTCCCCCCCCACCCCCGCTTCCACTCTCTCTAAAAATCAATGGAAAAATATCCTTAGATAAGGATTAGCAAACAAACAAACAAAAAAAGAACTAGCCCTATCCGGGTAGCTTGCTTGGTTGGAGCTTCTCCCCATACACCAAAAGGTATGGATTTGATTCCCAGTTAGGGTACATACCTAGGTTGCAGGTTCGATTCCTGATTGGGGTGAGTACAGGAGGCAGCCGGTAGATGCTTCTCTCTCACATGGTTGTTTCTCTCCCTTCCTCTCTCAAATCCATAAATACATATCCTCAGGTGAGTATTAAATATCCTATATAATAAAGAGCTAATATGCTAATTAGACTGAACAGCTGAACAACCTTCTGGACATCCTTCTGGATGAAGCCAGAGGGCCGACCAAGGCTGCAAGGGGCTGCGAGGGCTGGCCGAGGCAGCCAGGGCTGCAAGGGCTGAGCCCCTTGCATGAATTTCATGCATCAGGCCTCTAGTATATAATAAATAAATATGTTTAAAGAACTAAAGGAAGCTATTAAAGGAAGGTGTGATAATGATGGTGCATAAAATAGAGACTATCAATAAAGAGACAAGTGTAAAGGAGGACCAAGTGGGAATTCTGGAGTTAAAAAGTACAATAACCACAATGAAAGATTCATTAGAGGGGCTCAACAGTTAAGTTGTCATAAAAAGAAGTCAGTGAACTCAAAGCCAGAGCAATAGAGAAGCTAAGGAATAGAAATTAAACAGGCACACACACACACAAAACAACACAAAGAAAAATGAAGAGTCTCAGAGAAATGTGGGACATCATTAGTGCACCAACATATACATACAGGAATAACAGAAGGAGAAGAGCAAAGGAGGGGCAGAAAAAATATTCTAAAAAGTAATGGCAAAGAGGACCACAGTAGATGCCTCTGCAGACCCTGAGTGGTAGACCAAGGGCATTCTCCTACCATCGTGCAAGTGATGGAACCAACTGAGGAAAAGGAGCTGGTAGACCAGCATCCTGGTTTACTCACGACTGAGGAACTTCCTGGAGGTGGGACTTTCATTGCTAAAACTGGGACTTCCAAAGGACTCAAACTGGGAGCAGTGGGACCCATGGGGACACTGTAAAGCAGTTTCCCAAATCACCCATTTCCCTGCTGAAACCCAGCACAGTAGAGGCCATGCCCTGCTGTATCACCTGAAAGAAGGGACTGACTGACAAGCTCCAGGGGGCTCCTGGCTCTGACACTTCATGGTTCCATGATTCCTACAACACATACTGAAGTCTGCTGTTAACAGTCTGTGCCTTACCTCACACAATATGTTCAGTTAGCATGTTTTTTAGTGGTATATTAGTTCATCTTAATCCTTGTACACCAATGAAAACTATATCTGTACAATAGATACTGAATATGAATCTGATTGGCCATGGTGAGTGAAAAAAACAGACACAAAAGATATATAGTGTCTAGCCCCTATCTTTTAATATTGAGAAGCAGTCAAAAATAACTTACAGAGTTACTTAGCCAGGAGCATAGCCAGCACTGGGCAGGGGGGAAGAAAAATGACGGAGGGGTGATTCTGGGTGCTAGTGATGTGATGGCATTTTCCTTAATGTGGGTAGAGATGATCAGATGTATTTTCTTTGTGATAATTCATTGGCTGTGCTTTTGTGACTCATGCCTTGTTCTTGGTGTATTATAAATAATAATGTATTTTAAAAATAAGATACTAGTTTATGCTCAGCAGTTTTGTGTGTGTGACAATACCATATCTATTAGTTATTTATTGATTTGTGACATGTTACCTTAAAACTCAGCAATCTATAACAGTAACATATTATCTCACACAATTTCTGCAAAGAGGAACTTCAGAGCATCTTAGCTGGTAGCTTCAGGTCTCTCAGAAGGTTGCATTTAGGGTGTTGGTTGAGGTGAAGTCATATATATATATATGAAAGCTTGATGCGGGCTGGAAGAGCCATTTTCAAGATGGCACACACATGTGTCTATTGGTGGGACCCGCCCCCCCTGCCCCCCGTTCTTCCCCAGGTGGCCCTCTTCACGAGGCAGCGGAAGTTTCCCGGCAGCTGGCTTCCTCCAGGGCCAGTGATCAGGCATCTCTGTACTGTTTTCTAGACAAATACATGTCCTTCTGTGTGTGGAGTACATTCTTTTCTATTACTAAGTAATATTCCATTCTATGACCAGACCATTGCTTATTTATCTGTTCTCTCAGAGATATATGCCCGGGCTGTTCCATAATCTCCCAGTTTGGGGAGATTATGAGTAAAGCTGATCTGAACATTCTTCTAAATAATCTTAGTGAGCATGTCATTTTGTTTCTCTTGGGTGAATACCTAGGAGTGTAACTGTTAGGTCAGGATAGGTATATATTAGGTATATATTTAGCTTTATGAGAAACTACTAGACTTTTCCCAAAATGATTGTACCATATTTTGTTTTTACAACAAAGTATGAGAATTTCCGTTCTCCATGTCCTTGTTGACATTTGATTTTGTCATTAAAAACAATTTGTTTTTAGCCACTTAGGTGGGTGTGTAGTGGTACCTTGTAGTGGTTTAACGACATTGAGCACTTTTCTTATGCTTATTGGCCATTCGTATATCTTTTCTTGTAAATTATCTCTTTGAACTTTTGGAGGATATTTGTGTGTGTGTGTAGCTCACATGTAGACTTGTGTAACCACCAGCACAATCAGGATACAGAACTGTTCCATCACCACAGAGAAACTTCTGTGTTTCCTTATCAGTTAGAGTCTTCCCACAACCCTAACCCCTGGCAGCCGCTGATCTCTTCATGACTGTAATTTGGCCATTTTGAGAATGTTGTAACATTGGAATCATACAATATGTAACCTTTTGAGTTGGCTTTTTTTTTGTTCAACACAGTGCTTTTGAGACCCAGGTTGTGTGTACCAGTAATTTACTCTCTCATTGCTGAGTAGTATTCCATTGTGTGCTTGTACCACAGTTTGTTGACGTGTTCCCCCATTGAGGGACATTTGGATGTTTCTAATTTGGGCGATTGCAAATAAAATTGCAATGAACATTCATGTACACGTATTTGTGTAAACAAAGAGTTTCATTTCTCTTGGCTAAATATCCAGGAGTGGGATTGCTGGTTTGATGACAAGTGTATGTTTAACTTTAGAAAGCACTGTCAGACTCTCTCAGAGAAGCTGCACTTCTCAAAAAAACTTTTTTTAATCCTCACCCGAGGATATTTTTTCCATTGATTTTTAGAGAGAGTGGAAGGGAGGAAGAGAGAGAGAAAGAGAGAAAAATGAGAGACACATCAATTGGTTGCCTCCTGCACCTGCCCCAACTAGGGCTGGGAATCAAACTGCAATACAGGTTATGTGCCCTTCACTGAGAATTGCACCCTTGACCCTTTGGTGCGTGGGTCGATGTTCTAACCACTAAGCAACACTGACCAGGACACTGCACCACTTTTTATTCCCACCAGCATCAACTGAGAGATCCCATTGCTCTGCATCCTCCTTTACACTTGGTGTGTTGTCAGTATTTTTTTTTATTTTAGCCACTCTAATAAGTGTTTATGATTTTTAAAAAAAATTATTTTTATATTTTACTTAGTACCTGTAGTTGGTTCTGATTCTTCAGTTAGGACAAGGATGTCAAGGTTTGGGCCATTCTTACTAAGTGCTATTCTTGCTAAATGTTAAAATGTAGCACAGTATTTTGCAGACCAGTTGCAAACATGATGAGCCTAAGGGGGAACTGACACAAATGTAACCTACTGCAAAGAGGAAACTAACACATAATTGATCAAATAGTGTGTTCAAGCAATGGCTAAGCCTCTGTGTGGGGAGACAGAGCTTTGGAAATAGAGCCCCTGGCTCCTTTACTTGCTGCAAGTAAGTAAAACTGCCTGTGATAACCTCCTCTTATTTTTGAACAGAGCACCCCACGTGGTGAACCTCTTGAGTTTGGTAACAATTCCACTTCCTGTAGAGGGGTTTTACACTGAAGGCCCACACCAGGCGCTTCTCTGAGGGAAGGTGAAATGAGCATCACTTGTTTCAGTGCTTGCCAGTGGCATGTCCTAGCTCAGAGGTTTTCAATCTTGCTCTTAGTGATGGAATGTGTTTCCCCCACTAAATCCCACACAGAACATCAATAGATAAATCAGATGATGGTAGAGCTGCTGGGGGTTGAGTTGGACCCTCTCTGTACCCCCACAGTTGTCCCTGAGGTGTCCCCAGCCTATGAGGCTCAGCTCCTAATCTTGACACCAATGCCATCCACCCAGGACCTGCCACGGCTCTTAATTCCCTAGGGCCTCTCTCTATAATCTGAGGCATGGAGATGAATATTTGCCATATCTTCATATCTTATGGACCCAAGAAAACAGAAAAGAGAAATTATATCTATTAAATTACATTACTGTTTAGGATTCATTCGCAATTGTTATACAAAAGTTATTTGAGGTGGCCTACTATGGTTGTTAAATGTGGAAGTTGATATTTAAAGACAGAAAATATGTAAACAACTAAGCATGTTGTGTAGGAATTTGGAAAGCTTCCCGGGCCTTCCTAAAACCCCAACTTTTCCATTGCAGAGATCGTTACCTTTTTTCTTAAAAAATGTTAGGAATTTAGATATTCTTAATGTTCAAGCTTTCAGGCAGATAGTTTCTAAGACTTTTAAATCCAGCTTTCATTCTTTGTTAAAAGGAAATTACTTATGGTCGCAGTTCAATGAAGAACAAGTGCCATCTAGTGGTTATTTTAAATGTACAATTTAATGTTTAAGCTTGTGTGTGTGTGTGTGTGTGTGTGTGTTATTTTAATATGGTTCGAAAGTCAGGATGCATAAAAAGGTATTGTTCCCTGTCTGCTATATTTTCCCCACATCTACTCCATGTACATAAAAGATAAACACTGCTATGAGTTTCTGGTGGTTTCTTTAAGAGATTAAAAAAACAGCGCGTATGCATTTCCCTCCATTTCTCTCCAGCGCATATGCATTTCCCTCCATTTATAAAAATTATATAGCATGGCAGTAAAAGTAATATTTTCACTTGTTTATACCTTGCTTTTTTTCATTTAAAACACACTTTGGAAATTTCCCCATATTGGCATATTAAGAGATTTTTATTTTTATGTAGTATCCCATTGCATGGTTGTACTGTATTTGTACCATATTTTACCCACACTTCCGTTGATTAGCTTTTAGGTGTTTGCAATGTTTGTTGTTACAGCTCTATAGTGAATAGCTATTTCTGCTCATGTAACATTAGAATCACCCCAGTAGTGCATTTTGGGGTGAGAGTGGGAAGGGGAATGGAAAAAATACACCTTAATTAAAATGTCCTGATGTGTCTCTATTGAGAAATTTATTTTAAAAAATTTTTATTGTTTAAAGTATTACATATGTCTCCTTTTCTCCCCATTGACCTCTCCCTGGCCTCCCCTACCCCCAGCACATGCCCTCACCCCCCTAGTGTATGTGTCCATTGGTTATGCTTATATGCATGCATACAAGTCCTTTGGTTGATCTCTTTACCACCTCCCACCCCCCGCCTTCCCTCTGAAGTTTGATGGTCTGTTCAATGCTTCTCTGTCTCTGGATCTATTTTTGTTCATTGGTTTATGTTGGTCATTATATTCCACAAATGAGTAAGATCATATGATATTTGTATTTCTCCAACTGGCTTATTTTGCTTAGCATAATGCTCTCCATGCCCATCCATGCTGTTGTGAATGGTAGAGAAATTTCTTTAATTGATTATTGAGAGCTGTTTATTAGTAACCCAGTTTTCTTGAGGCATATTAGTTTTATAGTTTTAAATAATGTTGCAGTTCCTTTGGTCTGTATGTGTCTTATCTGTGCATTAATGGTCCTCCTCTGCTCTTCATTGTGTCTTATTTTCCTACATAGATTGACATAAAATCATTACTATCATTCTATTCTAATGAGATGTTTGGTATCACTGTAAGTAGTAAACTTAGTTTATGTGAGAATAAATTTGGGATTTAAAAATAGATGAATAGTAATTATTTCATTGAAAAGTTACTGGAGTGGAAATGTGAAGAAAATAGATAAATAATATGTTTTAGAATCTTGTCTGAATAACACACTTCCTGCCATTCTCCTAGTCTTTACTGTCTATTCTGTATAGTTTGAGGTTTCTCTTGATCCACATTTTTCTTTTTTGATTACAGAATTTATAATTAATAAATACTACAGGTAATTACACAAAGAAGATCCATCACTTATATTACTCTAACTTATGCATACTCTTCACATGTATGAGGACATCAAGGAGAAGTCTCTGAAGTGCAATCACCAAGTCAAAAGACAGGTTCATGTGTAATTTTGGTAGATATTGTCTGGTTGCTGCACAGATAGATTGTACCAATCATATCATACCTCCCTACTTCCCAGCTAGTGCATGACAACCACCTTGCCAATGCAGTGTGTTATCTTACTGCCTGGGTTTTGCTCATGTAATAGGTAAAAAATTGCCATTTCAGTGCAGTTTGAATCTGTGCTTCTCTTATTGCATGTGACAGCAGATATTTAAAAAATATATTTAAGTGTCATTTGTATTTCTTATTCTGTGGACGAGTCAGTTCAAATCATTGGCCCACCTGTTGGTCTATTTTTGATGAATTATAGGAACTGTTTAATTAGGGAGATTAGCCCCTTTGCAATGACCCCAGTAACAAATATTTTATCCCAGTTTGTCATTTGTTTCTTGACTACTCTTATGGTGTCTTTGTCATTCAGAAGTTTTTGTTATGTAGTCACATTTATCTATGCTTTCCTTTAAAAAAAAATTCATGTTTTCTTTATGGCTTGTATATAGTATACTAGAAAAGATTTTTTTAGCATTAAGATTAGGAAAGAATTCTTCATGTTTGATTTTAATTCTTTGTGGTTTTGTTTTTCTCCATGAAAATCATTGATCTATTTCAAATTTATTCTGATATATGGTGTGAGGTAGGGATCCAGTTCGCCTCCCCACCCACCCTGCCCCAAGTTGGCTAGGCAACAGGAATGTCCCCGGTGCTTTGTTTTCCCCAGTGACTTGCTATTCCAGCTTTGACTTATCTATACTGAGTTTCCATGTGTATTTACTTGTTACATTCTATTTCATTCCTTGGCCTATCTGCCTGTTTGCATCTGTTGAATTAATGAGGCCTTTTCACAATCTGATTATTTGATAGAGATCATAGCTCCGCAGTTTTAGAATTTTTCTGGCTGCAAAGAAGAAATCAATGTGTAATAGACCAAATAGTGTAATATAAGCAGTGGCTAAGCCTCCCTACTTCGGGGAGATAGAACTTTGAATATGAATTCACTGTCTCCTTTACTTGCTGCAAGTAAATAAAACAACCTGGGACAACCACATCTCGTTTTTGAATAGAGCACCCCAAGCAATAAATCGCTTGAATTCAGTAGCAAAACTATAGCGACCCAAATAAGTATAAGTTCAGCTACCATTGCATGGGGCTTACTCTTTAGTTCTGGGACTGTCGCAATGGGTCTAGCAGTCTGGAGAAGGAGGAGGAGGAGGGGGATAATTAGAGTATGAATGGCAGCTGATATTGCTGGTTCACTTACCATGCATGTGTGGTTGATATTCCTGGGCATTTACCATGCATGTGCAAGCACAGGCTTAGTAAGCATTGAAATGAGGATCCTCTGAGTCATGTATAGTTACTGTTCTCATCTTACGAGTGGGAGAACAGAGGCACCAGAGGCCAGGTCACTTGATACTGGTCACATGGGCACAGACCCAGGACGTCGAGTTTTCTTCCAGGCTCAGGCAGTGCTTTGCATTGAGACATGTTAAGTGGCAGAGTAGGACCTCCCCTCCTGTGTCAGTTTAAGTTCGTTGAGAAGCAGACACCAGGATGAGACTAGATGTGTAAGTGATTATGGGGGAAACATCTTTGAAGGTTGTTGGCTCCGGAGAAGAAGATACGTACCAAGAAGGGCTCTTGGGTAACTAACTGGGTTCACATTTCAAAAACAGAGCCTAGCAGCCACTTCTACGCAGGTGAGAGGCCCCTGTTCCTGACTAGTCCATCCTCGTACAAATATGGACTCCAGATGCACAGCCTTTGGTCCTACACTGACACAGGAGGGAGGTTCCTCCTGCTAAGGGCTGCCCCTCCCCCAGCTGAAACCCTGGAGATGTGCTGCAGGACCACAGCAGAGCCCAGCAAGAGGAGCAAGTCTGTGTAGCCAGAGAGACCGCCTCACGCCATGACCCAGCTGAGGGGAGCCTCCTCCTTCACTGCGCCCTGAGCTGGGGAGCCTTGTTGATGTGGAATTGGCACCAATGACCTGATGAGGGTAAGGAAGGGAACAGGAGGAGATGGGGACCTCCATAATGTGTGCAGGTAGGGCTGACCCCTGGGAGGAGGGAGAGAAGAAAGGGCACAGCTTGGTTGTGAGGAAGCTGCAGTGTTCATGGGGGCATCGCTGGGCAAAGGTTGCCTGAAGCAAGAAAAACCTGGCTTTAGAACCTTGCCTTCTCAGCCTCAGTCATCTGCCGGGAGACTCAAGCGGACTCTGCAGGGAACCCCAAGGGTGCCAGCTGAAGGTTGCTGGTAAACTCTGATCCTTAGGCCTAAGTGACACTCCTTGTGGCCACCACAGTACAGCTCCCTTCTCCCCCGTGTTCCCAGTGCTGCTCTTGGGTCATCACAGACACACGAAAATGTCTTTTCTACCTGGAGTCTTGTCAGGAAATCCTTCTTTCCTTCCATTTTGACCACCCGGATGGACCACATGGTCTGTTATACACACAGGGGGCTTTCTCTGATGCACAGTATCACACAGGAGGTACAAAGACACTAGGGGATGTCTGTTTGGCCAGAGCCACCAGCAATCCAATCAGTTCGGCATCCGTTTTTCTTTGAAATATTTTTATTGATTTGTAGAGAGAGAGAAAGGGAGAGAGAGAAAAACATTGATGTGAGAGAGAACATCCATTGGCTGCCTCCTGCACACTTCCTACCGGGATTCTAGCCTGCACCCTGGGTATGTGCCCTGACAGGGAATCGAACTGGCAACCTTTTGGTGCACAGCACGACACCCAGCTCACTGAGCCACACTGGCCAGGACCAGTTCAGCATCTTGACACACATTGTGAATCTCGCCTTCACAGGTACCATCTAAGTGGAGGAGATGAGTGCTTTGACATTTGAGAGAGTGAAGTTCACCCTGGGTCTGCCTCTGTTAAGATGTGCATTTCAGGAACAGGTATGTGTCTTTGTTATTTTGCTGTTGTGTGCCCTGGGGAACTGCCAGTGTCGCCTGTATGGGGTGTGCTTTCCTCAGCCTCCCTTTCTGCCCTGCTCTCCCTCTGCCCTGGGCCACTCACTCACTTCTCTTAGTTTAACGAACTGGGAAATCAGCAGAATTAAGGATTTGTTCACAAAACCAATGTAATTTTAGGCGTAAAACTCAAATACCTCAGCAATGTGAATAACCACTTTTAGAGGCTTTTAAGACGTTTTAGACTTGTCTGAATTGTATGGGCCTTGTTTGTCTAACCATTGCCATTCTAAATTCAGTTAGGTTATTTTAATTTAGGCTCATTACAAAGTGTGTGATTTGAGAGTGCCTCTGTGATGCATTAGGAGCTATACATTTTAGCCAGGTTTAAATCTATTTCTGTTTCAGTCAGCTTCATGGTGTCCTTGGACCTAACACTTTACATGAGGAAAACAAACAAACAAGCCTCCTGGTGACCCACCTGGGGAGGGGTCTGACCTGGGGAGAGACTTCAGTGAGCAGGTGGCTGGGAAGCTGACAGGCCTGCAGTGAGCCTGTGGGGACTGTGGGGGTAGAATCTGACAATTTGGGGATGGGGGTCTTCCATTTCAGGGGACTGCTCTGGGCTTGCTTCTCTGTGGACTGAGGGTCAGCACTGATATGGGGTCAGAGGTCCTTGTTTAGAACAGATCGCCACCCTGTCACCCCCTTGGGTTGGCTGTCCTGAGGATGCAAGGACAGAACTCAGCATCTCAGAGCTGTGGCACCTCCTGTTAGGGTGCTGTGGCCACCTCCAAGGTGACAATTGTCACCCGTACATGCTGAGCATGTGGAAGGAAAGCACCAGCATAATAGAGGAAGCGTGCTCACAAAGCCTGATAAATCATTTCGTACCAAGTTAGTAAGTTGCCTGTCAATGGAACATAACGTTTAAAATACAACCAACAAAGGAAAGAGAAAAAAGAAAACCCAAACTGTTTTGCTTCCAGCCACTTTCTCTACCAGAGTCTGGCTTCCAAACACATCAGCATGGGACGGGCTGCAAGGCGAAACCCAACATGCAACCTGTCTCCTGTCCCTTAATCAGCCCAACACGCCTGTGGCTTTTCTCAGTGGCAATACCTGGGACCTGGATATGAGGGTTAATCTTTTAAAGGTGTTGACTAATTGCTGCTCAACCCAGAGTCTGAAGGATTAGCCACTGCAATCTCGCTCCTGATGAGGCGTGTGGACTCCTGGATCCAATTATCTTCCTGTTTTCACTGTGCCCTTCGTGGCCTCAGCAGCCTGGACAACCCTGGCCCGGGTGATCAGCTATAATTCCTCCAGGAGGCCCTGGGCGAGCCCTCCAGTATTCATTTCTGTTAGTTATTTCAGCTTGTTTGGTGCTTTTCTCTGTGGGAATTTGCAAAAGCCAGTGAACCCGAAGGAAATTGAATGAGTCGGTCATTGGTGCTGCGGGCTCATCTCATCCGGAGGAGGTCACGAGACTCAGCAGCACATCTGTGCTTGAAGTTTCTCGAGTTCCACCCTGTAAACAGCTGGAGGAGCTGTCGGTGCCCAGTAATTCTAGAAGAAGTGTTACATGATTCATCCTGCCTCTTAATAAAAATAATGAGTCATGGCTGTACTGCCTGTTCAGAGAGCGTTCCAGGTCCTTCCCTGGCCTCTCTCTTGTGTTTCTGTTAACATTCGTGGCTGATTCGATGAGCTCCGAGGCAGAACGTGGTGTGTCATGTGTAATGATGATGTTCTCAGGACAAATGAGGAGTGAGCCCATTCGTTCCAATTCTCTACGGACAGTCTCCAGGCCAAGCATAAGCCATTAAAATATTTCCACTGTGTTTTCCCCTTTGCCATCTGCAATAAATTTGAGATGTTCCAATAATTTTAAAAGGAAAAAGCAGTGTCTGTGTTTGACTACAGAGTGTGCATGCACACACGCATGCCCATTGTGAGCACCATCATTGCACCTCCTCGACTTCCTGTACTTGTCTCCAGTGACATCACTTTTGTGCCTCTCAGCTACCTGTCCCTTCTCTGCCTGAGCATTCTAGCAGTGGATCGTGTGTGTGTGTGTGTGTGTGTGTGTGTGTGTGTGTGTGTGTATGTGTGTGTGTCGCTGACTCTCTGAATTTCCAGATGACACAGGACCCAGGGGTGACATTTATTTTGTGGCAGTGCTGGGACTGGATCCCCTTGGGTGACTTGTTCAGTGTGTGCAGCCACTTCCTCAGAGACACTGGTCCCTGGAAGCTGACAGGCTGATGACCTGCATCCAAGCCATCATAACAAAAAAATAACAGCTCAGATCTACTGAATACATACTCTAGGCCACAGTGCTAAGAACTTTTAAAGAATGAATTCATGCAATAGTCACAATATCCCTAATGGTAGTCCCCTTTTACAGATTAGTAAACTGAAGTGGAGTAATTGGCCTGAGATTGTACAATTAGTGAGTTGCAATATAATCCATAGAGCATGGGTTCAAACCCAGGTGGTCTGCTTCCTGAGCATCTTACATCTGGCAGTTCTTGGCCCTGGCTGCCCATTAGCATCATCTGGGAGTTTTCCAAATTCTTCCTGTGCAGGCTTTTACTCAGGCCAGTCCACTCAGCACGGAACTCTCCCAGGGGGTGATGTGGGGTGCTGGCTGGCTGGAGTGCTGCTGAACAGCACAGCACTTTCCTGGGACCCTGAACTATCTCCCCCAAATCATCCCTGTTCGGCATTCGGTCCCTGCCAGTAGTAGTTCAGGCCTGACTCCTACAAATACTCCATCCCAACGCTTCCTTGCCCCAGGAGGGAGCCCGTTGGCTGGGGCTGTTCTTAGAAGGTAGAGTGAGGAATGGGGACAGATATGTGGATAATGAAGCATCCACTCAGTGGCTCCCCCAGCATCTCTCTCCTATCCTGAGCTCTGCTTGATCTCCTCCCCATGGTCCACATGAGCAGCGGGCAGGGTAACATCATCATTGTCTAAACCAGTAGTTCTCAAAGTATGATCTCAGGACCCTTGGGGCCCCCAAGACACTTTCAGGTTCTACCTTAAAAGTAGACATTCAGGTACCTGTGTGCATGACACCTGGTTTTCATCATAAATGTCAACTGGAACAGCATATTGCAGCAGACTGAGTGTAGAGACAGGTACGAGAGTCCAGCGGTCTTTTACTAAGCCAGATGCTAAAATACTTTTTGCAAATATGTAAACAGTGCCACATTTTTCACTGATTTTTTAGGGTGTTGGAAATTATGGTTATTTTATAAAAGAATCATGTCATTTACATAACATGGGTTTATTTTTTAAATGAATAAGTATTTAAGTTTTTTCCATTTTAATCACTGGATGGTAAGTTGATAGCTATAACCCACATAAACAAATGCTTTTTGGAATCCTTGATAATTGTTTTTTATTGTGAATCCTCACCACAGGCTATTTTTTTTCCTGTTGCTTTTCAGAGAGAGAGGGAAGGGAGGGAGGGAAGCGGGGAGAGAGGGGGAGAAAAGGAGAGGGAGAAGGAAGAGAGAGAGAGAGAAATATCAACTGGTTGCCTCCCACACATGCCCCAGCTGGTGGGAGGGGGGGGTGAACCCACAACCCATATATGAGCCCTAACTAGGAATCAAACCCACGACCCTTCAGTGTGTGGGCTGATGCTCTAACTACTGGGCACACCAGCCAGGGTGGAATCCTTGATAATTTTGAACAATGTAAAGGAGTCCAGAGACCATAAACTTTGAGAACTGCTGACCTAAGTTACCCATTGTTTTCTCAGGAAGCCCAATCTCAGCTCAGCATGTAGGGGAATTGGCAGAAGATGTGTGGCTTTAGTGTATATTTATTATACTACAATTACCTATTATTTCTATCAGCATTTTAGGTATTCTCCGTTTGGGATGGTTTTTAGTTTTGTATTTAGAGAATTACTGGGTGGGCAATCAGAACTAAACTGGAACGAGATTCTAAGGTCAAAATCTGAGAGGGCACCTGGCAGTGACTGAGTGCCAGCTGAGTTCCTCATTGACCCGGGAAGGAGCAGCCTTTCCCAGGAGCTGTGACACTGAAGTCTGGGACTGGGGGGTGGGGGCTAGAAAGAAGCAGGGAGGATGCCAAGAGGCGGAGGATGTCTACCTTGCCACTGGCCCTTCACCCCAGCCTGTTACTCCCAGGCCTGCCCTGCTTCCCCACAAACCCCAGCTGACTGGTCCTGCAGACCCTGAGGGGCACCCTCTCTCACCTCAGCACTGGCTCCTGACCTACTCTGAGCTCTTGGCTCTGCCCTTGGCCCTCTGGCTTCTGTTTGTACTGGACCCAGGCCTTTCCTGGTGGGCTGTGATGGGCTGCCCCTGGCTCTATCTTGTGTGCTGTCTCTGGCGGGAGTCCCTGTTCCAGCTTGAGCTTCATGGACTTGGACGCTGGCCACTTGGCCAGTACCTTGGCCAGGCCAGCCTGACCTCAAGGGAGGCCGTGGAGGATTTGAGTAGAGATAACAGGACAGAGCAGCCTGTTTACAGAAGTTCTTCTGTATAGATTGGCACCTCAACCTACTTGTCACCTGTGATGGCCACAGGGATTACTTGAAAGAGAATGCCAGGGAGTGAGTTAGGACCCACCCAGGGACTCCCCTGCAGCTGGAATTCTGCACTCTAAACCATTCTACATAATGAAATAGTCTCATTTTAAGTCACAATTATTCTTGTAATGAAATAGTATGTTAATAATAATTTGCCAACCTTTGCTAATTTCCTCCTATGTGCCAGGTGAAGTGCTTTATTCCTTTCACAACTATTTATTGAACACCCACTATGAGCCAAGTGTTGTTCAAGAAGCAGTGAACAAAGCAGGCAAAAATACCTGTCTTTACGGAGCTGGCATTTTAGTCTGGGAGGAGGCAGAAGAAACTCACAGACAAGAAATGTTTAGGGAGTCACATGGTTGTAAATGCTGTGGGTGAATATCAAGCATGGGAAATTGGAAAAGAAGTAAAACCATCTCTGTCCACAGGTGACAAGATCTATTATGTAGAAAACCCTAAAGATTGCACACACACACACAAAATGTTAGAATGAATAAACTCAACAAAATGGCGGTGTACAAAATCAACCACTGTTTTTCATTAAAAGGAAAGTAAAGTCATGCACTTTTTATGAGTGGAAGAGGAAGTGCACGTGTCAATATGGCAATGTCATTAGGATATAGGTTCATCATTACATGCCATCGATATTGATAAGTTAGTGATTGCAGGAATAGTCAGAAAACTTTCCATAGCAGCAAGGAATTTGGTAGGAAAAGGCATGGAGTTTAAGGCAAGAATCAGAAAATCCTAAACTGTCAGAATGCTGCAATATTGTTATTGTGAAAGGAGAAATATATCTGTAGACAGAGCCATGGGGCTGCCACCTTGCATCATTCCTGCATGGGGCTTTCCTGGAGTCGCCAGGGCCCCAGGAGAGCAGAAGCCAATGGAGAAGCATGGCCTATATGACAGCCCTCCCAGCACTCTGCCCAGGCTCCCAACTTCGAGGCCCCAGCAGAGAGTGAGCAGAGATTATGAAGGGCCCCACTTGGGGGCCACAGGGAGAAGGTTGGATTTTCTTGCTTTTGGAGTCATTGGAGGTTTTTTATTGTGTATGGTGGAGGTGGGGCAGTGGAAGGAGGGTAGTAGAGCACAATGCTTATTTTAAAAATATTGTAGTGCCTTCATCAAAACATACAAGTTGATTCAAAAAGCCTATGGACATAGCCGAAACCGGTTTGGCTCAGTGGATAGAGCGTCAGCCTGCGGACTGAAGGGTCCCAGGTTCGATTCTGGTCAAGGGCATGTACCTGGATTGCGGGCACATCCCCAGTAGGGGGCGTGCAGGAGGCAGCTGATCGATGTTTCTCTCTCATTGATGTTTCTAACTCTCTATCTCTCTCCCTTCCTCTCTGTAAAAAATCAATGAAATATATATTAAAAAAAGCATATGGAAATAAAAAATAATAACACCCTAGAATCATTAAAGCAATTATGAAAAAGGACACACTGGGAAGATTCTCATCCATTGATTTTAAGACTTATTATAAGACACTCAGATTATGTGGTATTGGCACAGGACAGACAAAGAGATGAATGGAACAGCTGGAGAGTCCTGAAATGAACCCGTAGGCACACGATCAGTGGATTTTTGGACAATGTTGTCAAGGCAATACCATGGGAAAAGTCTTTTCAATAAACGGTGTGTGAACAACTAGGTAAACACGGGAAAAGTTGACCTTGATCCCTACCTCACACTACACACAGAAATAAGTTGAGACACGTGATACACCCTTATACATTCATTCTAGAATTACGAACTTTGTAGGAAGACAAAGGAGACCGTCTATTTGACTTTAGGATAGGCAGAGGTTTCTTCAAGAGGATCCCCAAAGAGCTAAACATGTAAACAAAAGAACTGATAACTTGGACTTTATTAACATAGAAGACTGTTATTCATCAAAAGACATCGATTGTTAAGTGAAAAAAAAGGCATTCCCAAAGTAGGAAAAAATATCTGCAATGTGGATTATGCCACAAAAATGTATGCCCATATACAAGGGATTTGTACCCAGAATATATAAAGAATTCCTAGAGCTCAAAGATAAAAAGACAACACCATTTTAAAAAATGGGAAAAGACTTGAACAGACACTCTATAAAACTATAGAAATGGCAACAAACATATAAAAATGTGGTCAATATCTTCAGTCTTCTCAGAAATGCATATTCTATGTAATAAAAGTGTAGTATGCAAATAGTCCCCATCAACAGGAGTTGGACCAGGGGGCAGGTGGGCAGGGGGAAGGGAGGGAGTACCTGGCTGGCAGCCAGCAACTGCTAGGGACCCTACCAGTGCATGAATTTTATGTACTGGGCCATAATGAGTTTAAACCATAATGAGTCCTGGTCAGTGTGGCTCAGTTGGTTGAGCATTGTCCTGTGCACCTAAAGGTCATGTGTTCGTTTTTTTTAATTGTTTAAATTATTACACATAGTAGTACATAATTTCCTATTTCCCCCCATTGACTTTCCCCCAGCCTCCCCTACCCCCGGTCGCATGCCCTCATCCCCTCCCGCCCCCCCCCCCCCCCCCCCCCAGTGTCTTGTATTCTGTTACCGGTCAGGGTACATACCCAGTTTCAGGTTTGATTGCCAGTTGAGGTGCCTATAGGAGGCAACTTGTCAATGTTTCTCTCTCATATTGATATTTTTCTCTCTCCCTCTTTCTTCTTCTCTCTCAAATCAATAAAAATAACAATACTTAAATCATAATAAGATGACATCTCATTCCCTTCAAAATAGCTAAAAATGGGAAAGACTGACAATCCTGATGAGGACTGAGAAGCTAGAACTCTCATGGGTTGTTGATTGGAGAGGAAATGGTACAACCATTTTGAAAAACTATTGGGCAGAAACTTGCCCTTTAACCCAGCAATTGCATTCCTGGGGAAATATGTCCACAAAAAGACTGGTCCATGAATGTTTATATCAGCTTTATTTATAATAAGTTCAAACTGGAAACACCCAAATATTCATCAGGAAGAGATTGGACAAACTGTGGGATATTCATAGGTGGCAAATGGCTCAGTCCTAAAAAGAAGGAACTGCCAATAAGAGGATGACTTCTTTGCATGAAAGAACGCAGACAGAAAAGAGCACATCCTTACTGTTCCCTGTAAGTCAGGAACTGGCAAAGTTAATGATGGTGATAAGAGAGAGCAGTGTTCCCTGTGGCGGAGGGATGCTCTGAAAAGGGGCCCGGGGACACTTTCAGGAGGTGATGGGGACATTCTGTGATTTTTTTTTTTAATTGTTGCATGGGTAGATAATTGACCAGAACTTGTGCACTTAAGCTCTGTGCATTGAACTCTATGTCAATATTATCTTAATGATATTATTAATAATATTAGTACCATCATAGTGTCTGATGTTTGAGGCAGATGAAGCAGGATGGCCAGCGGGGAGGCTGTTACCAGAGTCCAGACAGCTGATGGTGGGAGATGCAGGAAGGGCCCAGCTGGGGCTCTGGAGGGAGGTTTAGAACTTGTTAGCCCGGAGGCAAGGGTCTCTTTCGACCAGGATCAGTGAGTCCATAAGCCCATTCATTTATTTTATTTGCACATTTTACTCTGACCCCTTCTCTTTCTAAAATAATTTTAGACTAACTATAGCAAAGGGCTTGTATTTAATAAAACTGAGAAGACATAACTAAAATAAAAAATTGAAACCAGAAGGCAAAAGAAGCAAATATGTCTGTTTGGGGACTGATATAAGAAAGCAAAGATCAGCAATCTGCCCAGTCTCCTTGGCTGTCACCTATCAGGGGCTGCTGGTGGGTTGCCAGGGGGCAGTGAGGGTCCTTTAACGTCAGAGGAAAGACAGCTCAGATGATAGACCCCGCAGTTTTGGACCAAGTTGACTTTAGTGGAAGAAGAATATATCTGCCTTTTAGCTAGAGACTCTCTGGGACTCATAAAACTAAAAATATACATTTTTATAGAATTTGATTTGTGACAGACTGTTATGCCATAAAGATCTAGTACATCAAGTGCTCTACAAAGAAATGGGGGCTGCTTTAGGGAAAAGTACCTGCCTTTTGTTTGAGACTGAATTTAATATGCAGAAATGTAAATAGTGTAGGGTGTAATTTAGGATAAACTCCGAGCCTAAGTATATTTCCCATGCATTTAAGGAACCATTATCATTTAAAATTACTACAAACTAACATTCTGATATGGGCATTGAGCGTAGTTTGAATATATCAAGTCTAAATGAAGGCAGCTATTTACACAGAAATACTGTGAAAGTGTATACTGAAATACACATCATTTATTGATTGATCATAATCCGTACAGACAATTCATTATGTGGCCAATTGAATGAGACTCCCCTTGTCCATATTAGACATTCCTTAATTAAGAACAATGAACAGATCAGAAATGATTAAAGAAATGGGAGAATTTATGCGTGGGGAAGATGTTAAAAATAAATGCCAGCAGGGCAGTCAATCAAATTAAGCCCAGTCTTAGTTCTGGAACTTCTGCTTGACTCTGGAAGGGGACCAAACTGAAGGAGTGCTTAAGTCAACATCGGAGGATCAGTGGCAGACTCCTGTTGGCATTACCCGTCGGCTCTAATAGCAAAGTTCACTGTCTTGTGCAGAGACTGGGGAAGGAAAGTAAGCGTCAGAAACAATTTATATGCCCCAAGAAGGCTCAATTCGGGGTTGAAGCTTTAGCAAATATGATTGCAATTTATTTCAAACTGGTGGGTAACGTGACCCAGATGTATACCACTAATGACAAGGTCATACTCCTCCATCAACAGTATAAATGGAGAGAATAAAATGTGAAGAAAACTATGACCGGTTGCAGGTTTTGCAGAATTTGCTTACGCATGGTGGTTTAGGTTGGCAATAGCTGAGTGGTGTTGTAAGGGGAGGAAGGGCTTGCTGCCACCATGCAGGGTGGGGTGACCCTCAGGAAGATCACCTGGTCACAGGGACGCATTGATGTCAGTTGCTCACTGGAGTACAAAGTGGGGATGCACTGGTGACAAAGGCTAGGTCTCCAGAGTCCCAGGTTTTCTTCAGCTTAACCACACCACGTGGGACAGTAAGGGGAGGGGGAAGACATTTGTGAGGAATCTGAAGATCTGGTTTCGGGCCCTTGTTGTGCCACTTACTGGGTGACTCTGGTTGGACAAGCCTTGTGACCTCTCTGAGCTTAGACATTTCCATCTGTTACCTGAGGTCAGTGGCTCCTGTCCTGCTTAGCCTCACTGGAGGGTTGTTGTGAGCATCAGGAAGACAGAGGACACATGGGCCCTTTGAAAAAGACTGCAAAGATCTTCTCCAGTTGTTCTTTATTATTTGATGGTAACTAGCTCTCCAGTGGGAGCCGGAGCTGGAGCCGGAGCCACACAATGGTTCGTACTAGAGCCTGGAGATATTTTAGGAAATAATCAATACAAGATGCACTGGGTTGGAGCCACGATAAGACTAATAAGTCTTGACAGTGTGCTGTTTGATAAAATTAATAATTCTTGAGAGAAGCATTGTAAAAACCTACAAGAGGGGAAAATAAAGTGCAGTTGGGGAGAGAGCTTAAACCCATGTATAAACTTGAGAACCATCGGCGGAAGGTCGGCTCTCATCCTGCTGCCGTGGGGCAGGTTACACACATGTGTACACACATGTATACACACAGTCACATATGCTCATGTGCACACACATACACACCCCACACAATGCATATACATGTACAATACACATAGTACACACGTACACACACACACACTCATGCACATGTGCGCACAGGCCACAAAGCACCAGCTTTGTTGGCCGGGTCTCAGGAGAGACTGGTGAGTAAGGAAGATTAGCAGTAATTTTAACAGTGGGTCAGGGCCCCCCCATCTCCTAAGGAAATGCCCCTGCCTCTGAAATTTTAAGGCAAAGCAGTGACAATGGTTTGCGCCGTCCCACTTCTCGCTGGTGGAGAAGAAAGTGCTCATGTCACTTTGGGATTCGTGGCTGTTATGTACAGCCAGTGAGACAGAGCAGTGAGGGAGCGGGTTTAAATGAGCAAAGATGATCTAGATTAGACAGGGAAGTAAAGAATATTGCTCTTCCTGTGTCCTCAACCTTCCACTCCACTGTCTTTATCAAGACTGTCCCTGGATTGGAGCCAGGCTTTCATTCCGGCTGGCCAGAGGTCGGTGCACAGGCTGCAGGCAGGACTGTGTGGCTGGGGAGTGCCAGGGGCAAACCTGCTAAGGCAGCTCAAGGCCTCAGGGGAATCTGTAGGAAGTCTGGCCTGCAGGCAGACACAGCTGACCTTCTATTGTGTAAGAACATCATCCTGAAGCACTTATATATAGTCAGAGACCAGACAGTCACAGAAGGAAAGAATGAAGACATTTACTTCCATAGGATGATGGGGTTAATATTCATTTAAAAAGTGCTCTGTGTTGCATTTTTGTTATAAAAGTAGATATGTTTTTTATATAACTGTTAATCCATAAGTTCTGAAAATCATAAGGAAACCTTGACATTGGGTCTGTCTTGTTTTCAAGCAGAGAAAACAAAGAATTTTGTCAGCCGAAGCCTAGTCATAGGAGAAGTGTGCTCCACAGCGGACATGGCCACAGCAGTAAAGGTGAGAGGGACTGGGCACTGCCCTCATGAACTGACACATGGTTTTGAAGGACAAGGGCTCCTGCAGCTATCAGTCTATTGATGGGAACAGATTTTTGTAAAATGTACAGCTTATAACCCATCCCCCACTCTCCTCTTTACTCATTGCACTCAATCCTGTGTTTGTGTTTTCTTTGCTTTTCCTTTTATTGGGTTTTATTGCATTGTGTCAATCAAATATTTGTATTTGTTTAATTTTATAAAAACCATCAATTGTTTGTGATTTTCTTTTCTTCAGTTAACTAACATCACTGATGGATCCATATGGTTGCATGCCACTGCATTCATATTTATCTTTTAAAATCTTTTCATTTTGGAATAATAATGCTCACAGGAAGCTACAAAAGTAGTACCTAGAGTCATAAGAACTCTTCACCCAGGTTCCATCAGAGGTGACATCATGTGTAGCTGTAATGCAGTATGAAACCAGGAAATCGGCACTGCCTCAGTGTGATCGCTGGACCAGATCTTGTTCAAATTCACAGCTTTCCACACACTCGAGTGTGTGTGTGTGTGTGTGTGTGTGTGTGTGTGTGTGTGTGTTGTTCCGTGCAGTTTGGTTCCATACACAGATTCAGGCAGCCACCACCACAATCAAGGTAGAGAACTGGCCTTAGCCGATTGCTCAGTGGTTAGAGCGTCAGCTCCAGACTGAAGGGTCATGGGTTCGATTCCGGTCAAGGGCACATGTCTTGGTTGCAGGATCGATCCCCGGGCAGGTGTGGGAGGCAACCAGTTGATATGTCTCTCTCATATCGATGTTTCTCTATCTTTGCCCCCTCCCTTCCGCTCTCTCTACAAATCAATGGAAAAATATCCTTGGGTGAGAATTAACAACAACAAAAAAGACAGAGAACTGCTTCGACATCCCAGACATGCACAGTGCTACCCGTTTGCAGTTGCCTCCAACCCCCGCCATCCCTGTTTTTTTGGCAACCTCTAATCTGTTCTCCGTCTCTGTAGTTTTGCCATTTTGAGAATGATGCACAATGTAAGTTTGATCACTTTTGAATGCTGTATTGTATTCCTTTGTGTGGATGTGCCCAGCACTGGGAAGTCTTAGACTCCTGCACTTTGCTGACCAAATGGGTATAAAATGGCACTGCGCCATGGGCTTGCTTTGTGTGTTCCAGTTCACGGTGCCCCAAGTCCCCAGCAGAGGGTCATTCATGTGGCCCTGCATATATCTTGGACACCCTTGGGTCTCAGAATTAGTCCCTGTATCCACGCCTTAGTCTGATGTTCCCACAGGGGGAATGAAACTGGAACAGGATGCGAGAATGACCAGACAGGAAGGCCTGTGGATCGGTGGTGAGTCCAAAGTGGCAGTTACTTCTGTTCTGCAGTGTAGTCATCAAAAATATGTAGGAACTAAAACCAAAGAAATAAATGAGTGCCCACTTGGGTGACAGCACCCACCATGAGGTCCTTCTGGGGAGACCGGCCTCCCTGGACTTGAGCCAGTCAAGGTCTTTTCCCTTCTGGATGCATCAGCTGTGTGGCTCCAGAGAGAAGAAATTCAGCTGAGATGTGCCAGATAGTCCCCCCTTTCGGAAACAATGAAGGACCCTGGTCTACACTCAGGGTCCCTCTTGTCCCTCCACCTGCCTTCTCTTCAGGTCTGGTGGGGTGTAACCTGGGAGATCTCCACGGGTGTTCCTGAATTGTGGGCGGGGCCCTCTTGGAATCTCCAGGGTCTGGCTTTGAGCCTGGTGCATTGAGTCCTGCAGGGAATGTCTGACTGAATTGGGGGGGAGGGGGAGTAGGCTGTGGTCCATGCTGACTTGAGGGACATTCCACTCAATTGCAATGTGTGCACATTACTTACATCCTGGTTCAAACAACAAATTAAAGAAAAATTACAAGCCAGTTAGGGAAATGAGTACATTGCATATTTGGTGATACTAAAGAATGGTTATATTCTAGGTGGGATAATGGTTTTAGGGTTATGTTTTTAAAAAGAGTATTTCCCTTTTACAGATGGATAGAACCTGCTTGGGGATGAAATGACAGGGCATCTGGGATAAACTTCAAGATTGTCTGGGGTGTAGAGTGGGGGCAAAATGGGCTGTGAGGTCGGTCATCTTTAGTCCATCATACTCTTCTATTTTGTTTGAATTTTTTCTCAATCAAAAGCTTTTTAAGAAGTTGTTCTCTTGCACAAAAATCTGAGTAGATTTAGAGAAATAGATATTTTTAAATGCTTCTCTGATCACTGTGCTGCTTAATACCCCTTCCTGGCACTGGAGGGAGGGATGCAGGGTGCTGGGAGCAGCGCCTGTGAGCTCTGGGATGGGCAGGGCGTCCCCACATCTCCCTGCCAGCCTAGGCCCATTGGTGGCCTCTGCTTACTTCCTTTCACCTTTCCCTGAGCTGGCTGTTCACCTGAGGAGGGGCGTCAGCATCAGTTCATCTCGTCATCTGTGCCCACAGGCCGGGCCTTCCTTTCCCTCCATGTCTGTTACCCACAGACTCGGGTGTCCCTGAGCACTTTGGACAAACACCGTTGTGCTCATACAGCCAAGTGCTGGCCCGCCAGGTTGGCTCGGCAAACAGCTCACAGTGAGAGGCAGGAAAGAGAGAGGTGCCAGGGAAGCCTGGAATCCTCACTTAGCTTGGGAGCCGCCCAACACCTCTGCCAAAAACACTGATTCGGTCCGAAGGGACTCAAGGCTGAAAGAAGCATGACCTGCTTCCTTTTCCTCTTCCCACGACTGGTCCCTTCCTTACTTGAATCAACTTACTATCGGTCTTAGTTTGCCTGAGCTGCAATGATAAAATACTATAGATCAGTGGTTTAAACAACACACATTTATCTTCTCACCTTTCTGTAGGCTGGACATCCAAGATCAGAGCCAGTAGGTCCAGTTCCTGGGAAGGACCCTCTTCCTGCAGATAGCTGCTTTCTCCTTGTGTCCTCACAAGAGGGTTGATGGTGGGAGAGAGAGTGAAAGAGGGAGGGAAGCTGGGAGGGGGCACAAGAGAAAGAGCTCTTAGTATCTCTTCTAGGAATACTGATTCCATGGTGCGGGTCCTGCCCTCATCACCTCATCTAAATCTAATTAGTTCCCAAAGGCCCCATATCCTAATATCACCACACTGGGGATTAAGGCTTCAGCATATGAAGTTGGGGGCTATAATTCAGTCCATAGCACTGTCCTTCTTCGGGTCACCACTGTTGCAAACAGTGCCTGCAGTGCCTCAGTGTATCCCCTTGGCTCTTGGAATGAAAAGCGTCAGGATGCTCACAAAGGTTCTTTGGGAAACCTGCCTTTATTGTTGTGTGGGAGGGGCCTGGCCTGCCACAGCCTGGTGCTGGCTGCTTCTTGGCCCACATGACAGACCCATGGCAGCAGGGAGACCAATAACCTGGCACACGTCTAGTCTCTGGGGTTTAGTCCTAGGTCTGGCGTGTTCCCTCTGCATCTGAGGTCATGGTAAGTGGCCTGAGTGGCCTTAGTTTCTCTCCCATGAAGACGGCACTGCCAATGTCCACTCATAGGCTGTGTTCAAATGGAAGCTGGTGATACCTGTGATATGCTCCATGCCAGGCCTGAGTGTGTGCTGGAGCTGTGACCCCTGAGATGTGGCTGAGCCATTCCCAGCACTCTCCAGGGAGTGGCTCACTTAGTAGAATGAGGTGGCATCAGCCTGCACCCCAGGTCTCGCCCAGCTTTCCCTGCTATCATGGGCCATCCCTCCATCTAGTCCCCATCTAAAGCTTAGAGGCCCAGTCAGGGGACACCCTTCTTCACTCTCCATCAGCAATACTTTCCCAGGGTTTACAAAAGACCGGATGAAGTCTTGGCTGCTGACTTTCACCAAATTCTTGCAGCAGTTTCATGAAGTGCTGTTAGATGCTAGGCAGGTTGGGTTTGAACCCCAGCCCTGCCAATTTCCTCCAGCACAGCCTTGCCAAGTCACTTCCCTCTCCTGAACCTTGGGGTCCTCATCTGACAAGTAGGGGTGATGTTTTCTTCTCTGAGTTGTCATGAGAACCAATGACTCGTGTGAATGGAGCTCAGTGCTTGGAAGGCGAGGGTGCTCATTACTTGAGGTGTTCATCATTCACTCCATTGTCAGATGGGGAATGAGGGTTTCTGTGTCATTTGTCCCGGGTCCCACAGCATGGGGAGCTATGCGCGGGTCCAACGCAGCCAGCCTCTTAGCCTTCCTGTTGCTCGGTTGTATGTCTTTCATCCCAGGCCTCGCAAGCTGGACCCTGAGCACACAGGCAGAATAAACGTTCAGAAGAGTCATTTGATGGGGTGAACAGGGCACCCGGGATGGAGAACTCACTCTCTGTGGTGTTGGAGTGGCCTCTCTCTCGAGTGAACTGTGAGCTATGTCTGCCGAGAGGAACTGGAGTCTGACAGGGGCAAAGGGGAGGGCATGGTGTTTGACCAGGGGCTAGCTGCGACTCAGTTGTTGACTATTGCTCACAATGGCCTATGCTGTCCTTGTTTCCAGTGTGGAATAATTTATTGGCTATTTGGTGGTGCGGTCAGGAATCTCAGAAGCCTGGGACATGTAACTAAGAGGCTTCAGCCTTCTTTTATGGAGAGTCTTAAAAATTCACAGTGGCTAGTGTGTGTGTGTGTGTGTGTGTGTGTGTGTGTGTGTGTGTGTGTGTTTATGCATGCTTATGCAGAAAATAATGAAACAGGATTAGTGTCAGCCAGAACTTTGTTTGGAATGAGAATTTCTCACTCTCTTTTTTTGTATTGCATTGAGCCTGTCATATTCTTAACATCACATAGCTGTCACCAGGATGGATTATAATTTTTTAAAATATGTTTTTATTGATTTCAGAGAGGAAGAGATAGAAACATCAATGATGAGGGGTCAAACCCGCAATCCAGGCATGTGCCCTGACCTGGAATTGAACCATGACCCCCTGGTTCATAGGTCGATTCTCAACCACTGGGTCACACCAGCCAGGTTGGATTACAATTTTTAAAAAAATATATTTTATTGATTTTTTACAGAGAGGAAGGAAGAGGGATAGAGAGCTAGAAACATTGATGAGAGAGAAACATCTATCAGCTGCCTCCTGCACACCCCCCACTGGGGATGTGCCCGCAACCAAGGTACATGGCCTTGACCAGAATTGAACCTGGGACCCTTCAGTCCGCAGGCCAACGCTCTATCCACTGAGCCAAACCAGTTTCGGCTGGATTATAATTTTTTATAATTATTTCCAACTCACCTCTTCCTCTCTCACCAACATTCCTAATGATCTGAAAGGTCTGTAGTTAGATAGTCAGAGTAGCCAACTGAGCAGCTAACCCCCTTCTAACATCTGGTTAACTGCAGGAGCAGAAATACACTGGGATGTTTGCAATGATCGAGAGGGGCCAAGGGAGCAACATGAGAGGGATCCAGACCGAAGCCACTTTGACCTCTCTGCACAGGTGAGGATTCTTTCCCTTGTGTGGTTTCGGGTAGTAGGTCACCTGCACAGAACCAGTGTCTCCCTCTGACCGAGCCCAACTTCACACCCTCTGGTTGCGCCCTCTGGCATGAGGCTCTTTGATTCACAGCAGTCATCAAAGTGCTACAGGGGAGGTGGACATGTGCTCACCTCCACGAGTCTAATACCAGTCATCACACAGTACCTACTATGTGCTGTGTCTACCTCCAGGAGTCTAATACCAGTATCACACAGCACCTACCATGTGCTGTGCTCACCTCCATGAGTCTAATGCCAGTCAGTGCTTACACAGCCCCTACTATGTGGTGGGTGCTGTTCTAAGCAACTCCCATGCACTCAATAAATAATGCCTGTGACAACTCTATGAGAAAGGTGCCAAAGCTGCATAGGTGTCCTTCCTTACAATAGCAGGTGAGTGACAGGAAGGGATGTCGTTGTTGGTACTCTCCAGTGCACTGTGTGGCAGGAGGGCACTGTCCGTGCTGCATCTTCCTCACCTGGAGCTAGGTCCTCTGTGCTGGCACTGTGCCATGCTCTTATTCGTTACCTGCATGAAAATTCATAGGACAACCAAAGCTAACATTTCACAGTCATACCTTTCCTATCTTTACTACATGTGATGAACTCCAAGAGTTTCCCTCCCCTTCTCATTAATTAAAAGTTGCTTGAGATGCATGACCCTCTCGATTGATATTTCCACTGTGGGTCACAACGAGCCACGTGCAACCCTTCTCTGCAGATCCCCACCCCCATTCTTTAGCTCCTACTCCCCCTGAATAGAGAAAACAGATGTGTACTTAGTTTCTTGTTTGATATTGGGTATCCAGAAGAACTACAAAGGAACAAACACATTTTGAAGTTCTTTCTAGAAATGACTTTGTGTACATGTAAGTATGCAAGCATGTGCATGAGTGAGGGTGTGGCCGATGCATGTGTGTGTGGCTGGTCGACCAGGTCTTCATTTTTGCTGAGTTTGGACTTTAGAGCCTGGGCTTTTGGAAGTAGGTTTTCCTCACCCACAAATACTAGGTGCTCAGTGTTGAGAATGACAGGTTCAGTGAGGGCTGTGTTGGAGGGTGCCCTACCTTTCCTCCTGCCCTGGTGCTGTCACCTTCAGCAGCCAGTGATGTCCAAGGTCATGATAACAGCAACAGTGAGGACTGCCCTTTAGTGAAGGCTCACCGTGTCAGACGCCTTCTGCATCGTGTACTGTATCCCCTCACAGCCCGGGAACTGTCAGCGAGCTGCTTCTGTTCATTGAGCACGTGCATGCCGGGCACAGGCTTAGCCCTCTACCTGCCACATAGTTAAATGTCCTATACCTACAGGAAGGTATTACTGTCCCTATTTTACAGGTGGAGAAACGGCGGCTCACAGGGGTTAAGAAACTGATTCTGGTTGTGCAGTTCATGAGCAGGTCTCGGGTCCTAGTGTGATCATCCCTCACAGCTTAGCTTTCCTGCTAAGAGATGGGTGCTGACATCTTGTGGGTTTGGGCTGACCAAATTTTCCTCTCCCTAACTATGGTATTGAAGTCACCTTGCTGATATTAAAGGGAAAAATACCCTCACCCACATTATTTATTTATTTGTTTCATCTTACAGTTATTTTTTCCACAAAAATAGTTTCCCTGTGCTGGTCCCATTTCCCCTAAACAGCAAAAACGATGTAGCTCCCTGGTGTGCAACCATAATGATGCAGGAACTCTGGTGGACACCGAGTGTCTGGAGGACGGCACAGAGGAAGTGGAGTTCTCATGTGCTGGTGTGCTTCCCCTTCATGTCCCTTTAAACTATTAGAGCGTATCAAAGAGCCTCCACTCCCTTGAGGACTGTTCCAACTTCTCACAGTTTTGGGTTATTCCTTCACCTGTGTTAGTTGTTTTATTTATTTTTTTAGGGGGGGGGGGTTGGGTGGTGGTATGGATAGTTAAGAGGTAAAAGTTTTATTTTTACACTTTATGCTAAATTTAACAAAAAATGAGGCTAAAATCTCTCGGGTGAAGGTATCTTAATTTTTATTTGTTTGTTTTTTAAATCCTCATCCAAGGATATTTTTTCCATTGATTTTTAAAAATATATTTTTATTGATTTCAAAGAGGAAAGGAGAGGGAAAGAGATATAGAAACATCAATGATGAGAGAGAATTATTGATCAGCTGACTCCTGCACGCCCCCCCCCGCCCTCCCCCCCCCCCCCCACACACACACACTGGGATCAAGCCAGCAACCTGAGCATGTGCACTTGATCAGAATCAAACTCGGGACCCTTCAGTCTATAGGCCATTACTCTATCCACTGAACCAAGCCAGGTAAGGCATCCATTGATTTTTTGGGGGGCGGGGGGGGAGAGTGGAGGAGAGGGAGAGAGAAACATTGATGTGAGACACATCGATTGATTGCCTCCTGCACACACCCTGACTGGGGCTGGGGATTGAGCCTGCAATGGAGGTATGTGCCCTTGACTGGGAATTGAACCCTTGACTTTTCAGTACCAGGGCCAACACTCTAACCACTGAGCAAACTGGCCAGGGCCATCTTAATTTTTAGAACTTACAGCAGTGACCACTCTGCTAGCCTTCAGCAAAGCATGATACTGGGAGCCGACACACATGGTGTGCATTATGTAGATCAGCTACAACGCCAGCATTTGGACTGATGCAAACTTTCCAAATCAAGTGTTTTTGCCAGAAGTGACAAACTCCTTTCCCAGAGCATATCAGATGTTTACAGGGACTGGCGGCCTCCTGCCATTCCCGCCCCCACCCCCCCACATATTTCCTGCCAGGCCAGTGGTTTCTGCTACTGCCCCTTCTACCCTCAAAGTGTAATCTTCGCCTCACCACACGGGCTGTTGTTTTTTGTTTGTTTGTTTTTTATTGCACCAGCCTCAAACAGTTCTTTTCTTTGAGAAGTCCTGGCTGGCCCACCAAGACCAGGGCATCCTCGCAGACTTCTCTTAAAAGGATTCAAGCCATGTCCATTTATATCTCTGCAAAGCCCTTGCACATGTGAAAACTTTGCCTGCACAAACATATGTCAGAGCGGGGTTTCTTAGGCTTCAAGACTGTATTTCTTGGCCAGAAGGAAAGTGGAATCTACATACTTTCGAATCTGAAACCTGAGATAATCTTTCCATGATCAATAGCTTGTTGGTTTAGTTCAGTCACATCTTCAATATTGTCAGCTCCAATTAAATGTGCATTTCCCCTGGACGCCCCTGCCTGTCCCAGGTGCCTTGTATCCAGAGCTGGCCATTGTGGTGTTTCAGGGTAATGCAGGTGGCGAGCCAAATTAGGGAAAACCAACCGGTTAGGGCAGTGGTCGGCAAACTCATTAGTCAACAGAGCCAAATATCAACAGTACAATGATTGAAATTTCTTTTGAGAGCCGAAAACCGACTTCTGCGCATGGGCCACAAAGTTTCAATCGCGCTGTACGTACACGCTCGCACATGGTATTTAGTGGAAGAGCCACACTCAAGGGGCCAAAGAGCCGCATGTGGTTCGTGAGCTGCGGTTTGCCGATCGCTGGGTTAGGGGAGCATGTCTATTGCGATCCTGTACTGCTGGCTTCCAGGGGTAAGGAAGGAAAACTGAGTTCTGAGCAGAGACTTAAACAGAAACCTCCATTTCTTCCCACTTCTCCCTGATCAGGATTCTTTTCAGACTGTTTTGACCTGGCATCCTTGATCATGTTAAGGAGACAACCTGCATGACACATTCTAAGATTCTCTTTCTTTTCTTTTTTAAATTTTGTCTTTATTGTTGAAGATATTACAGATGTCCCCTTTCCTCCCCTCCATCTCACCCCCTCCCCAGCCCTTCACCACACTACTGTCAGTGGCCATGGGTTATGCATATACTAGTAGGTATATAAGTTTTTCGGTTGATCGCTCCCCACCCAGCCCCTGACCCCTGCCTTCCCTCTGAGATTCCTCAGTCTGTTCTATGCTTCTGTGTCTCTGGATCTATTTTGTTCATCAGTTTGGTTTGTTCATTAGATTCCACATATGAGTGAGATCATGCAATATAAGATTCTTTTTCTTATAAGATAGAGAATCATTTACAAATGGTCTGAAGGCTTGTATGTGTGAACCTTTGCGGCGGGGCGGGGGGGGGGTGAGAATTCTGAAAGAGCCATCAAAACCTTAACTAAGTTATTTCTTTTTATACAAGTCAAAATGGTATGGGCTGGCCGAAACCGGTTTGGCTCAGTGGATAGAGCGTCAGCCTGCGGACTGAAGGGTCCCGGGTTCGATTCCGGTCAAGGGCATGTACCTGGGTTGCGGGCACATCCCCAGTAGGGGGTGTGCAGGAGGCAGCTGATCGATGTTTCTCTCTCATCAATGTTTCTAACTCTCTATCTCTCTCCCTTCCTCTCTGTAAAAAATCAATAAAATATTTTTTAAAAAAATGGTATGGGCTGAGGGCCTATGCAGTGGTGGGAGCAGGGCATGGCTGCCTGTTGGTTTGCTGGCATTGAGCACACTGTTTTGGCCTTTGATTAGTTGGTTGCTATTTGAATGACAGACCTTTCTCATGGAGGCAGTGATATTCATGGCCTGGGTCATAGGGATGGGCAGGAGGAACCAAGTGATTAGTCCTGAAGGAGTGATTCCCAGCAGACAACAGGAAACATGTGGACATGGACTTGGGCCCCAGGTCATTGGACGTCCACATCCTGTCGTGTGAACCTCATAGGTGGGATGTTTGGGGGCAGGGGGTATGGAGAGATGAATGGATATTACTGGGCTTTTAGGGGTCTGGGTGTTGGATTATTTAAAATCAGAGCCTCAGTGTTGATCATTGAAGAAAGTCTTTAGACGTTGAAGCCCAGTGGCTCAGGAGTATCACACAGTGTCAGCCCACCATTATCATAGAGAGACCAGGAAGGAGGTCTCTTATCCAATGAAAATTTATCCAACGAAAATTGGCACTTTATTTTCCTGATGGAAGAGTTGTTGAGGTGCTTTCATTTCTAGTCATTTTCACGGGAGGTGGAGGTGAGTGTGTGAGCTGAGGTGGTGGCATAGGGCCTTGACCTCACAAGGCTGAGCCAGGCGACTTTGTTGTCTCCTCCTCTGCTGTGACGAGTGGGCGCACTTCACGATGCGGGCGTTTCACAGTTGTCCTTGCACTGAGCTGAGGTGTTGGAATGAGCTTTAAGAAGAGAAATGCCGCCGCTTTGCTGTTTCTGTAGGAGGTTGTGATCCACACACCGTGCGAAGACGCTGAGAAGATGTACATCGGAAATGCCATGCACGGGAACTACACCATGGTCTTCGCCTAGCTCATTGTGGGGGGACGGTCTCAAGGTTGGTCACCACAGAAAATGAGAATGATCCTCCACACCATCACTGCTCCCCAGTGAGCACTTAGCCCTGAAAACCCACGCACAGGGTGGTGTTTATCTTGTAATATTTGTGATGATAAAATTGGCCAGACATTTAGATGTTATACACTGTTATCTGCCATCAACTGTGTCTTGCCCCAGGAAGTTGTAAAGCTTTATTCCTATCTTTTTGGAAAAAATATATATTTTATTGATTTTTTACAGAGAGGAAGGGAGAGGGATAGAGAGTTAGAAACATCAATGAGAGAGAAGCATCAATCAGCTGCCTCCTTCACTGGGCACTGCGAGGCCACAGGACTGGGCTGCAGGTGTGTCTGTGAGAGCTTTGCATGTGTGCCGTGGGAACCGGGACCAAAGCCCTGGCTGGCTCTGCCTCTGACAGTGCCCCTGGTCTCAGTGTTACTGAGAGCAGGGGCTGGCCCTTGTGAGGTGAAACACCACCACCTCAGAAAGCCTGTTTGGTGTCCTTGAGCTCCCAGATTCAAGTGTGTCCTTGTCCAGGATGATGTTCTAAATAGAGGTGTTCTCCCCCCAGACTAAGGCTTCCCACGGTGAGTGAACAAGGGGACTCAGCTCTGATGTGGCAGGTTTCAGAAGCCTCTCGGCGATCAGGTTGCCCACCCACCCGCTGCCATCCTCGTCCTGTGGCCAGCTTCCTTGTCTTTTAGGCATTTGCTCGACACATTTGCCTGTCTGTTGGGATGGAGAGGCATCTGTGTTCTGCGTTCCTGGGGGAGTAAGGGCTTTCCTCCCCTCTCTATTCTGTCTGACATTCTTTCTGCTGCCTGGACCTTGCCCTTTCCCATCACAGCAACGGCTCAGACAGGCAGGCGTGGCCCCAGAGACCCCACCTGAGCCCCAGGAAGGCACAGCTGTTTAAGATAACAGCAAAGAGCATCCCCACCCCCAGCCCCCACACAGTGCATCACACTCTGGAAAGGACTTTGCATTTCAATGGCGTGGGGCCTGGGAGTAGCAGGGACAGCATTTCTGAGGCTGGCGTGGATTCACTCTGAAGCTCCTTCTCTTTCTGCTCTCTCTAGGTCTGCCTGCGGTGGATAATGGGATTTTAATATTTGACAAGTTCAGATAGCAAGGGACAGCCTGCTGGATAAGTGAGTGGTTCCTCCTTACCTCATTTCCTGCGTGTGTGATCTCATTGCTCCCAGCCCAGGCCTGGCTCTTGGCCTCCTGGGCTGCAGGTCAGGACTTTGTTCTCATTACCACTCCTGCTCAGCTATTGATAACTAACTGGAAAATGCAGATAAACAAACAGGACAAAATTAAAATGATCCAAGATGCTATTATCCTGACATAGTGTGTGTCATACTTTAACGTCTAACTTTTTAGACTTTTCTCCATGGTGATATGCCTATCTAAAGAGAGAAATATCTTTGTGTTTACTGAATGAGATCCTCTTATGAATTCTCCTTTATAACTTTAATCTCTGCTTCACCTTATATGTCAGATGTTTCTGTGCAACAGTAAACACATGTGCAAGGTCATTGTTAACACTAATGTGAAAGACTCTGAAATAAATGATCTATAACTTATGTACTCAGTCATATTGTTGGGTATTTAGGGTGTCAGTGTCTGCTTTGCAGGAGGTAGGACACTACCTTTCCGTGTTGCAGGTGATAAAACGAGTGCTGCTGGGTGGATACTGTCACAGGTACTCAGGACCACTGCCCAGCTTCCTGGGGTGCGGACCAGGTGGCTAGACAGTGAGGTGAAGGCGGCTTCTCCAGCCATAGTCCGGGGCTCACAGCACTCTTTGCAAAGGCTCAGAAACACCAGTTACTTTCCTTTCCTCAGCAGCATTTCCTGTATCCAGTTAAAATCCTGGACCACAGCCACATTTACTAGTAAATCTGTAAAGCAGTCAGGCTCGCTCCTGCTTTCCTATGGATTTTCCATTTGCACTTCACTCCTTTTTGTTGCTTACAAGTTCTTGTCAGTAGATAAATGTCATGGATGCCAAAAGTTTAGTAAAAATGGATGGGAAACAGACTTAAAATGGACCCAGTTCTGTTTGTTATCTCCCCTGCCCACAGCACTTGAATTGGGTGGATGTAACAAAGCCTTCTTTGCAGCGTCCCTGATGAAGCCTTCAGGCCCCAGGAGCTGCCAGTGCCCCTGACCCCAGATGCCTGCACATTTCCTGATCACCATGGCATCACTCCACTGGGAGGTGGGGCAGAGGGCAGCAGAACTACAGGTGTGAGCTCTCCCTATTGCCACCACTCTCACAGGGCCTCAGTGGCCTGGACAGCCCTCTCCCAGAAGCTGGACCCACTGGCTTAGCATTCATCTAATGCACCAGAGATTAGAAAGTAGGTTAGATAGCTAAGATTTGGAAACAGCCTAAATGCCCATCAGCATATGAGTGGATTAAAAAACTGTGGTATATTTACACAATGGAATACTATGCTGTGGTAAAAAAGGAGTTCATACCATTTGCAACAACATGGATGGAGATGGAGAGCATTATGCTAAGTGAAATAAGCCAGGCAGAGTAAGATAAATATCACATGATCTCACTTATTTGTGGAATATAATGAACAGCATAGACTGATGAACAAGAACAGATCCAGAGACTGAGAAACATCGATCAGAACCTCAAACTTCAGGGAAGGAGGGGGTCAGTGGGAGTAAGGGGGAGAGATCAACCAAGGGACTTGTGTGCATGCATATGAGCCTAATCAATGGACACAGACAACAGGGGGATAGGGTATGAGTGGGGAGGGGGGGGGTGAGGGGGAATAAGGACACATATGTAAAAAAATAATAATAAAAATAATTTAAAAATAGAAAAGAAATTGTGAGGTAACCAGAACCCCAAGAACGCCTGGGAACATCTTTCTTGCCATGCTAGCAGTCATCAGCTGTACGGTAATATTACCTGGAGAAAATGGGGAAGTATTTTGGATTTATGTTCCTGACCCTTCATGGGTAAGAGCCCTTACATGGGCTGATCCCTCACCTAATGTAGTCACCAATAATACCAAACACCTTGGTCCTCCAGAGGGACCATGAGTGGGGCAAGGTAGTATAATTACACAGGGGTCACCACCCAGCTTCCCTTTTGTATGACACAAAATCAAACCACTGCTCCTTTGTGTGTAAAATTAAAGAGAGGTTTCTGGCTTGTGTGGACACCAAAGGAAGGGACTATCACTACTTGCTCCTGGGAGAGGTACAGAAAATGTAACTAAGACCTTGTCTATACAAAAGAAATTGACAGCCAGTTTGAAATGGAATTGCCATGGCCTAGAGCAAAGAATATCCTTACATGATATTATTCTACAATGTCATTATAATTTTTCCCAGATTTGTATTACCCCCATTACTTATAATAGTACCTTGCACCCTTGGGAATCAATAAAAAATCATCTTTTCAGTGCTTGGAGACAAAGGTAACACATCTCTTGATATCTTAGAATTACAACAGCATAATGTACAATTATCCTAAACAAACTTACAAACTAATTATTTGAATGTCTGGCAGCAATTTAAAAAGGACATGAAAAGATTTAATCCCTTCCACTGTGTAGAGCAGTGGTTGGCAAATTGCGGCTCACAAGCCACATGCGGCTCTTTGGCCCCTTAAGTGTGGCTCTTCCACAAAATACCATGGCTTGGGTGAGTCTATTTTGAAGAAGTGGCGTTAGAAGAAGTTTAGGTTTAAAAAATTTGGCTCTCAAAAGAAATTTCAATCATTGTACTTGTTGATATTTGGCTCTGTTGACTAATGAGTTTGCCGACCACTGGTGTAGGGGGCCCTCTGGGAAGGTACCTGAGCATTCTATATTGGCCACTTTTGCCCTTTTGGCCAAGAGGGACCCTCTTCTCACAATCTAATTGCCCACAGCTGTTGCCTGAGCTTTCTATTCATGCTGAGGTTGAAGCCTTATGGTGGCTGGTGCCATGGATCTGTCTCTCGCCCTGTGGGGTGAGCTGGGCTCTCCCTGGAGAAGAAACCTGGGTTCCCCAAGATATGTGATCAGTGCTGGGGCCCCGCCAGCAGGCAAGGGGATCCTAAGGCAGGTGTTGGGCATGGAGGCCACAGGGGCATAGGCTACCAAGGAGACAGAATTGAACCTTACATCCCTGCTTGGCCCCGGAGGATGGCTGGTTAGCCAGAGATGGGTAAGATTCCTCAGGGAAGGAACAACCTAAGACAGGCACAGTCTCAGAGGGACCATCAGGAGAGAACTTGGGGGTCAACAGAGGTGGGGCACAGACTCTCACCGCCCCCAACTTTGCAGGGGCCTGAACCCTCATACCTTCTGAGGGAGGTCTCCTGCCCCCATGGTTGCTTCGCTTCCCATGCCCAGCTCAAATCGGGACCCAGGAAACAGATAGAGACTTGGCCAATAGCAGCTGCCCTCTCACTGCAACAAGACTTGTTTGAGTTGTCTTGTACCCATGGTATGGGGAAGTGGGTTTTTGATATCTAAATCCAGCCTGGCACCAGGAATGCTCAGGGCCTATTCAAGAAGGCAAATAATCCTTTCCACTAATATTTACAGGGTAAAATAAGGTTGTTGTTAGAGTATTAAATTTGACAGTAAAATAGTAGTCAAGTTCTCAGACTAATTTAAATTGGCTAATTGAAATAAGCGAATATTCTAGAAAAATTAATGGTACTGGACAAAAAGCTGTTCCTAAAGTGTTAACTTAAATTTTTATTGGTAGTTCATCACATGGTAAAATTGTGTAACATGTAATGAACTTAAAATTTAAAAGCTATCAAGACTACATTATAAAATTTGCAAAAGCCTCCTAATATTTAAATAAAAAAGGGGGGATAGTAGAAGAAAATCATGTAAGGAAAAATATCCTGTAAGTAAATTACATCTAGAAAATTTTTACTTTAGAAAATTAACTTTCATTTGTAATGCTAACAGCAAGACGCCAATGAAAAACACACATGGTGTCAAAACAAGCCAAAGGAAAATCATTTGGACAAAAAATGAAAAAGGATCCCAAGTCAAATTTAGAGAAAAGATTCCTTTATTAACTTTTGGTGGAGAACATGTATATTTTCAGAAAACAACTCCAAGACCATGTGGATTCCTGCAACAGAGAGGAATTGACAGGACTGCTCCAGCCATGAAAACAGAAGAGAAACAGTCCAGAGATGGAAGATGCTGATGATGCCTTGCCATACTAGCAGTCAGCAGGTGTGTGTTGCTGCAGGTTGTCCAGGACCAAACCAAAGAGGGCTGGACCTGCATTACCACCATTTGTCCACCATCCAGAACTGAAATATCATTGCTGACATTTACACATAAGGAACTGTTTGACATTGAAATTTGGACTCAAAAGAACTGTTGGCCCAGAAAGAAACTCACTACAGACTGATTCATTTGCCTCTCAGCATAACCATTATTGCTTGTCTCATTTTCTGTTCTTATAAGTGTATGTCTAGTATCACATGATCTCACTCATCTAGGGGAAATAATGAACAACATAAACTGATGAACAAAAACAGACCCGGAGACAGGGAAGCATCGATCAGACTGTCAAACCTCAGAGGAAAGATAGAGGAGGGTGGGAGTAAGGAGGAGAGATCAACCAAATGACTTGTATGCATGCATATAAGCCTAACCAGTGGTCACAGACAACAGGGGGGTGGGGGCATGCGTGGGGAGGGGTTTGGGATTGGAATGGGAGGATGAGGACAAATACGTGATACCTTAATCAATAAAGAAATTTAAAAAAAAGGAAAGTAGGTTAGACCAGAAAGAAAAGTGATAGGAAGCTACCTAGTCTATAGAAGATAGGAGCATACATAGAGTACTCTTTGATAAGTAAGATTTGATTTTAAAGCCATTCCATGGACATTTAGGCTGCCATCCTCTTCCCCCCCACCCCCCCACATATAGTACAGAACAGCAGCAGCAACACAGATGTTTTGTGGGAGGAGTCCCACTTTGGGGGTGTTGGTTTATCACTTGATCAAAAATGGATCAGTAAATAGACATGATGAAATCACTATCAAAATCTCTGTTGCCTTTTTTTTTCTGCAGAAATTAAGAAACTGGTCCTAAAATTTGTACCGAAATGTAAGAGACTTAGAATAGTGGTAACAATCTTGGTAAAGAAGAACAAAGTTGGTAGACTCACACTTCTGATTTGAAACCATATTACAAAGCTATAGTAATGAAGACAGTGTGGTATGGACATAAGAATATTTATCTATCATCTATCTATCTATCTCCACAGTGGAATAGGACAGAGAGTCTAAAAATAAACCCTTACATTTATGGTCAATTGATATTCAACAATGGTGACAAGACAGTTTAATGGGGGGGAAAAGTCTTTTCAACAAATGTTCTGGGACAACTAAATATTCACATGCAAAAGTATAAAGTTGTATCTTCATACCATATATACAAATAAACTCAAAATGGATCACAGATCTAAGTGTAAGAGCTAAAACTATAAAACTCTTAGTGACCTCAATTTAAGCAATGATGTATTATTAGATGTGATACCAAAAGCACAAACAGTCAAAGAAAAAAAATAGATAAATTGGACTTGATCAAAATTAGCAAACTTTTATGCTTCAAGAAAAAAAAAAGCAACAACAACAACACGACAATTCATAGAATGGGAGAAAATATTTAAAGTTATGTATATCATAAGGCTCTACTATCCAGAATATAAATGGAATTATTATAGCCCCACAATGAAAAAGATATATGACCCAATTAAAAAATGGGCAAAAATCTAAATAGGTACTTCTCCAAAGAAAATATACAAACGGCCAATAAGCACATGAAAAGATGCTGAACATCATTGTTGTTAGAGAAATGCCAATGAAATCACATTGAAATACCACTTCACACCCACTCTAGTCTCTCTAATAAAAGAGACAGATGATAACAAGTGTTGGCAAGGATTTGGAGAAACCGGAACACTCATTCATTGCTGATGGGGTGTAAGATGGTTTTGCTGATTTGGAAAAGACTGGCAGTTCTTCAAAACTTTAAAGATTTCATATGATCCAGCAATTTAATTCCTGGGTACATATGAAAACACTGTCCACACAGGAATTGAAAACATCTGTCCACATAAAAACTTGTACACAAATGTTCATAGCGTAATTATTCATAACAGCCAAAAACATAGAAACAACACAAATAACTATAAACTGATGAATGAATAGATAAAATATGGTAAGTCCGTGCAATGGAATATCATTTTGGCCATAAAAAAGAATGAAGTACTTATATACATGCTACAACATACATGGAAATTGAAAACAGTGTGCTAAGTGAAAGAAGCAGACACAAAAGCCACAAGTAGGATTCTGTTTACATGAAATGTCCAGAATAGACAAATGCCTAGAGATAGAAAGTAGATCAAGTTTGTTGGGACCTGAAGGGTGGGTGGGGAGTATGGTGTGGGGTTTCTTTTTGGGGTGATGAAATGTTTTGGAATTAGATAGTGACAATGATTGTACAACTTTGTGAATATACTAAAAGCCATTTAATTGCACCCTTTAAAAGGGGTGGGGGGTGTTATGGTATGGATTATATCTCAACAACTCGAGTGGCTTTATGGATGGTATTCACACTCAGGCTCTGGTGCTGGCTTGATGATAGCGGCCCTCACGCCTGTCTTTGTCAGAGCCACTGCTGAGCCAGAAAACCTGCTTTTCCTTGTCAGCATCTCCTGGGGAGGTATCTGACCTAGGGTCTCCTGAGGGAGGTTGCAGGATGTGAGGCCGTGAGACTTTCTGTGTGGGCAGGTGGGAGCTGCCTGACCTCATTGCTGGGGGGTGCCATGTTCTTCTCCTTTCCACTGCCTCTCTTTCCACTGCCTCTCCCCCACCACAGGTTCGGGTCCATGACCCCAGATGGGCAGTACCATTGCCCTATTAAGAACAAGAGTGCAAGATTCAACGTGATGCTGGCAGCACTGAAACCTTCGAGATTAGCGGTGACTTTCCAGGCTATCGGCACCATGAAGGTAGCTGATGCTCATTTAACTTACCTCACTGTTCATTCTCTGCATATCCCGGGGGTGATAATTCCAGGAGCTGAGCTTCCTGAGCCACAGTTGGTGTAAGATGGCTGGTCACTAGGTAGAGACCAAGAGTGCCAGTTGGCCACACGGAACATTCCTGCACACTGTTTCCACGGGGTCGGCCGTTCATCTGCAGCCATCTATGTGTTGCTGGTCATGATGTGGTCACATTGCACTGTGGCAAGAGAGCCACAGACTGTGTCTTTGGGAGCATGGCTGGTTCAGAACAAGCATGCTGCTGAAAAGCAGCCGGAGCTGCCCCGTGGATGAGGCTGGCAGGACTTGGCTGAGTCCTCAGGGCCTCAGGGCCATGTGGGGTGTGGCATCAGCACTGACGGCTGGAGTCCAGGAGGTCAGACCTGCAGAGGCCTTTTCTGCTTCCCCTTCCCCCACTCTCCCATATATTGGTTTGGAAAGAGTGGCCAGGAAAGAGTTCTGGAAGCCATCCCCCTTCACCCTCAGGACTCAGCACTGTGTTCTCTGAGCCCTCTCTGTCGCTTTGCATGAGGGAAAAGCCTGCTTCGAGCTCCACTGAGCTTGGTGAAGCTGGAAGAAAATGAAGATGCCCAAGGATACACATTGGTGGCTTGATCCAGCGTTGCCATCAACAAGGAATACATTTCATTCACCTGATTCCAGGACTGACATCAGCACACAGTCATCTGAATAGTAGGAAGATTCTTCCTTCATCCCTTCTCCCAGGTCTGTCCCGTTCACAGGAAGCTTGCCAGACACCAGTTCTGTGTGGCACCCTTCCCACCAGCAGGCACAGCTGTGACACTGAAAACCCTGCTCAGTGTTGAGCCAGCGACTGATGCCCACCTGGGGCGCTGCCCCTGCGCCTGTGTTTCTGTGATTCTTGAAGGGGGAGAGTGAATATGCTGCTCTGAGGTACCTTGTGGGGAGTGGCTCAGCTGCTTCCCTGGGCGGAACCATTGGGGGATGAACAAGGCCCCAGGAGTAGCTTGTCATGCAGGCACAGGCTGAGGTCAGGGCACCCACAGGGCGTCAAATGCTGAGGAAACTGACTTCGCATCTGTGATAGAAGCCGTTTCAGGACTCCAGAGAGAGGCAAAGGGAGAGAAGCCAGATGAGACCATGATGCACCGTAGAGAGGATGGGACAGAAGTCTGTCGCAGTGGCCTCCCAGCCCTGTGAGGAGCGTGGAGAAAAGCACATGCTGCCCAGTGGCTACCACGGGGCTTGGGTGGCAGAGTCCAGTGGGGCAGGTGTAGGGAGGTGAGTGGCCTCCCAGCAAAGCTGATGTGAAATATCCCAAGTCTGGAGCAGTGGCATGGGTGCAGGGAGGGGAGACAGAATGGATGATTTTTAAAAGGCAGCATTCTCCAGGCTCCGGGACATCATTGAGGGGCCAGCCCTTCCCGACCCCAGAAGCCCTTGCAGGGCCACACTGCCATCAATTCCTTGTTGGGCATCTGACACGCATGCTTCATTCCTGGCAGAGTGGAGGCCTTCTCCCGACAGTGAGCTCTGAAGCTAGTCCCAGCCTGGACGTAACCAGCAGTGGGTTCCTGGGCCAGTCAGCAGCTCTCTCTGCCTCAGTTTCTCCTTCTGTAAAATGGGCTTTCCGCTAATCTGAGACATGAGTGAGGGGCTTCTGTGCTGGTGTAAAGCAAGTGCTCAATAGCTCAGTGCTCTTACCAAAGTAGCGCTGGTGCTGTTGGTGCTCTTACTGGGAAGATTGGACTTGCCTGTAGGGCTTTTCCAGGAAACAAATGCCTGGATCCTGGCCTCCAGATGTGATACGGTCTGATGCGTTTACAGAGGTGCACAGTGTCTCAGATTCTGGGTTGTCTGAAGCAACAGTGACCTCCCAGTTGTCACCTGCTCTGCTCAGGAGGTGGATTTGCCAAGTGATGGGAGACCCCTGGCAGAGCTTGGCAGGCCTGGGCTCTGCTCGATCGGCCCTGATGGACAGCAACCCTGGCCACTGTGACCTCATCGCCAGCGTCTGGGAGGATGATCTCACCAGCCCTCTTGGCAGCTCCTCCTCTCCTGTGGCTCAAACATATGACAGATGTTCTCTGGGCTGAAACCTGAGCCGGTCCTGCTCGTTCTGCTCGCACTGATGAGTGAAAAAATGGATCCCTTTCTCCGACGTGCATTCCTTGTGCATTAGAAAACTGTCACCGAGGCTCCCCACGGTGACACTCATTCAAGGCTGAGCATACAGGGTCCTTTTAAACTTTGCCCAGATGTCTTACTTTTCATGGTTATCTCTCATTTCCATAACATTTCTCAGTACTTTCAGATTTTCTCTTAAAGGCTTGCCATAATAGCAGTCCTCTCATTTATGTCCAAAATGCCATGTCAAATTAAATGATTAGCAGGAACAAAAGGACCAGGAAACTAAGATGTTTGGCAAGGGTGGAGGTGGTGCGAGTGGAGAGGCTGAGCGGTCCTTTCCCAAGGAGGAAGGAGGCTGGAAAGTCACCTTGAGTTTGGAGGCTGAAGTAGAGGGAGTGTGAAATGTCAATGAAGTTAGCCTGTTGTTTTCTCTGAAGAGTCTCCCTAATCTTTTATTTTATTATTATTTTAATCCTCACCTGAGGATATGTTTTATTGATTTTAGAGAGAAGAAGGGAGAGGGAGAGAGGGAGAGAGGGAGAGAAAAGCATTTATTGGTTGCCTCCTGCCTGCACCCCCACTGGGGCCAGGGATGGAACTTGCAACCCAGGTATGTGCCCTCGACCTGGAATTGAACCCGAAACTTTTTGGTGTGAGGGCTGATGCTCTAACCACTGAGCACCCAGAAAGATTCTTGGCAGAGGCAAGTGCTCAGTACATGTTCTTGTGCCCTTCACCCCGACCCTCATTCGCTCCCATAGTGACTGGGAAGAAGAACATTGTTACCTCTTTCTACCAATGCTACCCAGCCCCTGGTTCAGAACAACGGTCCTTCTTCTCCCTTCCTCTCTGTGGTCCTGCCCCAGGCACTACCCTTCTCATCGGCTTCACATGCACATGCTCGCTCACGTGCTCTGTGAGGAGGCCTATGGTTGCCAAAGTCTGTCGGGTGCAGGTGGGATCAAGACGCTGGTGGTCAGGGCGCTGCCTGGGGGTGTGCACCTCATGTAGTGCACCGGTGACATGTGGGGCACCCTGCAGGGCCCACCTGTAGAGTAAGGTCAGGACTGCCTTTAGGCAGGTGGGGTGTGGGAGGCGGGAACACCCATCTGGTGTGGGGCCCAGGGCCTGAGCAGACGATGTCCATCCAGGCCGCTGCCAGAAAGCACCGTTTCTGCTCCACTCATTTCTTTGAGGGAGATGATCAGCTGGATCTTTCTTGTCTCACTAGCTTTTAGCAAGTCTGTCACCTGCCTGATGAGATCATGGTGGTGTGGAGAGACTCAAATCCCTCTGGGGCTGAACTGTCAGCCAGAGGAACCTGGGGGGCAGCAGGGAGGTTCTTTGGGCTTCCCAGGCCATGGTCCACTTGGCAGAGGACAGATGCTGGGAGTTCAGGTGACTGTTCTGTCAGGCGAGGCCACCACTCCCAGCTTTAGGCAGGAAGGAGACCTCACCAGGGACAGGGTCAGGGCCTGCTGCTGTGGGTGGTGGGACACTAGGGTGGAGTGGGCCTGGGGCTAATTTCAATTTCTCTGAGCTTTAGTTTTCTCATTGGCAAAAATGAGGCAAAAATAGTCATCTTATGGAAACATTGTGAAAATTCCATGAGTTAACGCATCTCTCTCTTTAGCAGCACTATTATGAACAAATAATATTTATTGGGCCCTTACTATAAGCCATTCCTGTGATAAGTGCTTTACAGATGTTAACTCATTTCCATTGGTATACCCATGCACCTTACATCTGGGGGAAACTGAGGCATGAAAAATAAAAGAATTTGTCTGAGATAGGCACAGAATATGTGGCCTTTGACCCTGGTTAAGGGAGTAGATGGCCCCATGTTGTGCAGATAAGATTGACATGAGGATATTATTGAAAGATGGGATAGAGTTAAGTAGGAACAGAGGCAACCTGTCCAGCATATGTGTGCCTGAGCTGCGAATTACCTGAGTTACAACTTTGGGTCGTGGAGGCAGAGAGCCAGCCAGCGAGCCCGGGGCAGGAAGCACCTCACGTGGCATTCACCAGGACTGCAGCTGGTAAGAGCAATGCTCCTCCTCACCACCTTGCCCCAGTGCCCAGTGCCGGGCCAGGCCCAGGGAAGGGGCCCCACGCAGTGTGGTTCTGGTGTCACAAGTGGGATCAGCATGCATGGAACAGATGGCATGTGTGCCTGCTCTGGACTCCATAGCGAGGCCATGAATGGCAAGGACTTTGGAAGCAGCCTATCTGGATTTGCATTCTGCCTCTGCATGGCCCAGGCTAGTGATTGAACCTCCCAGACCTCTGAACATACTGACAACACTCCCTCATGGAGCTGTCAGAGGGCCCGTGAGAGTCAGCACCTGTGCCTGCCTATACTAAGTCATCAATTCATGTAGGCTGTCACTGTCATTACAAGGGATGTGGGCCTTTATATAATGATGTTCAGGTATACGGAGGTTGTGAAGATAAACAGTGTTGACAACACATACTCACTTCTTGATGGTGGTAGCTGCTTGGAACTGGGGGTGGAGAATTGGGCGACTGAGTCTGGATGCAGCTGAAAAGTGGCCATGGCCATGGGATGGGATGGGAGCAGTGGAGTCTATGCCATGTGGCTTTTCTCCTGGGGTTCATTGAAGGACACGTGGTCATGAGAGAAGGGACTGAATGACCATCTTTTTGAGTCATAAAGAGAGCAATATGTCAGATGGTGGGCAACTTTTCCCACCTGTGGGGCTGAAGGGAGAGCAAAGGGAAGACACTGGTTCAGCTGGGATACTCAGAACTTGTAGTAGACACACGGCCTTCCTGACAGTGAGCATTGTTGGACATGAGTAAAGGTTCTGTGGGAGGTGGTAGAGTCCATTTTTTTAAGAGAGTACTTGGATGACCTTTCTAAGATCATCTGACCGTACGGGTCCATGGAGAGTTAGAATAATAAGGAAGAGGAGGTTGGGGCATCTGAGTGTGCTTCTGAGTCAGAGGTGGCCTTAAATGACACAGGTGGTGCAGTAACTCGGGCCTGCACTGCGTTGGGCGATGCTGCGTGTCTCTGCTGCCCTCTGGTCTTGCTTTGGAACTGCCCCATCACCCGGCTCAGACACATCCCCAGAGATATCCCAACATCAGTGCTCTCCCCCTGGTCTCTGACTCCTGCATCTGGCTTTGCAGTGCTGTCATGTGCTTCTGTCACTAGTTGGGGAAGGGGATGGCCAGCTCATGGCAGAGTGTGACATTCTACCTGCCTTGATGACCACGAACCTTTTTCTGAGTTGGAGCTCACTCAGTCCCCTAAATTAATAACCTCAATTTCTGTGGCTTCCCTGATAAAACTATCAGGGGTTTGTCTGTTTAATTCTTGCTAGGAGATCACCTACTTTTATTCTCTTTTGCAATCATTTTATGTTCATTTCTTCTTGTCATTTAGATTGATGTCATTTTTGTTGTTGTTAATGAGGATATTTTTCCATTGATTTTAATATTTTTATTTTTTTATTTTAATGTTTTTATTGATTTCAGAGAGAAAGGGAGAGGGAGAGAGAAATAGAAACATCAGCGATGACAGAAAGTCATTGTCGGCTGCCTCCTTTATGTTCCCTATTGGGGATCAAGCCTGCAACCTGGACATGTACCTTGGCTGGGAATCTAACTGTGACCTGCTGGTTCATAGGTCGACACTCAACCACTGAGCCATGCTGGTCAAGCTTTATTGATTTTTAGAGCGAGTGGAAGGGAAGAAGAGAGAGGGAGGGGGAGAGAAAGAGAAAAACATTGATTAGAGAGAGACATATTGATTGGTTGCCTTCTGCACTTGCCCCAGCCAGGGTCAGGGATCGACTCTGCAACCCAGGTCTGTGACCTTGACCAGGAGTCGAAACTGAAACCCTTCCATTTGTGGGATGATGCTCTAATCACTAAGAAACACTGGCCAGGGCTAGATTTATCTCACTTTTATGATTATTAACAGAGCATTTAGTGAGCAGAGATCATGTCTTTTTTTTTTTAGTCTCAGTTCAGGGCCCAATAGAGCACTAAATATCATGGAAGTAGTTTTACTCTTCCATCCACCCATCCACCAATCCACCCACCCATCCACTCTCCCATTTATCCATCCATCCACCACCCATCTATCCACCACCCATCGATCCACCTATCCACCCACCCACCCATCTACCCATCCCACTACAAAGACTGAATGTAATAATGAAAGTTCTAGAGAAAAGCAGTTACCTATTTTAGAAGAACTCCCAGGCAGGTGTGTGTAAGGAGAAGCCGGAAGCACCCTGTCCTCCAGAGCCTGACCCTTCCAGTAGCCAGTGCTGGAAAACCAGCATCTCCACAGCACCTTGTACACGCCAGGGCTCAGTGGGGGCCTGGGTTGCGTGGGTTTGGATAGAAACAAAAACACTCTGATAATGAGCACAGTGAGGCCTCTGCCCTTCAAATATGAGGAACAGTGGAGGGTGGAGTGAGGGAGAGTGTGGATCTGCAGAGTAGTGTGTTGAGAATCTATGAAGTCAAGTGTGTGTGTCATGGAGATCGATGGCGTAAAGACTGATGTTTATTCTGCTGACACTTGTGAGGAGGCCAGTCAGCAGTTCTCATGGAGGTTCGTCCTGCGTCAGGTGCATGGTTGTCTTTTTAGATGCATTATGTGTGCTTTGCTCATGTCTTTTTACTTGGGTTGACATTTTTTCCTTGGTGTTCAAACACACACACACACACACACACACACACACACACACACACACACACGCTTGCATGCACACAAGGGGAGCGGAAGAGCAGGATTTGCTTGGAGGCTGGGGAAGTCCAAGGGGTGAAGGCTTTGGCCTGGATGACCCTCAGAAGGGGCCATCTGTGAGGTACATACTGTTTCCAGTTTTCTGGTGCAGAAACGGGATTAACCACCAGAGGGTAGCAAATACCAATAATGACACGCAGATTATTTTTCTTCACATTTACTTTGGTACATAAGGAGTAGCGAGGATTTTGTTGTTCTCATCAGGGTAGCTTCCTATCAGCTGTGAGTGCAGATTTTGCCAAGCGGTCAATCTTAGGAGAACAGGGGTGCATCAGCTGGGTATTGTCTGGTTCAAGGCTGACTGTGAACAGGAGGTGGAGTTATCTTGACGACTCTTCAGGGTACAATTGATTTACGAATGTCTTACAGATGTAAGTTTGCTGCATTGTTGGTGGGTATGAAATGGTTAAGTATTTTTTGTGTGGTGTTTCCATGGCAGTTACGTACATTTTCAACAACTGCAGTTTAAACATTTATTTTTTAAAAGATAGTCTGTTGTCTTGTTCTCCAAAGAGCAGAGAGCTCAAGACCCAGGGCAACCACAGATAACCATTTGTAATGTACCTTTCACATGCTGTGACTATTTGAAATGGAGATTTGAAAAAATCCCCAGTCTGAATTTACCTCAAGTCCGTGAGCACGTGTTGAAAGCTTTCCTTCAACAGGACCTGGGCAGTGAGCAGAGATGGCTAGAGCAGGGGTGTGTGCCCCCCAGGGGCTCATGGCATGTCCAGTGTCAGATGTTTCAGTCCTGCAAAGGGTTCCTGGGTGAGGAAACTTCCGGTGTGATGCTGGCAGGAGGAGTAGTGGTGGTATGAAGAGGAATCCTATATCATAAAACCTTAATGTGCAAACTGACCGAATGGTGGAATGACCACCAGGGGGCAGATGCTCAATGCAGGAGCTGCCTCCTGGTGGTCAGTGCGCTCCCCCTGTGGGAGCACTGCTCAGCCAGAAGCCGGGCTCAGGGCTGGCGAGTACAGTGGTGGTGGTGGGAGCTTCTCCTGCCTCCGCTGCAGGCAAACAGTAAGGAGCAAGGGGTCCTGTACTGCGAAAGGGATGTCCCACTGCCAGATTAGGCCCGCTCCCAGCAGGCAGACATCCCCCAAGGGGTCCTGGACTGTGAGAGAGCACAGGCCGAGCTGAGGGGCCCCCCCAGTGCACAGAATTTCATGCACTGGGCCTTTGATGCTTCATAAGGAGAGATTCATGGAGTTTTCATGGTTGGAAGGGAGATTACAGCCTAGTGCACATCTTTTAAGGAAACTTCCTGAAGGAGGCCTCCAGGTCTCTCTGGCACAGGTACCTAGGAGTTGGCGTCCAGCCCTTCCCTCTTGAATGAAGTATTGTGGTCATGTTTGCAGATGGATGGCCCGAGAGCACGTGTATGCAGAGCAGCTCTGTGCTGTAGAAGAGGAAAGTCTTGGGGAGTCCCCTCCCATTTGATGTGGCCCAGGAATGTTCAATGTCTGAAACAGAGCTCCCTTCATCTAAGTCAGTGGTCGGCAAACTTATTAGTCAACAGAGCGGCAAACCACGGCTCGCGAGCCACGGTTTGCCGACCACTGATCTAAGTCATCAGCGCATGAGCAGGGCTTGTGGGCAACCAGTCTCTCAGACCCTGGGTGGTGGTCGTGCTGCTGCGAGGGAGGCAGTGATGCTGCTGGCAGAGTTGCTATGGGCTGGGTCCTGCTGCGGGGGCTGGCTTCTGCCAGCTCTAGCACCCTGCTCACCTGGGCAGGGAGAAGGCTGCCAGGCTGAGCTGTGGGGCTTCTTCTCTCCTCAGGAGCCCTGCTGCATGCCTTTGGGGAGTGTTGTGTGTACAATCTAGAAGGTCAGATGAGGATGATTAATGGCCAATTGCTGTTCTTAGAAGCTTTCCACCTGAAACTTGATATTCCACATAGCACAGGCGCTTGTACAGGTCCCTGCCCCCTTCCTCTCTCATTTTGTTACTCGGTTCCTTTGCCCTGCAGATGAATCTGTCCCTTAGTAGTTTCCCAAGAGAAAGGCAGTGACTCAAACCACAGCCAATACATAACTGACTTGTACTGAATGTATAGGGACATGTTCTGAGCATTTTACACATTATTGCTCTTTTATTTCTTTTTACTTATTTTATTAAAATGATTTTTAGCCCTAGCTGGTTTGGCTCAGTGGATAAAGTGTTGGACTGTGGACTGAAGAGTCCTGGGCTTGATCCTGGTCAAGGGCATATGCCCAGGTTGTGGGTTCGATCCCCAGTAGGGGGCATGTAGGAGGCAGCCGATCAATGATTTTCTTACATCATTGATGTTTCTATCTCTCTCTCCCTCTCCTTTTATTGCTGTGTAAAATCAATAAAAAAAATATTAAAACAACAACAAACCCCCAAAATATTTTTAAAAATGTTGTTTTTTTTTTTTGGTAATTTGAGAGATGGAGGGAGGGAGGGAGAGAGAGAGAAAGGGGGAGAGAGACAGAGACAGATTTGTTGTTCCACTTATTCATGCATTCATTGTATGTGCCTGGCTGCGGATCGAACCTGCAACCTTGGCATATTGGGACAATGTTCTAACCCAGTGGTTGGCAAACTCATTAGTCAACAGAGCGGCAAACTGCGGCTCGCGAGCCGCGGTTTACCGACCACTGCTCTAACAAACTGAGATACCCATCATGACTCTTTTAATCATCAGAGCAGCCTGTGACACGGGTGCTGTCATGATTCCCATTTCAAGATGAGAAAATTGATCTATAGGAAGAGGCAATGGCACAGAGTCCTGGGCCTCACAGCGCGCTGGCCAGTCCCAGGTCCACCACTGAGACTGCTTTTGTAATTCTCAACTTAGTGGCTCTTTGAGTCTGGCTCACTGGCACTCCTGGACCACTTTGGCGCACAATTGTATTTGCTCTGGTTAACCAACCCAACCCAAACCCAACCAAACCAAAGATTGAAAACATTTGTCTACATTTAAAAATATGGATAGTACACCCAAACTGGGATTTGGCAGATGCCAAATGGTTAGCCGCTCGGCCAGGAGACAGGCTTCCTTCCCCTCTGTGACCTGGGGCCCAATTTGTTTTTTAGTGGCACCACCGGCTTGGTAGCTGTGGGTCACTGTGGTCCTGAGCATCTATGTGCAGGGAGCAGGGTTGCCAGGGGAGATGGGATGGTCCAGCCTTTATATTCAATGTCCTTTTATGGGGAAAAGGTTCATTGTATAATGAACATTCATTAAGTGTGTTTAATTTTGAGCTCACTCCAATGGAATAATTTTGAATCTTTTTGCCTACCACAAAAAATATAATAAACCAAAAAGTTCACACTTCCTTAAACTTAAAAAAATGTAAACTAGATTGTTTAAATTTGTCTTCACATACCCTTTATATGCACTAAATAGAGAAGCAAAATGATGGTTAGTGGAATGTTTGTGTATTACATCTCTCCTATTTATCAAGTCTAGAGATTTCCACATTTCTGCTATGAGAGATAAGAGTGAAGTTCACTTAAGTGACACCTCATCTTTCCTCTTTCAGTCCCCCCCCTCACAATTTTTTATTATTACATTATTATTTTAATTCTCCAAAGAATTGTCACAGTACCTGTAAATACTCTTAAATCTCCATTTCTTATCTAAACATCCCTTGATCCTTTCCATCTGCTCCCACCTGTGTAGACTGGACCACTGACTTTTCTATCAGCAAGGCTGAGGCACTGACATTTCATTCTGTAAACACAGTCTAACTTGGACCGCAGGTTACAGCGTTGTGGCCAGGGCTCTGAGGCATTGTTCACTGTGGAACCATGTTTTCGATGAGGATTCTATTTTCTTCCTACAGGTCCAATGTCACAACAGCTTTACAATTTGAAGAACCACTTCTCACACTCTATAAATTATTTAAAATCACATTTTTCTTTGCTTGGTATTTAGATCATCATGTTTCTGTGGGGTTTTGGGTTCCCCTACAATTACCAACTGCCTTAGTTTTCTTGTTGTGAGCAGAAGCAAATGTCTTCATGCCCAAATCACCATATCAGTAATGTCTTCTAGCTTCTTGCTCATTTTGTCTCTTGCATGGAATCATCCATAATTCTCCTTGAAGATCTTGTGGAGCCCACTCATTTCTTATTTTAATTTTGATCTATTGTTTTTGAGCCTGATGTACAGCAGTCATTATCCAAGTACTTTTCCACTGGATTTCTGGAAGTAGTTCAACTTTTTCTTCTATCCCATATTGTTCCTTTGCATGGGTTCTCTCTGGTTTTGCTGTAAAGTTTATCCTTAAGCAATTTCTTCTGCAAGGTATATGGAGTCCTATTTTGATTCTTTGTAAGAATGAAATGGTCTGTATTTTGCCCTCACATTTGATTGATAGTTCGGCTGAGACTTCTAAGGTGAACTTGTTTTCTAAGCATGAAGTTTGATAGTGAAAAGCCACATGTATGAGAGCCCTGCATTTCATTTCTGGAAGCTGTCTGTCTTAGGTTTGTGGAAGTTTATCAACATGTCTAGGTCTGGTATTTCATCTATCCTGCATGGCACTTAGTAAGCTCTTGCAATTTGAAAATTGGTATCTCTTTGCATTCTGGAATTTTTTTTTCTACTAGTTCTTTGGTAATTCTGTTTTTCTCAGATCTCTGATTAGATGGAAGTTGGAATTTTTGTCTTGATTGCTTTTAAAAATTTTCCTTGTATTTCTCAACAGAATTTGCTTTATGTCCTGTACATTTTCCTGAGTATACATTTATATTTGCACAGTTATTTTTAATTTTCAAGAGTTCTTTCTCTTATCTATCCCTTTTCTTTAGGGATTTTTTAAAAAATACAATTGCTTCTATAATCTCTCTGTAGATAGCAACTGGGAATTGCTTTTCAGAATTCTGTTCTCTGAATCATCTAATTTTACCCGAGGGTTGGTTGGGGTTGATTAGAGGAATAGAGAGGGTTGGGGGGGTCGAGGGATTGCCAATATAAGGTTAGTCCTGTACCAAGGGCCACCAGGATTAGGTGAAGCCATTCAGTGGAGTCCCCCAAAGACCTTACATGACTTTCAAAGGACAAGTAGAAATTGTTTGGCAAAGGCAGTGGGGAAGGACATTCTAGGCAGAGGGGAGACCACGTGTGAAGGCATGGAGGGATGAGCCAGTGCGGCCCACTGTGCATGAACAGAGGGCTATCAGGGCCAGAGCTTGACGGCTGCTCGAGGGGTTGTGTGGTTATACACCACACTGACCAAGCTGGCAGGCCAGCCAATGCCATAATAGAAAAGGACTCATAAGCCCTGGGGAGACTGTGAAGGAAGGGTTACATGCAAGACAAGGATGTGATCAGATTTGCATTTTAGACAGACTGTCATGGCTGGTAAGTAAAGAATAGAGGGGTGAAGTGTTGGCAACTGGAATGATGATAATGGTCCAAGGAAGACACGAGGCATAGCTGGTGTGGAATGGGTGGGAAAGAGAATATGGAGTGAGGTAAGGGACAGAATGGAGAGCATGTTGGTGTTGATTGGATGTGAGACACCAAGGACGACAGCAGATCTAGCTTTGGTGATTGTGTGGCTTGAATTCATCCATGGAGTTAAGAAGGGGGCACCTCTTCTGCCTTCATCAGTAGAAGTTTTCCTTGAAATAAACAATAGATTTCTCTACCCTTTACACAGTCTGCCATAGGGGCTGCAGAGTGAGCCACCTCATTGGGAAGTTTGATAGCAAGACTTGGGGCCTCTGTAGATCTGCTCTCCTTCCTCCTCCTCCTCCAGAAGCAGGTATTAAGGGCTGGCCCAGGGAAGGCTCCTTCTCCCAGGAGGCCTCCCTGGGCAGTGCTGCAGGACTGCATGGCAAGTGTGTCTAAGGCTAGCCCCTCTGTTCCTTCCCCCAGCCATTTCCTCTAGCAGGGCTTGAATCACTAGAAAAGGTAATATTTTGGCCTGTATCTGCTTTTCCCTGGTTTATTTCTCAGTTTGTACAAAAGCCAGGTAGGAGGTGCCTCAAAACTCCAATAGAAGGAGGGGATGTAGTTTACATTTAAAATGTGTGCTTGCTGCCAGGTACCCAGTGAGAAGCACAGTTCCCGGCCCTGTAGGATATGTAGTCTCACCACAATACGACACAGGGGTGGTGGTGGGTGGGGGAGATCCTGCCTAAACTATAGGGAATGCCTCTGGGTCAGACTTGGCCTGGATTTGAAGAGGGTGCTAGAGCAGGAGAAGGTAAACTGAGGAACAGGCACATCCTGCCTGCAAAGTTGGCTCTGGGTGGGGAGGGCTTCTATGAGAGCACCTTTATTTGCTGCTCAGCAGACTCAAGGGCAAGTAGGTGTAGCCCAGGGTCCCCAACTTCTGAAGCTACTCTTTGGAAATGTCACTTTTAAGAGAGCAGGACCTGTGTCTTCTGGGTCATTGTTGTCCTTAGAAGAGAGCCTGGAACTTAATTTCCCACTTGCTAAACAGCTGACTGGCTGGATGGGCTCAGTGATGAAGGGAAGGCTTCTTTGAAGGAAAAAGTCAGTCTAGGTCACAGCTCAGTGGAGATCAGATGTTGAGTGGCATTTTAAATGCATTATAGGCCCTGGAACCCTGATCTGAACCTTCAAAAAACATGAAGCACACATTCTCCATTTCTATGTGTGTACCCAGACCTTTGTTTCTCAGCTTTGAACTTGCCCACCGCAGGTATTTTCAGTCCAGGCAGGTGTACGGGGCAGAGACGGGTTTGTTTGACTTCCTGCAGGGCTCCCGGCTTCCTGGCTCTTGCTTGCAGCTTGCTCATGGGCGAGCCTCCCAGGGCTGATGACATTGTTGAGATGCGAGTGCTATTCTGAGCAGATGACTCAAGGGTTTGGGGATAGTTTCTCGTCCTCTAAAGACAGCTGTGTAATAGGGTTAAAGCTTCAGAGAGCAGCGCCAGCCCCAAACTGTGAAGGTCTCGGGGGAGTTCGTCCTGAGTGAGGAAACTGATGGCATACATCAGAGTACAGACCGTATTGTGGTTCCTCAAACAGGCTTCGTCCCCTCCTGGCTCTGGACAGACCTCTCCTGGGCTGATGACCCTCTGCTCTGTCTCTTTCCCATTCACCTGTTATGCTGTTTTCCCAGGAAACCCTCTGCCCTACTGCTTCCCGGCACACAGCTTTCCCAGCCCTGCTTTAGCCCCAGTTACTAACTGTGGTCTGCTTCTCCTTTGCTTGTCAGACTGTCAGCTACCAGAAGGCAGAGGTGTCACACACTTCAGGTGCGTGGGAGGCCCTCAGGAAATGCCTGTGAACTGATTCAGCCCTGTGGGCATCCCAGCCCATCAGAGGCATCTTCACAGTAGTGAGGCCCAAGAGGAGGGAAAGGGGCTGGCCAGTGCTGACCGCCCACAGAGGGCTGGGAGGGTGATGCTCAGGGTGCATTTTCTTACGCAGGGCTCACAGCAGCTCATGAGTTGAGGTGGCTTGGCAAGGGCAGGTGTGAGGGGCAGGTGGTAGGCCCCAGAGGGGCCCCCCTGAACACCTCTTGCTAAAGACCCTGTGTTTTGAGGCTGCCCTGGAGAAGTGCTGGGCATAGGGCCTCCAAGTTCAACAACTTCAGTTTCTGGAAACTGTCATGCCTCTTGCTTGGGTGACCTCTGACCTTTGAGCTGCCTGTCCCATGTGACATTCTGAGAATTAAATCCTCTGTCCCCTGGCCTATGTGACGTTCTGAGAATTAAATCCCCTTGACTTGAACTTGACTTTTGTTCTCAGGGATGTCACAGGTCAGGTCTGCAGGACGATGGTGTTAGCGCCAGAGCGACCCCAGTAGGTTGTATTTTCTTTGTTAACTTTCATCTGGTGAAAATGTTGTAGTGAGTAGACTTTTAAAAAACATTTGCATATCTCATTTCTTTGTCTAATTAGCATTATGAGATGATGCCCTGGTTTCCATGCCTGAACAAATTGCTGCCATGGAGGCAGGCCCGGGGGCTGTTCACCTCATGCTTTCCCTTCCTCGCACTTCCCTTCCTCCTGCCCCTTCTCAGTCAGGTTTTATTCGGTCTTACTCCAGCCCTCGGAGCAGGGTGGAGGGGTCAGTGGGGGTAAAAGGGACATCTGTAATACTTTCAACAATAAAGATAACTAAAAATCAAAGAGGAGAATTCCCCTTGTCAGCCAAATGTTACCTTCAACTGCTGCCAAGTATCTCCTACATTTAGAGAACCCTTGGTCAGTGTTGAGTCCTGCCTCTGAGCAGCCAATCACTAGAGGCGATTAATATGCAAAGTAAACTCTGCCTACACTGTTTTAAAAATACAGTGAGTTTTAAAAAGGGAGGGGAGGAGTCAGTTTACATAAGCCCATGTTTTATATGACCTACGGATGGATTAAAGGCAGTACAGTATTGTAAGTTTTGGAGGATAGAACAGAGGTACAAGTCCCTGCCTTCTGGGGGATTCAGTCCTGAATAAAGAAGAGTGTAAACCTGAGAGGATCCTGTGTCGTGTGGGTGCCCTGGGAGCACGCTGAAGCTCATGAGCAGGTGGCTGCCCTGTGGCAGTTGGCAGCCAGCCTGGCATGGTCTGCGGGGCGGGCGTGATGAGGACACGTGAGTCAGAAGTGTAATTTTCAGAACACTGGAGGGGGTAGTTTCCCTCGGTGCCTGGAGTGTTGCTGCTTTCTGGGCTTTGTTTTAAAGTGGAGACAGACAAATGCAGCCGGTCTGGAGATGAGCCCCAGGGCAGGAAGGTCACGGCTGGGATCTGGGGGTGATTAGCTGGGAGAAGAGTGGGTTTGGGGGTGGAGAGGCATGAACCCCACCTTCCAGTAGACTGTGCTGTTGGAGGCAGCTGGGAAGATGGTTTGGACCAGACGATGAGGGTCTTTCTTGACTTGCTAAAGGTGCTGCATTTTATTCTATTAGCAACGGGTTGCTACTGATGGTGAGCTCTAGTTTGTGGTTCAGGGAATACCTTCGTTAGCAATGGAGAACACAGAGGAGGAACAGGTTTAGGGTGAGAGGTGTGAGTTTGTGGAGGCATCAGGCATCAGTGGAGGTTCTGGGAGGCACTGGCTAAAGCTGGGGTGTAGGTGACATCGTGTGGGAAAGGGAGCTATGATGAGCTCTGGGCAAAGCCTACATTTAAATGGTAAGCTGAAGGGCACGATGAGGCATGCAAGAGGTGGGTCAGAGAAGCAGGGGGAAAACCAGAAGATCAAAGCTTTGTGGAGACCAAGAGGAGAAAATTTCAAGGAGTGTCTGGTCAGTAACGCCACAGTAATGAGCACCATTTGCTGAAAGATGCTCCTTTCAGAGAGCCAGACTGTGTGCTAAATGCTTTCCACACCTCGTTTTCCTCTCTTCTTGCAGGAGCTCCATAGGAAGGCACTGATACTGATATTGATAGATAAGGGAAGAGGACCAGATTGTCATCCTTCTTGGGAGACAGGATGTGGGCTTTGGTGTGAGACAGGGTGAGTTCCACCTCTGGCTGTGTGAACTTTTGCAAGTTACTTGGTGCCTCTTCTCTGAAATATATTGGCCCTGTCCCTGAGGATGATTCCAAGGATGTCTCATTATGAGTGGAGCTTTTCACACAGGGCCTTCATGCAGGAGCCCTCCAGACTTTCCAATGCTCTTGGCTATTTCCCAGCATCATCTAGCTGGTCAGTCGTGGAGCTGAGATTTGAACCCTTATGTGAATACATAGCCTTCAGCCAAAGGAGGTGATATGAGACTGGAGTTTGAATGCTTGTGGAGTTGAGGAGTTTAAGAAGTAGGAGTGACCTGAGTTTGAGCCCAGAGGGGAAAGAGGAAGTAGGAAGGGAAAGATTAATGCTGCCAGAGAGGGAGGGGACGGCGGGTGACTGGTGGGAAGCTCACAGGGAGACATATGACATGACATTCAAATGCAGGTAAGGGATGACCCTGAAACCAAAGTAGATGTTTCTTCCTCAGAGACAGGAGGGGCAGAAATATGAAGGAAGGAGGAAACACAGGAAGTTTCGGCATTCTGACTGGTGATTTCTATTCGATCGAGAGTGCTGTGGTGGGTCAAGGTCTGAAGAGTGGGTGCCAAGATTTGGGTGGAAACTTCAGAAAGAGAAGGCTCGATCTCTACAGCCATGGAAGGCGACAGGGTGGGGAGGAGAGAGGCAAGGAAGAAGAGAGCTTGGGAGCCCACGGAAGACCCGGTCTTGAGTGGCATTCGGGGTCTAACTCACCTTTGCTTGTCTAACTCACCTTTGCTTGTGGCAGTGCCAGGCAGTGTAGTTTGTACCTGGGATCATGGCAGGGAAACGGGATGGTTGGGTTGGTCCAGATGTGGAAATTCTATTGGATTGCAAAAGGCAGAGTGCAGCAGTGAGGTGATGCTTCTGGGAAGGCATGGAGGCGAGAGTGGGAGGAAGGGACCCTGTGGCCAGTGTGCAAATGCGCCCTTGTCCACTGTGTTTGACTACCCAAGGGATGATTAGGAACTTTTAATGAATAATACATATGACCTACTTACAGATCTTGTCTCCCAACAAATACAGTATAAGGCATCTATACAGGAAGCTTTATGGCAAGAATGGCTGCATACCTCATACCTTATCTACACATATCCACATTAGCTGGATTTTACCCAAACTGTGACCTCAAGGGTAGTCCATTAAAGCTGGGCTCTCAGAACCTCTGGACTCATGGTCATGTACCCCTAGCTCTTGGATCAGGCATTCCCCAAGGAGCCCTGGTTCCTTTTAATGAAGGATGGTTTTAGAGAACAACCTATCTCTATCTAGTGTTTTTGTTGCTACTAGAGTGTTGTTACTTCTAGGTCGTCTCAGTTGACAGAGCAAGGGAATATGTGTTTGTATAATAACCTGCATCTATACAGACACCTATAAATATGTGCCCATTTGTACCTATAGTAAGCTAAATACTGATGTCTCAACTCTAGTCCAGTGGTCAGCAAACCACGGCTCGCGAGCCACATGTGGCTCTTCCACAAAATACCACATGCGGGTGCACACATACAGTGTGATTGAAGGAGTACCCTAATTAAATTAATAACAATGTACCTACCTATATAGTTTAAGTTTAAAAAATTTGTCTCTCAAAAGAAATTTTAATCATTGTACTGTTGATATTTGGCTCTGTTGACTAATGAGTTTGCCGACCACTGCTCTAGTCCGTTACCATGCATTTCATCCTAGACTGCTCTCCTTGCTTGTTTGTGACCCTTGCTCTGCTCTGACAGTGGCTTTAACCATCTGCCATCTACTTACTTAATTGGTCAATTTCAGCACGCATGCACAGGGGTGGGCAAAAGTAGGTTTACAATTGTAATACAAATGCATAATACAACTAGAGGCCCAGTGCATGAATTCGTGCATGGGTGGGGTCCTGCCAGCCTGGCCCCAATCAGGGTGGATTGGGGCTGGGCCTGTTGGGAGGAGGATATGGTGGGAGGTTGCCCTCCCCCCCCATCAGGGCCTGGCTGGCTGGGGGAAGGGGCTGCAGGCAATTGGCTGGTGGGCCCCACTCCCCATTGGGATTGGGGGCCGATTGGGGGTGGGGCTAGCCATGGGGAGGGGCTGTGGGCAGTGGGCCAGCTGGCCCCATCCCCAAATGGGATGGTTAGCGGGTACCAATCAGGGGCCAGCAGCCTGGGAGAGGGGCCATGGGTGGTTGGCTGGCTGGCCCTGCCCTGATCAGATGGGGGGGCCGATCTGGGGTGGTGCTGGGTGGGGAAAGGGCTGCAGGAGATTGGCCAGCCCCACCCCCTATTGGGGTGGGGGGGTGCAATTAGGGGTGGGTAGCTGGGGGGGAAGGGAGGGGGCATTTGGCTGGCAGGCCCCGCTCTTGATGGGGTGGGAAAGTACCATCAGGGGCAGGCCGGCAGCGGGCAGGGGCCACAAGGTTGGCCGCTGGCCCCACCCCCAGATCTGGCATTTGCTGGCCACAGTGGGCATCATAGTGACTGGTTGTTAGGTCGTTATGGCCATTAAGATAACTGCCTTTTTATATATATAGATAATGAATAAATAACAATACAAGACTGAACTCTGTATTTTGCTTACTCACTACTGAAAACCTGTGTTTGCCATCCCTGTCTAGTGGTTTCAGAATTGTTAACTCAGACCCCACAGGAAGCATCTCTACCAGCTGGAGTGTGGTGCTCATATTCAGTTCATTTTGCCTTCAGTCTGTGCTCAGCTCCAGAGTTCCTTAGTTCGGTGCATACCTTTCTTTTTCCCTCCCCCCTCCCCCCTCCCCCCTCCCCCCTCCCCCCCCCCCGATTCAGTGAGGTTGTTTCATAGATTTGTGATAGGTGATTTTGCATTCCATTCTTGGATCCCTTTGTCAACTTCTAAGTGATTTTTTAAAAAAATTGCATGCACCATTTCACTCTTTGTGCTGTAAAGTTCTATGAGTCTGACTAATATATAGTTTCATGTACCTGCTATTACAGTATCACACAGAACAGTTTCACCACCACCACCCCCCCCCCCCAAATAATACAGTGTGCTTCACTTATTAATCTTCTTCTCTCCCCAGACCTATGGCAACCACTAATCTTTAACCAACTCTATAGTTCTGCATTTTCCAGAATGTCATATACCAGTACATAGAATCATACAGTAGGTAGCTTTTTCAGACCGGCTTCTTTCACTTAGTAATCTGTGATTAAGATTTATCTATGTTCCTGCATTGCTTAATAACTCATTCCTTTTGACTGCTGAACAGTGTTCTACTATGTAAGTGTACCACAGTTTGTTCATCCAGTCATCCATTGAAGGCCATCTTGATTGCCTCGGGATTTTGGTGATTATAAATAAGGCTGCAACAAACAGTTGCATTCAGGTTTTTGTGTGGACATAAGTTTTCAGATCATATGGGTAAATACCTAGGAGTGCTATTGCTGGATTATAATAAAACTGTTTATCTTTGTAAGAAACTGCACAGTTGTCTTCTAGAGTGACTCTATCAATTCGTATTCTCACCAGCAACGAATGAGCTCCTGTTGCTCTGGATCCTTGCCAGCGATTGTCAGTATTTTGCATTTAAGCCATTCAAATAAGTGTGTAATGAGATCTAATTGTTATTTTAATTTGCATTTACTTGATGATATGTGAGGTTGGGCATTTTTTCTTATGTGTATTTTCCCTGTGTATATATTGTTTTCTTTTGGTGAAGTGTCTCTTCAGATCTTTTGCCCATTAAAAAATATTTTTATTGATTTTAGAGAGACAGGTAGGAAGAGGGAGAGAAACATTGATGTGAGAGCAAAACATCAATCGGTTGCCTCCTGGATGTCACCTACCAAGGATCGAGTCCACAACCAGGGCATGTGCCTCAACTGGGAATTGAACCAACAACCTTTCTGTGCATGGGGTACTACCCAACCAACTGAGCCACACTGGCCAGGGCTTTTGCCCATTTTTAAAATTTTGTTTGTTTTCTTCTTGAGTTTTAAAAGTTCTTTGAATATTTTGGATATCAGTCCATTATCCGGTGTTTTGCAAAGATTTCCCCCCAATTTGTGGCATTTCATTCTCTTAACAAAGTGTCTTTGACAGAGCAGAAGTTTTTGATTTTTATAAACTTAAATATATTTCTTTTTTCTTTTCTGAATTGTGCTTTTGGTAGCATATCTAAAACTCATCACAAACCCAAAGTCACGTAGATTTTCTCCTATGTTTTCTTCTAGGAATTTAATAGTTTTGCAGTTTACTTTAGGTCTGTGAGCCATTTCAAGTTAATTTTGTTTAGCGTCTAAGGTGTGTCTAGCTCACTTTTTTTTTTCTGCCACATATAAATGTTCCACTGTTCCAGCACCATTTACTGATAAGACGAACCTTTGTCGGTTGAGTTGTCTTTGCAGTTTTGTCAATACTCAGTTGACTATGTTTATGTGGGGCTGTTTCTGGGCTCTCTGTTCAGTCCCATTGACCTCTGTGTCTGTTTTTTCTCCAATACCAAGCTATCTTATTATTGGAGTCTTGTGGTTGGTGGTGTGACTCCTCCAACTTTGTTCTTCTTTTCTGTTTTGGCTATTCTAGGTCCTTTTCCTTTTCATATAAATTTTGGAGACATTTTGTCAAAATCTATGAACTGACTTGGAGGGAACTTGATTGGGATTACATTGGGATCTCAAGAATTGACATCTTAACAATTTTGAATCTTCTAATACACAAATACAAAATATCTCTCCATTTATTTATATCATCTTTGATGTTCTTATTAAAATCTTTTTTCTCCCTTTTGGATAATTTATATTGATCTATCATCAAGCTCACTGACTGCTTTTGGTATCTCCATTCTGTTATTAAGCCATTCAGTGAAGTTTTATTTTGAGATATTGTATTTTCCATGCAAAAGTTTTTATTTGCATCTTGTTTTTATCTTTTCTTCCTCTGCTGAGATTTCCTATATTTCCATTAATTAGAGCATATTTTCCTTGGTCTCATGGAATATGGTTGTAATATCTGCTTGAAAGCCTTTATCTGATCATTTCAACACCTGGGTTGCTTTAAGGTAGGCATTTGTTGATAGTCTTCTTTTGGGAATGGGTCACATTTTCCTGGTTCTTCAGCAATTGAGTAACATTGGATTATGTTCTGGTCATTGTGAATGTTATTTTGGGGGGACTATGAGTTATGCTATATTCTTCTGAAGAACATTGAGGGTTTATTTTGCAGGGAATTAACCTGGTTAGACTCAAGGCCTAACCTTGAGCTGTGTCTTATCTTCTATGGGTTCACATCTCTGTCACTTCTTAAAGTCTTCGCTGTTCTGCCTTGTCCCACCCTTGTTAGACACTGGTCACCTGAGAAACACCCAGAGTCCATGCACTTGATCAGGGGCCCCTTCTTCTGGCCCTGTCTCTCTCAGGTTCCTCCTCATACTCTAGTGACCAGAGTTGCCTTTTGCTTCTTTTCCTACCTATTTCTTCCAGCCAGAAAGGCAACAGGTTTTTTCTGAGTTTAGCCACCCAGGCTTTCAGGGCAAAAGCCAGGAAAAAATCCAACAAAAATCCAGTGCCAATTGCTACTTCAAATTTTTTACACTCCTCAACAATCTGATTGCTTATTTTTACTCTTGAGAATACTCAGCAGTTTAGTTGCATTTTGCCTGAGTTTTATAGCTGTTATCTGTAGGAGGGTCGGTCTGGAGAGGGCTCACACTGCCATGCAGGAGGTGACTTTCTGCCTGTTATTGTTGTTTTCTTCTAATACTATTTCTTGGAGATCTTTCCAAGTTAGTATCTAGACAACTTCCTCAATCTTTTTAATAGTGCATGGTAGCCCTGGCCTGGTAGCTCAGTTGGTTAGAGCATCATCCCAATATGCCAAGGTTGTGGGTTCACTCCCTGGTCAGGGCACATACAAAAATCAACCAATGAATGCATAAATAAGTGGAACAACAAATTGATGTTTCTCTCTTTTTCCTTTCCTCTCTCTCAAATCAATTAAAAAATATAGTGCTTAGTAGTCCACTATAACCAGACCCCTCCTGGTGGGCATATATGTTCTTTATAAAGTTTTGCTTTTAGAGACAGCACCACATCCAGTGTCCTCGGCCTACACATTGCTCCGAGGTCTTGGTGGAGAAATGTCTTAGGCCCCAGGCAAGATTTTTCTTGGAATCCTGGAAAGCATTCATTTTCTTGGGAATGGCATGATTTCTGCTTCCTTCTATGGTTGACTGGAGGCCTAGGTCGTGTTTCTGGGCACGTCCAGTGGCAGGAAGGTATGGAGGAGAGGAGAGAGAATAGGGAGTGCCGGATGTTTCAGAAGTCTTAGAGACTGACCCGAGTCCTCAGCTGAGAGGAGTTAGGGATGCCTGATGTGAAAGGACAGTGACAGCTCCAGCAGTTCCCACAAAGCTGAGTGTTTTGTTTAATTGCTCATTTCTAACTTGGTTATTTATCACCCTTGCTGGTTTAGCTCAGAGAATAGAGTGTCAACTTGAGGGCTGAAGGGTCCCAGGTTTGATTCCAGTCAAAGTCACATGCCCGGGTTGTGGGCTCCATCCCTAGCAGGGGGTGTGCAGAAGGCAGCCGATCAATGATTCTCTCTTATCACTGACGTTTCTATCTCTCTCTCCCTCTCCCTTCCTCTCTGAAATCAATAAAAATATTTTTTAAAAAAATAAATAAATAGGTTATTTATCAACAAAAAATGAAAGTTATCTTTGGACAAAAATATAGCACATTAATCTAACAAAAACAGGCATAGGAATTACATGGCATTTATCCAAAGAAATGAAAACTTGTGTTCATATAAATACCTGCACACAAATGTCCATAGCAACTTTACTTACAATACCTCAAATGCAAATAACCCAGATGTCCTCCAACAGATCGATAGACTGTGGTACATCCATGCTGTGGAATACTACCTAGCAATCAAAAGGAATGGCTGTTGGACCATGTAACCACCCAGACGAATCCTCAGGAAATTGTGCTGACTAGAAAGATCTGATCCCACAGGTTTACATACTGTATGATTTCATTTGTAGAACATTCTTGAAACAAAACTACAGGAGCAGAACATAGAACAATGATTGCCAGGATCTAAACAGTGGGTGAACATGGGAGGGATTGGGTGCATTTGTAAAGGGCAACACAAGGGACAGGACATTCTGCAGCTTGGCTGGCCAATGTTACTGTACTCTCTGTGATACCCTATGATACCGGCTACAGTTTTGTAAGAGTTCCCATTGGCAGGAACTGGGCGAGGACCCACAGGACCTCTCTGTTGTATTTCTATACTTTCCAATACCTACGTGTGAATCTACAATTATCTCCTAATGAATAGTTTAATTTAAAAATATCTTTTTCTTTTTGTTAATCCTCACCTGAGGATATTTTTTTCCATTGAATTTCAGAGAGAGTGGGATGGAGAGGGGAGGAACCCTGGGTGGGGAGAGAGAGAAACATTGATGAAAGACATTTTGACTGGTTGCCTCCCACACATGCCCAACTGGGGATGGGGAGTGAACCTGCAACCCAGGTACATGCCTTTGACTGGGAATCGAACCCTTGACCCTTGGGTGTGTGGGCTGATGCTCTAACCACTGACCACACTGGCCAGGCTGTATTTTTCTTTTTCAATAATGGATTTTCTACACCTTTTTAAACAGCTGCTCTCATACGTCACAGAATACCTCATTATGGGTGAAAGGAATTTTTGTTTGTCTATTTATTTGTTTTGTGTAATATTAGTAAAAGTTGATAGAGGAGAAAGTAAGTAAAAACTAGAATAAAAGTGTTCTTCTTGCTTTCAAACAAGTTCCTTAAACCTATGCTTGTGTTTTACATGAAAAAGAGATTTTCCTTCCTGGGAGTTTGCTTCTGACTCTGGTGGGGCCTGGGGTCAGCATGGGTCAGCAAGCTGCGGTGGGGTCTCTCAGCTCTGTGATGGCCTGTGAAAGGCCTTTCACTTTCTGGCACTAACAGGCCAAATCCACCTTAGACACCTCCTAAAATGCTTTTGTGATTGACGGCATTGGTGGCTGGCCCCTGCTTTTTCTCTCTGGTCCCTTGCACGCTTCCTTTCTTCTCTTTAGCCTCTTCCTCCTCTCGGCCTCCTCTGACCTCATCCAGTTTTTTGGGTAGGTGTCTGGGTTTGGCACTTCATGCTGGAGGCACACACACACCCAGCCCACAGCGTGCTGGTTTCCTGGGCATGGAAGTAGGCTTTCTGGAAAGCGCATGTGGCTTATTCATATCAGATACCCACCCGTTCATATCAAGAGAAGCAAGGAAAAACCAAAATCCACAATTATTTTATTTGAAACCTAAAACCTAAAAAAATACATTCATGGACAAGCTGTATGAACCCAGCGGTTCCTGGAGCGAACTTCTGGGCAGCCCTGTTTCTGGGGGCCGGACACAACGCCAAGTCACCAGGTCGGGCCACAGCTCAGTCACTTAATGACGATGAAGAAGATGACACTGGCCTCCTAAAGCCCTTCCGCTTGCTGGGCTCCTTCCCTCTGTCTCAGGTCCTCTCTGCGGGGGTTGGGGGCGAGGAGGGGGGGGTGGCGGGTAGAGCAGGGGCTCCCTCCATGGCCAGCGCCTCAGGGCTTTGTCGCTGGGAAATGCCTCACAGAAGTGGCCGGTCCCAGGGGCAGTCACTGAGGGGGCAGCAACTCTAGACTCACACATGTTTTTAATTGGGGCAAATTGGGGACCACAGCAAGTCCTTGTGAAACATCTCCAGGGTCCCCCAGCAGCGCTATAACTTTAAGTCCACAATGATGGTGCCTGCTCAGGCTCTTGGAGACAGTGGGAGGAGCAGCAGCAGAATCGGTCTGAGTTCTTCAGTCATCTGGGGCTTAGAGACTTAAAAACAACCTGTTTTTTTAGGCTGGTAGAACAACCACGCCTACAGTTCAGTGTCAGTTCAATGCTAATTTCCACTGATTTAGCAGCTTGTCCTTTGTATCAGGTCTTGAAAGCTTTTGATCTGAATTACCAGGTTTCTGACAGTCCTGGAAGGAGCCTGCACAGTGTAGCAGCCCCTTCTTTTCCGAATCCTCAGTTTTCTGTTGTTTTTAAAATTTAATGTTAAGGGACAAGGAAGGATAGGGAAATAAACTCAATAATGAAATGAATGTCATGAAATAAACTCCGTAATGAAAGCACGCTGCTGCTTTTCTTCCTCCTGCCTTTCCCACTGTCTTCTTTCTCCTTTAATGGGAGTGACAGAGAGGACTGTGGGCGGGGCGAGGAGGGGTGTGGCGGGGAAGCCCATGAGGCTGGCCCTTGGCCTCCACAAAGCTGAAGCCAGCTCTTGTTGTGGACAGCATCCCGTGGCCCTTGCAGGGCATGGAGCTCTCCCTGCTGAGTGGGTGGTACACCAGGAGGCCTCCCCTCCCGAAGTTCACCCTGGGCCTGCCAGGGCCCCAGCTCACAGTGGTTATGCTCTCTGACGTTGCGGGTAGGACGCTGAAATGACATGAAGAGGATGTGAAAGTGAAATAGTTTTACTGTGAGCTGCACCGTCATCATCATCATCATCATCATCATCGCCACAGCACTTAGTAAGAGTGCCTGTGCCAGGCGCACGCTAAGTCCTTTCGGGGCTTCCTCACCTGGAGGCCTGGCTCACACCTCCCTGATTCAGTAGGTCTCTGTCAGGCCCGAGGATCTGCATCTCTCACAGATTCCTCAGAGATCCTGAGGCTGCTGCCGGGCCTCATCTCTGAGCTCTAAGTGAATCTGCCTAAACCACCCACGAGATAGAGAACACGGTTCCCATTTTACAGTGAGGGAACAGCAAGACAAGACAGGGGACTTGACCACAAAGCTCCTTGCAGCTGAGCTGACCACACCTGTTGGTTCAGTAAGGTTCATTTCTCGGAGGAGGTAGCATAGGCAAGCCCTAGACAGGTGCCGTGGCTGAGGATAGTGGCTGTGGTGTGTGTGATGGGGATTTTGAGAGTCCCCACGGAGGGTGAGGAAGCTCTGGGTGATGCCTGGGGAGGACCGGCCCTGGGGTAGCAGTGGCCTGTGCGGGGGCGGGAGGCTGCCACGCATGGTTCTGTTTATGTGCGATGCTGCCATGCCGTGCCTCCTCTCCGCTGTCTGCTCCTTGTCTGTATCTCCAATAAAACGGGAAGGAATAGTATAAAAAAAGAAAAAGAAGAGGCAGGAGGATAATAAACAAGCTTTTCTTTTTGAGTTTATTCCGCAATGTTCTAAATTTTGGGATCTTGAAATTAAAGGGAAGTAAATGAAAGGAAAAGGTTCACATTAGTATAGAGAAGGGAGAGGACACTCGGAAATAATACCAATGCTTCTCCCAGGTTTGTCACAAACTCATTACATCAGAGCTGAAGCTTGGGGAAGCCGAGTAGAGGCCGGCAGCATGGCAGGTGTATAGAGAGGCTACAACCCGGCAGCCTGCCGGCCCCGTCACTGACATGTTTTGTTTGGCTCACCCAGTATTTGAAAAATATTTAAATCAATGTAAAATGTGGGAGTTTGTTTTTTTTTTTTTAAATAACAAAACCCTCGGTTTTCAGCTTTTCTCGAGGGATGAGGAGTGCCAGTGTCAGGGCTATGGTGGTGAGTGACCCTGTGAAGGTGCCCTGGCCAGCACGCCACCCCTGGTCTAGAATGTTCTGAACTTGCACTCTGAGCTGTCCCCAGATGGGTGATGTGGGAGCTGGCACTTCCTGGACTCTTGCCCCTCCCCTGCCCCCACCCAACTGTGTGTGAGAGCACCTACTGAATACCCAACACAGTGGACCCATAAGAAACAGATTCGCAGTATCAGGGGCACCCAGGTCAAGTGGGCATTGGGGAGAGACACTGACAGTCTGTGGACACATAAGGGGAGCTCCTTCTGGCTTCCAAGACAGTGTCAACGGTTCCTTTCCTTTAAAAAACTTTAAAGTGTGTTTTAGAAATCGGTTTCTAAAATTATTAAGATTATTTTATGAGATCCATGCGGTCTACATGGTAGTTTATAGGGTGTATCGAGCCACAGCTGGGGCAATTCTGGGTGTTTTATGGCAAATTATTCTCAGATTACCCTAATGCAGGAAGGCCTGCCTGTTGTCTGAGCTCCCTGGGTCATATAGAAAGAGCTCGGACTTGATACAAAACAGCTGCCTCAGTCAGCTGTTCCAAAAAAGGAGCACTTTCAGGCTGAAGCAGCAGGAAAAAGGTTTTTGTAGCTGGTGGAGATTTTGAAAAATGTTAAATTACTCTTTCCTTGCCATTAAAGTGTGATTTAATTTTGTTATTAACAAATTGTGTAAATCTAAGAAGAAATGCTCCAAATGGGGGTTTGTTAAGTGCTTCCTGGCAATACAGTATGGGCTGGGGATGTTTCCCAGGGGGTGGCAGCTCAGAACTCCTGCTGACCTCCCTGTCCCTGGGCCTCAGCCCTGCTGGGCCGGGGTCAAGGGGCCAACCCCCTACCCCCTCCTCCCTCTCCTCAGGGTCCCTGCTGAGACCAGCAACAAAAGGGTCAATTGTCTGAGGCCTCCCTTTGTCCCAGGGATTCTATGGGCCTCTCTGAATGCCAGTGTCTGTGCACATGGGGTATGAATGCCTATATGAATGTATATGTTCTGGTGCACACATATGTGTGTGCATATGAGTATTGTACATGCATATTAATGTGTGCACTCACATGCATGTATGAGTGCACGTGTACATGTGTGCATATTTGGTATGCACACATGAGTGGGCGATGTGTATGTGCACATGTGTGCATGCATACATGTGAGTGTGGAAGTGTATGCACACTAGTGTGCACATGTATGTGGGGGGGTGTTAGGTATATGTGTGAATACATGCAGTGAGACTTGCTTAAAGGATGTCTGAGTTGCTGATGCTTCTTGGTGGGGCCTGACTGGCTGCCGGGGGTTCCTCAGGCAGAAGGAGAAGGGTCTTCGGCCAGCTCTCAGCAATGACCAGCTGCCTTTACCTGGTCTGTGCTATGGCACAGAAACTTCAGAATTTTCTGTCCCCTGCCTCCTCTATGGTCAGATAATATGCAGGAGTGAGAAGCAGGCACCAGAGGCTCCTTCCACCGCTTAACTGGCTTCTTTGCCTGTTCCAACCTGGGTTGCATGGCGAACTCACAAGGACTGTTCCAGACTGTTCTAGTATGTTCTTAGAGCTGCCTAATTGGATCCAGTGCATTCCATAAGGGGCTTTAGCCTCATTTGCAGAACGACTGGGAATGCTGCGTTCCCATGCACCCGTAAGCTGGTTCCCATGTGGCACCGGCGCCTTTGCCCGGGCTCTGGTCACCTGTTTCTGGCGCGGCTGCCCCAGGCCTGTGCACACGGAGGCCTGCACGTGCTGCGGTCGGCCTGTGAGGTTCTAAGATTCACACTTTCTTCCTTACAGAAATGTCCTTTAAAAAATGGCATAAAGCATATTTGATTCAAAAGCCAGGAAAACACTAATAAAAATGCTGAATTAAATTCACCTTTGTGAGGGGTTTACTGGCAAGCCCTGCTTAGCCAGCACACTGCCACCAAACAGCCCATCCTGCATCTTCCCGGGGCTGTCCTTCCAGTGCCACTTCCTGCCTGCCCAGCAAGGGCTCGCCTCTCAGCTGCAGAAAAGCCACCAATTAAACAGTCTTCCAAAGCTTATCCAAATATGCCGTCGGTAAAATTATCTTATAATTAGCCTAACTGTAAGCCAGAACTCTTAACCCCAGGAAACGTAAGAATTACCCAGCATGTGAGATCTATAATTTGCTCTCCTGACCTTTGGCTGTAGATTCTGTTTTTATTTCATTCCCCAAATAGTTTCCTCCTTGTTCTTTAAATTTTTGATTGTCCCAAAGCAACTTTCTCTGCTTTTTGCTTAAGTTGCAGAGGAAATATAAGCTTAGTTGAGATAGATTGTGCATAAATTCAGGCGAGTGTGATACAACATTGGCTTGTTGTATATTTCATGCTTCACTTTGAGATATGTGTTTTGTAAATCTGAGGCCAGTCGCCCGGAAGGCTGATGGCCCATCATTGTTGGTTCTGCACTGGGGTGTGTGCAGGGATGACAGCAGTGGAGGGTTATTCTGGAGCTGAGCAGGTCACTCAGTAGCTGGGGGACACTGTATGCCACGCTGGACAGAGTTATTGGGCTTTTATTTTTATTTTTTTAATCTCAGCGATTATTATACTTCTAACTCTCTTCCCCATTGCCTGGGGACCCTCCTGTCATCTAGTAGGACCCAGGATAGTGCCACAGAAGTCACTTCACCTTCATGGGGGTGACATCAAAGAAATCAGCAATGATGTGTTGGGTTATATTAACCTGCATGTTAGACTCTTCCCCTGGAAATATTATCAGTGAGGCTTGGGGTTTTAACTGCTGTGAGTTCCTTAAACTAGTGATTTCATCGTTCGAGCACTAGTGGTTGAATGAAACTCATGTAGTTATTGTCATGGCTTAATGTTTTTTTACATGGTAAAATATGTTCAAAGTTCTAAAAACTAACTTAAAAATGAGATTTTGAAAAGTGACAACATTTTCATAAATGAGGTATTGCTTATATAGAGAGGCAGTTATTATATACTAGTGGCCTGGTGCACAAAATTCATGCATGGAGGGGAGCATTCCCTCAGCCCAGCCTGCACCCTCTCCAATCGGGGACCCCTTGGTGGATGTCTGACTGCCAGTTTAGGCCCGATCCCTCTCTGCCTGCCTGCCTGATTGCCCCTAACTGCCTCTGCCTGCCTGCCTGATTGCCCCTAACCCCTCTGCCTGCCTGTCTGATCACCCCTAACCTCTCTGCCTGCCTGCCTGATCACCCCTAACTGCCCTCCCCTGCCAGCCTGATCTCCCCCCAAATGCCCTCTCCTGCTGGCCTGATCTTGCCCTCAACTGCTTCTCCCTGCTGGCCTGATTGCCCCTAACTGCCTCTGCCTGCCTGATCACCCTTAACTGCCCTCCCCTGCTGGCCTGATCTCACCCCCAACTGCCCTCCCCTGCCAGCCAATTTGGTTCTGATTGGTCGGTTTCTATGCTAGTCAGCAACTCTGGGCCTATTTTCAGGCCTGATTAGAGAGGTGGGGCTGATCAGCAACCCCCATGGAGGCTCGGAGAGAAACAGAAGTGTGGCTGCTGGTGAAGCCAGGAGAGAAAGAGAGAGGCAACAGCTGATCAACAACTGCCACGGAGGCTGCGGATCAGACCCTGCCTCTCTCTTTGGGCCTCACTCTGGGCCTGATCCACAGCCCCCTCAGCAGTCAGTGCTGGGTCAATGCACTTGCACTGGTGGCAGTAGGTGCTGGGTTGCCGTTCTGGTGTTTGGTCGAGCCTTCAGTTGGTTGTTAAGGACCCTGGGTTTTTATATATATTAAGATAGTTTTTCCTGTTAGGCTAGTGGTCAGCAAACCATGGCTTGCGAGCCACATGCGGCTCTTGGCCCTTTGAGTGTGGCTCTTCCACAAAATACCACGGCCTGGGCAAGCCTATTTTGAAAAAGTGGCGCTAGAAGAAGTTTAAGTTTAAAAAATTTGGCTCTCTAAAGAAATTTCAATCGTTGTACTGTTGATATTTGGCTCTGTTGACTAATGAGTTTGCCGACCACTGTGTTAGGCAGTTAGTAGTAGAAATGGTTGGCCTGACTTTTAAAAAAATATATATTTTTATTGATTTCAGAGAGGAAGGGAGAGGGAGAGATAGAAGCATCAATGATGAGAGAGAATCATTGATCAGCTGCCTCCCGGATGCCCCCCCTGAGCCTGCACCCCAGGCATGTGCCCTTGACTGGAATTGAACCTGGGACCCTTCAGTCCACAGGCTGAGGCTCTATCCACTGAGTCAAACCAGCTAGGGCTTGGACTGACTTTTCTATGGTCCACAACTGACTTTGTGTGAGGAGCCAAGGGCCAGGTCCAGGTCTTGTGACTAGACCCCTAGTTATGCCTGAGATGTTTTCACGACACCCCCAGAGTAGAGAGGGAATCACTGGGTCACCTGGCCCTCACTGGTACTGTGCCCAGTGATCATGCACACTTTCTCTTTTTTAGTTTTTTGTTTTGTTTTGTTTTTTTAGAGAGAGAGGAAGGGAAAAGGCGAGAGAGAGAAACATTGATGTGAGAGGGAACATCCATCAGCTGACTCCTGCACATCCCCTACCAGGAATGGAACCAGCAACTGATGCCCAACCAAATGAGCCACACCATCCAGGGCGCGCTCTCTCTCTCTCTCTCTCTCTCTCTCTCTCTCTCTCTCTCTCTCTCTCTCTTTATTCTTTTTTAAAATTTATTTATTTATTTATTGTCTAAAGTTTTACATATGTCTCCTTTCCCCCCAATTGACCACACTCCCCAGCCATTCCCACCCCAGGCAAGCCCCCACCACCCCAGTGTCTGTGTCCATTGGTTATGCTAATATGCATGCATACAAGTCCTTTGGTTGCTCTCTAACCACCCCCCTCCCCTGCCATTTGTCTCTGGATCTATTCCTGTTCATCAAATTATGTTGATCATTATATCTCACATATGAATGAGGTCATGTGATATTTATGTTTCTCCAACTGCCTTATTTTGCTTAGCATAATGCTCTCCAGTTCCATCCACACTGCTGCAAATGGTAAGAATTCCTTCTTTTTTTATAGTGGCATAGTATTTCATTGTGTAGATGTAGCAGAGTTTTTTAATCCACTCATCTGCTGATGGGCACTTAGGCTGTTTCTAAATGGTAGCTATTGTAAATTATGCTGCTATGAATATAGGGGTGCATATGTCCTTTCTGATTGATGTTTCTTGGGAAATAGTCCTAAAAGTGGGATTAGTGGGTCAAATGGGAGTTCCATTTTTAATTTTTTGAGGAAACTCCACACTGTTTTTCACAGTGGCTGCACCAGACTGCATTCCCACCAGCAGTGCACGAGGCTTCCTTTTTCTCCGCATCCTCGCCAGCACTTGTCGTTTGTTGATTTGTTGATGATAGCCATTCTGACAGGTGTGAGATGGTACCTCATTGTTGTTTTGATTTGCATCTCTCGGATGATTAGTGATTTTGAGCATGTTTTCATATGTCTCTGGGCCTTCTGTATGTCCTCTTTCAAAAGTGTCTATTTAGGTCTTTTGCCCATGTTTTGATTGGGTTGTTTATTTTCCTTTTGTTAAGTTGTATGAGTTCCCTGTAAATGTTGGAGATTAAATCCTTATTGGAGATAACATTGGCAAATGTGTTCTCCCATGCAATGGCTTTCTTGTTGTTTTATTGATGGTTTCTTCTGCTGTGCAGAAGCTTTTTATTTTGATGCGGTCCCATTTGTTTCTTTTCTCCTTAGTCTTCATTGCCCTAGGAGCTGTGTTGGTAAAGATATTGCTATGACATAGGTCTGCTATTTTGCTGCTTATGGAGTCTTATAGGATTTTTATGGTTTTCCGTCTTGATGCCACATGTGATTTGCAGCCTCTCTGCCTTGCTGTCCTTAGAGCTGTGGCCTATTGGTGTCAAGCTTATGGAGTCAGTGTGACCCCTCATGAGGGCTCTGGTCCAGGTGGTCAGTCCCCTGGGGTATGGGGGACAGAGAACAGTGGTCCTCTTTTAATGCAAACTTCAGAAGCAGCACACAGAGCAGTCCAAGCCTGTAGTTCTTTGTCTCAAGAGTCGAGAGAACCTTGTTTTGCTCATAGAAATGGAGAGTACAGTGGTGGTTGCTAGGGGCTGGGGTAGGGAAATGGGGGGATGCTAGTCAAAGGTACACACTTCCAGTTTTAAATGAGTAAGTTCCAGGGATCTAGTGTACAGCATGTGACTGGCCAACAAACTGTATTATGTGCTGGAAAGTTACTGAGAGCAGATCTTAAGCGTTCTCAGCGAACACAGATAATTATGTTGCTGAACATGGTAACGTATGGTAATCATTTCACAGTGTATACACTTATCAAATCACCAACTTGTATACTTTAAATGTGTACAGCTTTATTTGTCAATTATATCTCAATAAAGAATGTTTAAAAAAAATTTTTTTTTTTTAAGCACAAAGGGGGAAAACAAAGAGCCCTGTTCTGGAAGTCTTTCCTGGGGAGAGATGCCTTCTGTTCAGTCCACAATGAAATATTGGAGGCCTCATAAAGACCTTTTCAAAATGTGATTATCCCCTAAAAGCTAAGTTGAAACTGAAGAGCTATTATTAAAATGTGTTATTTATGAAGTACTCACCATGGGGCACAATAGGAAATATTTAAAAATTATTGACCAAATTAAATTAATTTTCTGGTGACTTCAACATATTCTGGATATTATTTAATGTGTATTTCTTTCTTAATTTCAGCTTGGGTTGACGATAGCCATTTGCTACAGCCACAGGTAAAGTTTACTTTTCTTAAAGGAATATGCTTGGCAGTATTGGCTTGCTCCAGTCTGCAGGCTTTGAGCTTCATGTTGGTGGCTGCTCTCCCCATGATGTCAGTGCTGCAGAGGTTAAATAACATTGTTCTAGTTGACAGGCAAGAGTTAGCCGCTGTTTGGAGGAATGAGGCTTTTATGGGAGGTGGCGGTAGTAGTATGTTGCTTTTAAAACAAAAAGTATGTTCTAGGGCAGGGACACAGAAGTGAACAATGCACTTTGTCCAAGAGTGAGAACCGAAGTTGGGGGTGTCCTGTATGAGATGCAAACCAGAGAGCCAGGGAAGCCCCAACCCCTCCACACAGGCCTCCTCCCATCTTAGGTCCATCTGAGAATGGGGAAAAGCCCCTAGTTTTATGTCGTGGCATGATTTCTATCTTGGTCTCAATTGCATCAGATGTTTGAGTCAATCTTTGCACACATTAAAATATATTAAGGTATTGCATTAATTAAAATGCAATCCAGCTCCAGCGGAGGGGCCATAAGCAGGTTCCTCCTGTCCTTAAATCTACTGGGCTAACAGCCTCCCCAGAGCACCACCTGCCGGCGACAGGCTCCGCCTCACTTCCTGGACGCAGCTCAGAACATTAGGCCAACTCTTCATTAGGTCTGCTTTCACAAGGAGTTTGCCTTCTACAAATGCTTAGAACCAATGTGTGCAAGGCTCACATCTCAGCGAGAGTGGGCAGTAAAGTGGGCCATCACCGAGACCTTTGACAGCTGCTGTGAGCTGTGTAGGTTAGAGTAGGAGAGGGCAGGAGTGGATTGGAACCCGGGGCAAAAGTGAAGCAAAGCATCCGTGGTAGGCATTTCTGGGCCTCCTGGAGTTCAACTGCTCCAGAGAAGCTTGCCATGGCTGGTATGTTTTGGAATCCTAAGTGTGCCTGCCCCGGGCAGCTGCATGCCCTTCCCTGTGAGCACAGCCGAACCTGCAGCCGATAGGATGCATGGCTGCTCTGCAATGAGGATGCTGGTGTGGATGGCTGATCCTGGACCTGAATGCCTACTAGGCGCTGGATGTGGTGTGTGTGGGGGAGAGAAAGATTGAGGTTTTTATCGTAACCCTTGCCCTTCAGTGTGACTTTTCTCATATGAGCCCTGCCTGTGAAAAGCAGCTGCCTGATTATGCAGGATGCCTCCAGGTGCCTCTTCCTAGGAGAGCACAGACATTGCTCTCGTTCTTTTGGGGAACAAAATGTGCTCTTCCGTGGGGTTGAGGGTTACCCTGTGGTGGCTCCAAGCAGAGTTCCAGCTTAGGCAAACACCCAGCCTGAGTGGAGCTGGAGAAGAAAGCTTTCTTTTTAACTTTGTCGCACGGAGGACTTTGCCCAACCATCAGCCGGATCCGTTAGGATCATGGGGTAGGATAGACCTGTAGGTGGCTGGGTGGCGCCTTTGTCCCTGTGCTGGTCTCTGGCCCAGGCCTGTGTTTGTGAGAGGATCCCTGCTCCTTGCCCACAGCCTGGTGGATGCCTGGCGCCATTCTGTGTTGTCACCTACACTGCACTGAGCTGGCGGAGTCTTCTCCGGGCTGAGTACGTTCTTCCTCTGGGAAGGGAGAACATCCTCTTACCTGCGGGCAGCAGTTAGGATGCTCCTCCCATGGCTGAGGACCAGGATGTGCTCTGGAAAGGAGCACTTGGCTTGGATTGTGAATGGCTTTCCCTTCAGGCCCTTCCCCAGGGCAGCCCAGCCTCGCTGAAGAAATGTGGTTGAGTCCGAGTGGAAAGGTGGACCCCAAGCCACAGCCCTGCAGGAGCAAAGGACAGGAGCACCTTTGTGATGAAAGGAAAGAGGGACATCGACTTTAGACAGAGCAGAGCTTTGCTCCTCCTGTGGCCTCTGTCCCCGTTTCTATGGCTATCTGGTGTCACTAAATTACCGTCTATCACGCTCTAGCACTTAGTGGGTCAGAGGTGACAACAAAAGTTTGAATCCACTGCCCAGGATGGGTAGCTCAATGGTTTGAGGGTCATCCCAATATGCCAAGGTTGTGGGTTCAATCCCTGATTAGGATACATACAAGAATCAATGATTGAATGCATAAATAAGTGGAACAATTGTGATCCTATCTCTCTTCTCTTTCTAAAATCAATAAATTAAAAAATAAGTTTGCCACCACCAATCCAATGCCAACAGGAGTATCCAATCTGGGGTGCAGTAAAAGGAGAGAACATTCAGGTGAACATTGCAAACCAGGACAATGCAGCCTCTGAGGGAAACTGAAAGTGTGCTCCCCTGAGACAACAGGAGGCTGCTTATATAGAGAATGTGTTCTCCCTGATTGATTCATTTTTGTGCAAATAAGGACCCAAATTTATGCAATTTTATTGGTTCACATAGCAGAGTCTTGATTGGCTGGAATCATCCTGAATGGTTGTTGTGGAGCCACTCTGATTGGTCAGTAAAAATGCAAATGAGAATATCACTATGCAGCTCCAATTGGACAAATGGAACAGGTCTTAGCCCATTGGACAAAAGATGATTCCAGGAAGTCCTTTATAGGGGTTGATCCAGCCGGCAGGAGCACAGTGCAGGAGGCTGGCAGCCCAGTCTGCTAGAAATGGTTGCTAGACTCTAGTTATGAATTTGAGCCCAGTTAACCACAAGGAGTCCTTCTTAGCAGGTATATTATTTCTCGGGGTTAACAAGGACTTGAAAAGGGCAGTCAGGATGGTTTGAATCTACACACACTAGGATGAATAAAACAGAAAATGTCAAGTGTTGGAGATAAAGTAGAGAGTTTGGCACCCTCATACACTGCTGGTGGGAATGTCAAATGGTGCAGCCGTTAAGGAAAACAGTCTGGCGGTTCCTCAAATGATTAAACACTGAGTTACCATGTGAGCCACAATCCACTCCTAAGTATATGCCCAAGAGAAATGAAACATATATTCATGTAAAAATCTGAACATGAATGTTCAAGTAGCATTACACATAACAGCCAAAAAGTGGAAACAATCCTAGTGTCCGTCAGTTGATGAGAAGATGGATAGAGAGTGAATGGAATATTGTTTGGCCTGGAGAGGATTGGGGTGCTTGTGCATGCTGCAATGTGGAAGAAACTTGAGGATATGCTGGGCGAGTGAGTTTGGTCACAGGGGTCCCCGTACTGTATGACTCTGTTGGGGTGAAGTGTCCAGAGTGGGCAGGTCCGTGGAGGCAGAGAGTGAATTGGTGGTTGTGGAGGTTTGGGGGGTGGGGGTCCAGGGAAGGGATACAGGGAGTGGCTTCATGGTGCAGAGTTTCTATTGGGGGTGGTGGGATGGCCTGGAATCAGATGGCTATGATGGTTGCACAGCTCTGTTAATGCTTTAGAGACCATGAACTGTACACTTTGAAAGAGTGAACTTTATGGTATGTGAATTATATCTCCATAAGCTAGTATTAAAAACAACAACGATGGCTTGTGTCTGCTCCACAGAGTGTGGGGCCTATGCTGGAAGCCTCAAGACTGGGGGCAAAGTCATCTGAAAGTTCGGTCACCCGTGCCTGGTGGGTGATGCTGGCTCGTGGCTGGGGGTCTGTTCCTCTCCACACGGGCTTCCTCACAGCTCAGGGGTTGGCTCTCTTGGAGTGAGTGTCCCAGAAAGAGAGAGCCAGCTGGAAGCTGTCTCCTTTCTGTGGTCAGCCTTCCACCTACTCTGTTGGTTGGAGCAGTCACAGACAAGAACACACCTCTCAGTGGAAGGAGTGTTGGTCACATTGTAATAAGAGCGTGAGAGGTGGGAGATCTTCATGTGGCCATTTTTGGAAAATGCAATTTGTCACTCGGTCAAGTGTTGGAGTATTTATTTGGAGCCCTTGTGAAAAGAGATTGAAGACACTGTTTTCTTCACGTACGAGTTGGGATGCACAATGAGAATGTGTGATGAAGACTTCAGGGCAGACACAGCCTTACAGGAGATAGCAAACCCATCAAAGCAGCCTTCTTAGAGGAAGCGAATCTTGAACACTCCTGTTCCCCTAAAGTGGGGGAGTGGGAGGCAGGCCCAGTGCTCAGGCAGCTGCCCTGGCAGGCTGATCCTATGGGTCCTAAGAACACAGTCTTTAAACGACTGCTGGACATCTATTGGAGGAGAGGCAGAGTGTGGGGAGGGTGTGGAGGGACGGGATTGAGCTGGGCTGCCTCAGTCTATACATTCTTCAGCCTTAGCAGTTCAGTCTCAACCACAAGCTTCGATTCCACCCCTTGGAACAACACCCCGACACAGAGCTGGATGGGGTCAAGGGGAAGGTCAACAGCTGTCTATGGTATGTGAGCAAATCTCTTTGGGATCCAGGCCCCTCCCACCCAGGCAGCACAGCACGTCCTCCGGCCAGGCCATCTGTGCCCTCACAGGGCCACCCTGTGCTGTGTGTCCAGGTGTGTTTGCTGTCCTGTCCCCTGTCCTGGCTCTGGGCTGTCAAGTACAGAGCAGAGAGTTATGGGTATTTGCATATGTACAGCAGAAACAAACAGAAATCTAAATAAGTTAGAAAGAAAAATAATGGGATGGAGGAGGAGGAAATGAGGGGACATCTACTGAGACGCCCCTGCAAGCTCCAAGCTCCTTCACACTGCCTTGGGGGCTGGGGACCCAGAGTGGATGGCGGTGCAGTGAAGCCAGTATTCACAAGTGGCTGCCCACAGCATCTGTGTGTCCCCTGCACAGAAGTCGGAAGACTCGGGGAGCAGAAAGGATGGTTAGGAAGCGATCACTCATGCATGAAGGGCAGGCTTTTCTGGTTGGGCTGGGCCTCTAAACAGTGTCAATGTCCCAGTTGCACGTCTGGTTCGCAGCAGCCAAGGTGAGAGCATCCCGAGGAGCATTTGACCTTGTGTATCAGCATCTTAAAATAATGAAGGCATTATTAGAGGTTGTGTTTCCCAAAAATTACTTCTGAAATATAAGGAATTCTAAAGTTCCAGGGAGCACAGCAGCATCTGTAAATTGTGTGTGTGTGTGAGGGGGGGTGGGGGGGTTGGTAAGAAACCCCATCTTCTGGGAATCCCCTTGTGTGCAGGAAGATGGCACTTACTAACATGTCACCAAGAGCCATTTGCAGGCCAGGCCCCACCTGCCCTCGCCTGCCGTCGGTCCTATCCCTGGGGTGAGGGGCACAGGGGGATCATCTTCCTCTCAGAGGCCTGCATGGCGCTGTCCCCTGTGGTGGCCCTTGTGGCCCTCCTGCTGTCTGGCCCTGTCACCCACCTCTGTCCTCAGAGAGGAGGAAGATGAAGGGTGTGAGTTTCTGGTTGTGTCCCCTCTTTAAAAGTCCTACTAGCTTATTTAGATTAATTGAAACTGCCATCCTTTTGTCAAATACTTATTTTGTAAAATCATCTAATACAGTATCAAACTTACCATTTTAACTCTTAAAAAAAGGTTAAAAAGTGTATGGTTCGTTCAGTGGTATTAAGTACAGTGTCCCTCAGTATCCATTGGGGATTGGTCCCATGACCCTGCCCTGCCCAGGATACCAAGATCCATAGATGCCCAAATCCCTTATATAAAACTAGAGGCTAGGTGCATGAAATTTGTGCACTCGGGGCGGGGGGGAGAGTTGTCCCTCAGCCTGGATTGCAAGAGGGCACAGGCCAGGCTGAGGGACCCCACTGGTGCACTATTGGGGTCAGGGAGGGACATGGGAGTTTGACCAGCCAGGGAGGGACCATTGGAGGACTCCAGGGCATGTCTGGCCTGTCTTGCTTAGTCCTGATCGGCTGGACCCCAGCAGCAAGCTAACCTACCAGTCAGAGCATCTGCCCCCTGGTGGTCAGTGCATGTCATAGCGAGCAGTTAACTGGCTTTAGCATATCATTAGCATATTACACTTTGATTGGTTGAATGGATGACCAGATGACCGGACACTTAGCATATTAGGCTTTTATTATATAGGATGGCGTAAATATAAAATTGCATGTAATCTGTATCTGCATGTAGGCGACAGCAAGCTGAGCCTGCACATCACTTCATGCATGTGGATTCAGCACAGTGCTTGGTATGTGACAAATTCAAGTTTCACTTTGTGGAACTTTCTGGAATTTTTTTCTTTCTGAGTCTTTCTGATCTGTGGTTGGTTGACTCCATGGATGCAAAAACCACAACCATCACTACCATTCATCTCCAGAACTTTCTCATCATTCCAAACTGAAACTCTGTCCCCATTGAACACTACCTCTCCATTTTCCCTCTCTGACCCTCTGGGAACTCCCATTCTAGTTTCTTTCTCTGAATTTGACTACTCTAGGAACCTCATATAAGTTGAATCATATGTATTTTTATTTTTGTCACAGGCTTATTTCACTTACAGAATGTCCTCAGGGTTCATCCATGTTGCAGCACATGTCAGAATCTCATTCCTTTTCAAGGCTGCATAATATTCCATTGTAAGTATATACACATTTTGTTTATCCCATTCATCAGTCAGTGGGTACTTGAATTGCTTCCACCTTTTGGCTATTGTGAATAATACTGCCATGAACACCTGCAAGTGTCTCTTTCATATCCTGCTTTCAATTTGTTTGTGTATTTATCCACAAGTGGAATTGCTGGATCATATGGGATTCTCCTTTCAGGTTTTGAGGAATTGCCATTACTTTTTAAATGGGGATGCATTATATGCCTTTATAGTTCCAGGTCATTCCAGACCATTTGCTACTGATAAATGGTTTCCATGGTCCTAGCTTGTTTGGCTCAGTGGATAGAGTGTCGGCCTGCAGACTGAAGGGTCCCGGGTTCAATTCTCACCAAGGGCACATGCCCAGGTTGTGGGCTCGATCCCCAGTAGGGGGAGTGTGCAGGAGGCAGCCAATCAATGATTTGCTGTCATCATTGATGTTTCTATCTCTTTTTCCTTCTCCCTTCCTCTCTGAAATCAATCCTATCTAATAAAGATGGAATATGCTAATTGACTGCCACACCGCCAAAGATAGCGGTGCCCACAGCCACATGATGGTGGCGTCCAGTCCCTTCAGCCCCACCGGCGCACCTACCTCTGGAGTTTCCCAGTCCCTTCAGCCCCCTAGCTGCCCAGGGCTGGCCTGAGGCACAGGCAAGCCTTGGATGGCGGCTGCCCAGCCGCTCAGGGCCACCTGAGGCTCAGGTAACCAGGGCCGGCTGAGGCTTGTGCTGCCAGCATTGGCAGCAGCAGAGGTGTGATGGGGGCATCACCTTCCCCTGATCACCAGGTTGCCTCCCACCCTGAGGGCTCCCGGACTGTGAGAGGGGGCAGGCCGGGCTGAGGAACGCTCCCTCCAGTGCATGAATTTTCATGCACCGGGCCTCTAGTAAAAATATATTTTTAAAAAACTATTTAAAAAAGAATGGTTTCCATGTCTGTTGTCGCTTTGACCCAGAACTCACACGATGGAATTGAGGGCTTCCTGGGTACCCGTGGTGTGATGGGGGTCTTTAGAAACAAGGTTTGGAAGATCAGGCTCTAAGCACCAGGTCTGCTTCCAAAATTCTAACAGGAGGGCTGGCCCAAGGGAGATGGCGGAGAAAACCCAGCAGCTCCCGTAGTAGGTGAGGGTGGGTGAAGAAACAGGAGAGGGCAAACATGATTCCAAGGTAACAATATTGGGAGGATGGTTCACTGAAGAAGAGGAATGAACTGTGGGGACTCAAAGGACATGAATGTGGGAAGGAGGGGAAGAAGACACTAAAATCCTCTAACTTTAGTGGCCAGGCTGCTGCAGACACACAGGGCAGAGCTGCCTGGAGCAGGAGACCCTGGTGGATGAGGGGCTCCAGGCTTGAAGGGGGGCCTGGTTCTGTTTCCATGCATGTGCATTGGTGCCCCTGCTGTCACATCTCCCTTGTTACAACGAACATGCTCAGAGGTAAGGAATCTCCCTGCCCACTAACCCAGGCACGCCTTGCCTCTCCCATCCTGTCCTCAGACATGGTGGGTCAGCCTCTAACTCCTGCTAGACCGGTTCCTCAGACCTGTCTGTGTGGTACAGGAGCATGTGTGTGTGTCTGTGTGTGTGTGCGCACGCGTGTGCACAGGAACATCGTGTGGGGTAGGTGCCGAAGGGTGGGGACGTAGGGAATGACGGTGTCCTGTTCTGAATGTATAGATGTTCCAAGCAAAGAAGAGCATCTGCCCTGACCACCTGGGCGCTTGACAACAGGTCCCGCACACGTTTCGTTTATTATCGTGGAGTTTTCATTTATTTTTGTAAAGTCAAGTCATTTTCGCAGAGTGGAAAATTGTCTCTTGATGTTCATTCCCCACTGTTTGGCTTGAGGTTTTCGTGTGGAATCCACACGGTGGTGACAGCTGGGTAACCCCCAGAAGTGCCCTTTGCAGATAACAGCTCTCGGGGCCCCGCCGCCCACACAGTGGGGAAATTGTTCCCCACTGCGTGGGTGTTTTGTTTTTTCTTTCTCTGCAAGATTGAGAGTTTAGATGATCTTCCTGCCTGTCGTGGTACAACAGCCTGAAGAAGCCTGCTGCCTCCTGGCGGGAACCCTGCTGTGATGAATGGGCCCAGAAGTGACTATGCCCCTTTAATGCTCAACCTCTGACACCATGGAGAGGTCTCGGGACCCAACAGCGTGGGGTTTTGCACGTGGCCCACATTCCCAAGAAAAGCTCAGGAAAGCAGAGTGTGAGAGCAGCGAACTGACTTGCAACAGAAGTATTTTGTTGTGTTTTTATCATTTTGTTGGTTGTCTGATAGGGGCCGGGGATGGAACCTGTAACTCAGGTACCTGCCTTTGACTGGGAATTGAACCCATGACCCATCAGTGCATAGGCTGATGCTCTAACCACTGAGAAACACCAGCCAGGGTGTTGTCTTTCTTTAATAAATAAGAAATGGAAGCAGATTCTCGTCTGGCTCTGCTCTAGTTCAGTGGACGCCCACAGAGGTGTGACTTGATAGACAAGCCTGAAGTTGTCTCTTTCCCACAACTGACTTCTTTCTGTGGGTTTTATAGGCCCTAAGAAAGGCCAAATTTGGTAGCCTGGTTACAGGTACCAAGCCCTAAAAGTCCTTGGAGTCCCCCGAGGCTGGCAGGGGAAGGGAGAAAAGGGAGCCTGCATGTGGCCACAGTTGGGCAGGGTCTGAGCATCCCTGAGCTGGACCAGTGGGATAACATGGGTCTGAGACTGAACAGTCACCCCAGATTGCCTTCCGTGTTGGTTTTGCGAGAACTCAGAGGGCTGACCAGGAAGTGAACGGGTGGTGCCTTTGTGTTCTGATTTAGATTAGAAGCGGGGTTTGAAGTTCACAGATGAATCAGATGCTTATTGAATGGGCAGGCGGCATCAATGCACAAATGAAATTGTCATCTTGACATCCCAAGGGATGAACAGACAAGAAACAGGGCATGGGCCCATTGGATTTTGATTTTGAGTGTTGGCAAACCCCTCTCGACTCCCATTTGCAGCTGGTTTGATCTTGCGGAGACAGCTGGGGGAGACTGTGTTCTCCAAATTTTGTAAAAATAAACAAAGATGCCTTTCTGCCCTTTCTTCCCCTTCCAGAGAATAGTTGTTTCTGTCACTGGGGTTCTCCACTGACTGTTCCATCTGCCTCTCTTTCAGGCTTCACAGATTTATACATGGGGTTGCCAAGAATTTTATTCAGCCCCAGTGGTAGAATCTAAAAAGCAAAGCCATCTTTCCGAAGGTTGCATTTTTTTAGATGACCTTAATACAAAATATTACCCCCGGAGAGCAGAATAGGAATATTCGTGGGATGGCTTGAGTTATATGCTCTTACCTCGTGATGTTCTTTTTTTTTTTAAGATTTTTAAATTGATTTTTAGAGAGAGAGAAAGGGAAAGGGAGCGAGAGAGAAGCATGGATGTGGGAGTGAAACAGCAATCGTTGATCGGCTGCCTCCTACACACCCCATCGACACCCTTTCGGTGCACAGGGCTATGCCTAACCAACGGAGTCACACTGGCCAGGGCTAGTGACGTTCTTGAGGGCCAAGGTTGTGTTGTTAGTGATCATGACAGAGCTCAGCTGGGGTTGTGAATGTGCTGGCTGGCTGACTTGTAGGTGCTTTCAGGGTGCAGGGGAGTAAGGAGATGGCTGTGTCATCCCGGGCCTCTCCATCCACTTTTAATCTCATGTCGGATATCATGTTGGCAGCCTTGTCCTTTAGGGACCTTCTGGTCCAGGCTCTTGGCTGTTGCCCCAGTCAGACCTGCTCATCATGTCTGCTGCCACATCCCCAGGACCATCTTCAAGGAAGCTTCTGCTTGCCACCAAGGGGGTTTTTCTCAAGCACAGATCTGATCATGCCTCCCCTCAGCCCCCTCAGAAGCTTCCCTGGGCTGCTGTGTCCACAGATCAGAATTCTGATTCTCAGCTTGAGATCCCAGACCTCATCCCAGCCTATCTGAGATGAAGATCCACTGAGGGCCTGGGCTTCCTGCCTCCCTACCCCTTGCTCTTGCTCTTTCTTTGAGGAGTTAACTTCCCCTTGTCCTTCTGCATTAGTGAATTCCCACTCACTGACCAATGGCTCCTACAAGTCAACGCCTTTTCAAATATTTGTCAAGGAAGCATGCTCCTTTCTGTTGTTAGGTCTCGGGCTGCTGAAGGCCAGACCTCAACTCCATATCTTGCCCCTTCTGTCTGAGGCAGCAGATTGGAGAGGCAGTTTGCATTCCTGCCCCCCCCCCCCCCCACAATCACACCTCTGCATCAGAACATGTGGACTCCACAGCCTAGCCCTCAGAGCCTGGGCCAGTCGGCAAAGCCATCCTGTGTGGGTGGGCCTGGGAGGAACTGATTAGTCTTTCTTTTATAATATCTCTGAAAAAATGACCACTTCTTTACTTTTAAAAGAATAAGGCACCCAATTCGAATTGTTCTAGAGATTCCACAAACCAAATTAAAACAGAACTATAAATTTAAATGTTTTGTGTAATGATAAGCTAATTCAAAAAAATGACAAGTTAATTAAAAAACTTACATGTAAATATAAATTTGAAATTTTGGCCAAAACCGGTTTGGCTCAGTGGATAGAGCGTCGGCCTGCGGACTGAAGGGTCCCAGGTTCAATTCCGGTCAAGGGCATGTACCTGGGTTGCGGGCACATCCCCAGTCAGGGGCGTGCAGGAGGCAGCTGATTGATGTTTCTCTCTCATCGATGTTTCTGACTCTCTTATCTCTCTCCCTTCTTCTCTGTAAAAAAATCAATAAAATATATTTTAAAAATAAATAAATAAATAAATTTGAAATTTTGAAAAAGAACACATTGAAAGACTTACACTATCCAATTTCAAGACTTACTATAAAACTGTAATCAAGACATGTGCTATTGGTGCAAAGACAGATACATAGGTCAGTGAAAGAGAGGAGAGTCTAGAAGTAGACCTACACATAAATGACCAATTGATTCTCAACAGAAATGCCAAGGTAATTCAATGGAAGCACACAATCTGTTTAACAGACGGTATTGGTACAATTGGACATTCATTAAAACAAAAAACAACCCACCTTCTTAACTCACACCTTATGACATGTACAACAACAAACAAAAATGGGCGATGGTCGAAAATAGAAGGCAAAACTAAAAACTTTATGGAAGAAAACAACAGAAAATCTTCGTGACCTTGGGCCAGGCAAAAATTGCTTTGACACAAAAAGCATACACAGTGAGCAAAAAAGTTTGTAAAATGGGTTTTATCAAAATTAAAAACATCTGCTCTTTGAAAACCACTGCTGAGGAACTAAATGACAAGCCACAAACCAGGAGAAAAGAGTTTCAAAACATGTACCTGATAAAGGACTAGTGTCTAGAATATGTGAAAGACTCTTATAGCCCTTTACCAAAAAAAGGAATTTAATAAATGGGCAGACAATTTTTTTTAAATTTTATTTATTTTTTTACAGAGAAGAAGGGAGAGGGATAGAGAGTTAGAAACATCGATGAGAGAGAAACATCGATCAGCTGCCTCCTTCACACCCCTTACTGGAGATGTGCCCACAACCAAGGTACATGCCCTTGACCGGAATCGAACCTGGGACCCTTCAGTCTGCAGGCTGATGCTCTATCCACTGAGCCAAACCGGTTAGGGTGAAAATTCTTGAACTAACACTTTAATGAAGAAGAGCTGTAAGCAGCCAATGGAGACATGAGCTGCTCAATATCATAAGATCATTAAGGAAACACAAAGTAAGACCACGATGAGGTGCCATTACACATGAATCAGAATGGCTTAAAAACAAAACAAAACACACACACCAAAAAAACAAAAACAAAAACAAACAAACAAACAAAAAACAGTTTCCTCAAACAACAACAAAACACAGAACTCCCAAAACCTGACAATGTGAAGGTGCTGGTGAGCACATGGAGTAAGTCCAACTCCCATACACTGCTGGAGGGAAGGCCAAAACTACCGCTCTGGAAAGCACCCAGTGGTTTTTTATGGGGTTCAATTGTACCGGACCATACGACTCGTGACTCCACTCCTGGAGAGTACGACACCGAGACATGAAAACGTCTCCCACACAAAGACTCATGTTCAGATGACTACGGCGGCTCTTTTCAGAATGGCCCCACACTGAAACCAAGCCCAGGTGCCCTTCACCGGGACATGGACAAACTGTGGCCAATCTGCCCTGTTTACTCACAAGTAAAAAGGCATTAGGCTGAGTGGGGGAAGCCAGATGGGGGTGCACACTGTGTGATTCCATCTCTGTGATATTCCGGAAAAGGGAAGCTCAGGGAAGGAAGCAGATCAGCGTTTGACAGGAGCAGGGGGAGGGGTTATTAGAAAGTGTCATGAGTGGTTTTTTGGGGGGCGATAGACATATTCTAAATTTTAAGTGTGGTGGTTACATGACTGTACAGTGGTTTTGCTTTCCATGGTTTCATTTATCTGTGGTCAACTGCATGCAGTCTGAAACATTAAATGGAAAATTCCAGAAATAAACAATTCATACGTTTTACATTGTATGCTGTTCAGGTCCTGTGATGGAATCTTGCACCATTCTGCTCCGCCCTGCCTGGGATGTGAACCATCCCCTTGTCCAGCGTCTCTGTGTTGTAGCTGTAGATGCTCCCCACCCGCTCGCCATCTGGGAGTCGTCTCTGTGATCAGATCGAGTGCTGTGGGCAAGTCCCCTATTTTACTTAATCATGTCCCAAAGTGCAGGAGTAGTGACATTGGTAACTAGGATGTGCCAGAGAGAAGGCCAAACAGTGTTTGCTATATATGAAAAGTTGGAAGTCCTCAATTTAATAAGGAAAGAAAAGAAATTGCCTGCTTAGATTGCTAAGATCTACGGTAAAAATGAAGCTTCGATCCGTGAAGTTGTGAAGAAGGAAAAAGAAATTCATGCTAGATTTGCTGTCGCTTCTCACACTGCAAAAGTCATGGCCACGGCGTGTGCTAAGGGCTTGCTTAGGTGGAAAGGGCATTGCATTTGTGGCCATTGCAGATTGGCCACAGTTTATCCATTTCCCGGTGAAGACACGAGCAGCACGTGTCCCAGGGGCTGCAACGTGTTTCCCAGAAAGCACTGAGCCTTGGCGAGGTCTTCAGCAAGAGACCCCTTGAAACAGTGGCCAAGGCCATGTAACTTATACAGCATATTGTTACAATTGTTCTATTGTATTAATTACCGTTCACCTCTTACTGTGTCTAATGTATACCTGTAAACCATCACAGGTATGTATGTGTAGGAAAGAACAGTGTATATAGGGTTAGGTGCCACCTGTGGTCTCAGGCACCTCCTGGGGGGTCTTGGAATGTGTCCTCTGTGATAAGGTGGGACCACAGTATATGTTTGTCAAAACTCATGAAACTGGAACACCGAAAACTGGCGAACTTCACTGTAATTGGACTATACCTCAGTGGACTTGAATTGAAGAGCGCTAAGGCTGGGGGAGCCTGGCCACTCCTGGAGCTCAGGCCACCTTGTCTGAGGCCACGCTGAGGTCCTGTGTCCACGTGCTTTGGGGTAAGGTCTCCGGGATTCCACATGTGGAATTATGTTGTGTTTGTACTCTCGGCACCGGGAGCAGATTTTATGGTTTTGCTCACTTTGGCGTTTCCTGGGATGGTGCGTTAGATTTAACGGCACCCACTGTGACGCGCTGGTCTTTCTAGGCTCTCATGTGGACCCGCTCATGGGTGCAGGCAGGCCTCTGTCAACCGTGGACGTTTCAGCTGGAAAAGTGCTTGAGTGAGGCCCTCTTGGCGGAGGCAGTTCAGCCAGAGGCAATCGGCTTTTACCTTTTCTTCACCACAGGGCTGCTGCCAGGGCCGGGGCGGGGGGCATCTAAGGGCTGCCAGGGGCTGCCAGGGCCAGCTCTGCAGTCTGTGGTCCACTGAGCCGTAAGGGCTGGTTTGACATGTGGGCTTGGCCTCCTCCCCTCTGAAGAGCGAGCTCCCAGGTGCAGGTGCCTGAGGTCACGTTCCAGGAAGCCCTGCTCATCTCATCCATTGCCATCCATCTGGAAAATGGACTGGCCGGAGACCCAGGCGGTGGGTGTAGCTGTTTGCAGATGTCACCAGTGACCAAGCAGTGAGGACGCAGCTCCATGTTGGCCCCTGGCCGCTGAGCAGATGTGGCAGGTGTCACCCCATCTTCCACTCGGTTGTTCCCTGTGAGGTTGGTCGAGTCCAGTGCCCTGCAGCGAAGTAAACATGTCCCTTTCCCCTCCCCCATCTTTTGTAAGGTGGATACAACTGCTTGTCACAGTGGCTCATTCTCTTGTGTGACAGTGCCCATCTGGGTAGCGCCCATGGTGAGGGGGTGCTCAGAGTCACAATGTCCACAGCATTCCTCTCCCCAGAACCCATGCTCATCCATCCACTCTCATTGTGTTAGCCTCTTGAATGAGGTGACAGACAGATCTAGTGTTCACTTATTTACACCCCTCCTCGTCCAGTGGCTCTAAATTGGCTGCTCCATCTCGGGGGAGAGTGCTCCTGGCATCCCGTGGGTGGAGCTAGGGATGCTGCTTACCGTCTACAGGCCCAGGGCGCCCCACAAGGTACATCCTTCGGCCCAATGTGACCAGTGCCAAGATGAGAGATGCTGCCCTGGGCCCAGGGTCCCCATCGTTAGGGCCGGCCTGTGCTGGGTTGACTTTTGTGTTGACAAAAGCTCCAGTGTTCCCTGGAAACCTTTTGTTCCATTTTGTTTGCTTGCTTGTTTGTCTAAACATAGACGTTAAATCGCTTTCAATGAGCTGACAGATGCTGAGCGGCAGCACCCAGAGCCCACTTGCGCGGTTTGTGCAGCGACTTGGAGCTACGCATCCACAGCTAGGCTCACCGGCGCCCGTGGTTTGTCTGTCGTTGGCGACACACAGGAGGAGGTCCTGCTCTGTTGATAATCCACAAGGTGTGACAGGAAATTGGAAGGTAACTGATTATTTTGCCTTGACTGTCCTATTTCAGTCTCCCTTCCTCCCCTCTTTAAATCTTAAAATGAAGAAGAAATAACACTTGGAACATTAAAAAATTTCCAACTGAATGTAAATCCATTTCTTTGTTCATTCCTATTGAGTGTCTGCCATGGTGTGATAGAGGTTAAGTGCACAACTGCTTCCGGGGACTGGTGGGAACGCTGCATGAATCAGGTGGTAAAGGGAGTGCTCAGTGAACTAGGGCGTGCGAGTGCGTGTACGCGCCTGTGCGAGCTTGTGCATGCTGTAGCCCATTGGTGGGCTGGAGACAACTGCTGGAGGAGGGACAGGAGACTGGCAGGCAGATGTGATGGAGTGTGGAGTTGGCACTGTGGTTACATTTCCCACATGACCCTCTCTACGTACCTGGACCTTCCTGGCAGAGGCTCAGGAAGGAGGTGGCACCTGTGGTTTTACACCAGGTGGACGTGGGATTCAAACTCAAGTCATTGACTCCCAACAGAAGATGTGCTTCCCATAGTGTGGCAACAACACCTCTGGGGGCCCTGGGGTGGTTTCATGTGGCTCACAGTCATGATCCAGCCTAGCCCTGGGGTGGGGTGCTTGTTCCGGGTCATCGGCAGGGATTACAGCCTGTGGACTGGAAGGGCAGGTGATGCTGATGGAAACTTTTCTTCCAAAATAAATGTATTTCTGTAAGAACAGAGTAGATTTATGGAAGAGTGTGAAGGAGACTTCAGGTAGTAAGATTATGTGACAGAAACCGTGGAGGGCCGCCCAGGTGGCAGAGTCTGGAGAGCGCCTGTTCAACCCTGGGGAGTGGCCCCACTCCCAGTGATCTGGAAGGGACCAGGCTTCATGCGTTTTCATGTCCTCCCTTTGGAAAGGGAGGAGACCATGGCCCTGCCCTGCTGGGGGAGGGTCAAGGGTTTGGAGACCACAGCTCCTCTCGGCCTGCCCCCACCTCGATGCTTCATACTGGAGAGGCTGGAGTGGGGCCGGGGACGAGCGACCAGCCCGTGTTCTGAGACGCTCTCTTCCAGCTGGGGTAGCTGACTGACCTCCAGAGCTGCCTGTTTTGTTTGAAAGGATACCTCTTGGCATCTTCTTTTTAGTCACATGTCCTCTGTGATCAGAGTAGGTAGGGGAAAAAATAAATGTGAGGTGTGGGAGATAAGAATGCATAAAAAAGAAAATTCTATTGTTTCTTCTTTGATACTTGTTACTTTTTTTTTTTTTTGTATCCCTGAAAACACAGGTAGAGGAAAAAGCAGTGATTCTGCCAGTTGCCAACAGTTACCCCTGACCTTAGAGCCTGTCTTGATGTGGATGAAATGGCTGTGAGCTATGCTTTAGGCCAGCGGTCACCAACCAGTGGTCCACGGACCTCTGGTGGTCCTTGAGGTCCGAAAGGTTGGCAACCGCTGCGTTTAGACCACATGCTGCATGCCTCCCCGTTCAACACTCAGCCCTACAGTGGACATCACTGTCTTACAGATGGCGGCACTAGTGCTTAGAGAGGGTGAGGCATTTGTCCAAGGCCACACAGCCGCTTTATAAAAATTTTCCAGTCTCCTTGGAACCCCCATTAACCTGGATGAAGCTGTTAATTTGAGATACCATTGGAGGAAATGTTGCAAACAAATCAAAGAGCAACTTGAAAAGAGAAGATACAAGGAAGGGTCTGATTGGCTTGCAGAAAAGTAAAATATATATTGTGTGCTGCTCAATAAGAGAGAGAAGACCTGTGTTCCAGGGACATGGATAATGTAAATATCAGCCCTTGCTTGCAATGACAACAATGAAGACTTTACTAAGACTCGTGCTGCTGCTTAAGACTGTTGGATTATTCTCTCTCTATACCAGTCTTCCCCTTTATTTTCTTTTGTCTTCACCTATTCTTTCTTTGGTTCACTGAACAGTTACTTTACATCAGGTAGGATGCATTCAGTTAGAGTAACAGGAAACTCTGGCTCACTTGTTTTAAATAGTAACTGAATGATTCCTGAAGTGAGGCCGATTCAGAGAGGGGGTTTCGTAGCTTGGTGACACTCTGCAGGACCCGGGCTTGCTTTGATCTTTCCTCTCTGTCACACTCAGCGGATTGGTTTTGATTTTGGCTGATTCCCTCATGATCGCAAAATGGCTACTGAGGTTCTTGCTATAGCATGCGGACACAGCAGCATTTATCTGAAGAAGAGGACCCACCCATACCTTCCTCTTCTTTGTAGCAGCATGGGAACTTCTTTTCCAGAAACCTGTCAAGGGACTTTCCCTCAACACTCATTGGCCAGATCCACCACCTGCCCGGTGCTAAGGCGGTCATTAGCAAGAGAATTGGGATGACTGTGATGGGCTTGGCGAAGCACAGTGGGTCCATGGAGGAAGGTGACTTACATGAACAAAACTGGGATTCTATTAGGAAGGAGGGAGGGAAGAGGAGTTGGCCAACAACTGGAAATATTGCTACACACACTGAGTAGCCAGATTATTATGATCTCTGAACGCATAATAATCTGGACACTCAGTATATATATATATATTAGAGGCCTGGTGCATGAATTCCCGCATGGGTGGGGTCCGGCCAGCCTGGCCAGGGGGGAGGGGACATGGGTTGTTGGCCAGCCTGCCTGCTGGTCGAACTCCTGGTCGAGGGGACAATTTGCATATTAGCCTTTTATTATATAGGATATACACTGAGTGGCCAGATTATTATGTGTTCAGAGATCATAATAATCTGGCCACTCAGTGTATTTAAATACTATATATGTATCCCTGGCCAGTGTGGCTCAGTGGTTGAGCATTGACCAATGAACCAGGAGATCTTGGTTCGATTCCCAATCAGGGCACATGCCTGGCTTGTGGGCTCAATCCCCAGTAAGAGGCATGCAGGAGGCAACTAAGCAGTGATTCTCATCATTGGTGTTTCTATCTCTTTCTCCCTCTTTTTTTCCTCTCTGAAATCAATAAAAATGTATTAAAAAATAAGAATATATTTATTCTGAGGAATTTCAAAACACAAAAGGGAATAGCATAGTGGATTTCCAATTACCTCCCAGTTTCTAGAATTATCAAATTTTGACAATTTTAGTTCATCTCTATCCTGCCCTTTACCTCCTGCTGAAGTATTTTGAAATGAATCCCAGATACATCATTTTAAGAAATGTGCTCCATGCCTATACTGAGTACCTTCTACCTGCCCAGTCACAGATGCAAAGAGAAAATCGTTTCAGGATCAAGAAATTAGTGAAGACTGACCTGGTATTAACAACTACCTTTGCTAAAGAGACTGAATTCCCTGAAACAAAGGAATATGCAATATCCAGGAGGCGGGCTTTCTGCAAGCTTCTGTTCTGGCTGCATGTGGAGTCCTTGGGGTACGTGGGGCCAGGTGTCCGGGGAGCCCAAGCCGGACAAGGAAGGTGAATGGAAGTTCAGCATCTCATTTGTCATTTGCACTCCCAGGCGGATGAGGTAAACGCTTTCTAAGAGTTTGGTTTGATGACACCTGCTTCTGCATGTTAATAGATTTCTGGGGCGAGATAGAGCGGTGATGTCACGTGCAGGTGTGTGAGCCTGCGGTGGCAGTCTGCTGCTTGGCATTTGTTTCACAAGGCATTGCAGCCACATCTGTCCTCGGCTGGGAGGGCACCCTCAGCAGCAGGCTGAAGAAAGGCTTTCTCAGCAGCGCAGAACGTCAGATGTCACAGGCGGACCCCGGGCTGGGCTGCAGACATGTACTTTCCCTAAGCCTGAGCTCATCTTATTTAGTTATGGAACAAAGTGCAAATGTTACTTCTTTAAGATATCGCGGTGGCAGGAAGAAAATGTTTCCGTGGCCCTTTCTGCGCTCCCCCTGTCTCAGCTCAGGTGAAAACGACCCCTCTTCTCCCCACGGGTGAAACAGGAAGCTGCCTTCAGATTTTACTGCAGTTTTTAAGCATTTGATGCTTTAACAAGAGCTCACATGCTTGCGGAGGGGTGGGCCCTTTGTGCAGAACATAAAAAGAAACTCCCCATTTCTCTAAGCACGTGTCTCCACTTCTACCCGACAGTTAAAGGTCAAATTGCCGAGCTGAATCAGTTATAGCCTCGTGTTTAGGATATACTCAACCTGAGCTGATTTTATCTGCTGGGCTTTGTGAAATGTTAGTGTTGGCACAGAGAGATTAAAAACAGAAGCATTTTGCATAACTACATTTGAAAAATCTTAAAAAAATGTAAAAGAGAGAGAGAGAGAATGGCGTCATGACAAGAAATGGTGCCGCGTGCCGGCTATTCGGAGGTGCGGGCGGCTGTCACGGCGGTTCCACTGCTCCAGCCGAGCCTTCTAGAGAGAGCAGGCTGTGGGTGGGTGGCCTTTGTTTTGCGTGCTGTGCGCTTTGGTGCCATGTGAGAATCCGCCGGCCCCAATACATTTTACTTGACATGCACAGCTGGGTCGCTGGCACACAGTCCAGGCCCTGGAAAGGAATGTGAAAGGAAAACACAGACGATCTATTCATCAGAGGCCTGTGACAGGGAGACATGGGCCGGCCGGGGCAGGAGTGCACCTGCAGGAAGCAGGAGGGAGGCAGAGCGGGGCTCAGGGAGTGGGCGGAGGATTCACAGCTGCTACTGACCCCGAGGCCTTCATGGCAGGGGCTTGGTCAGAGGTGGAAGCTGACTCCATTTCCAATGTGCAGACTCTGGTTTCGGGGGCTCTGAGGGCAGAGCGTGAGCGGCAGCACTAAGGTCTTAACCCTCACGCGTGGAGGGTGTGTGCTCAGCAGGTGCCTGGTGCCTAGCGACACCCAGGCAGAGGTGTGTGCGAGCTCACCTTGTGGTGAGGGTGGCGCTCGGGTTCCTGACTGTGGGACCACGCTAGGTCTGTCCCCCCAAGAGGGCGGAGGACCCACGGACACAGAAGGGGTTAATGGAAGGGGGGGAGGGGACATATGTAATATTTTTAACAATAATTAATTAATTAATTAATTAGAAATAAAATTAAACCAAGTAAATTTGAAAATCTTCCAAAAAAAAAAAAAAAAAAAAGGGAGAGACAGAGAGAGAGAGAGTAGAGAAGAGGCCACTTCTGGAACCCTGAGAAGCCTTTGTTTGGCCACAAGGATGTCTAGTCACCTCAGTCCCAGTCCCGTTCACACAGCCCGCCTGGCCCCAGGCCCCGCCTTTCACTTCCTGCGTTTATTTGCAATTTTGCAGCTGGTTTCACACGTTGTTTTTTACCAGGAAAGCAAGCTTTCCATTTCCGTATGCACGTGAGCCTGTCATCTGAGCAGCTGCTTGCATTCCTGTGTAAAGACTCAGGGAAGACCCTTCACCACCCCAGCGGCAGCAGAGGCTGGGCGCCCGTCACTCAGGCTCCCCGAGTGGCATGGAGCTTGGCTGGGCTGGGCACCCTTACTGTCCCAGCTGCTCACAGCTCGTTGGAGGACATCAGTATGTATTTCACTCAGGGTAGCGGAAGGCTGGGGGTGCCTGAGTGCCTTCCTCTTGGGCCAGAGCTGCACAAAGTACTGCAAACACTGGGAGCTTAGGAGACAGGCAGGCAGACAGACTTGGGTTCAAGTCCAGCTCCTCCACTCTGTGGCTGGGAGAGTGTTCAAGTCTAGCACGTTGCAGGGAGCCCAGCACGAGAGCCCCCAGGAAGCAGTGGTGGGCTTGTCTGGGTATTGGGACCCATGCCCCTGCACCCGTGGGCTGCCCTGCCCTGCCAGCTGTTCATGGTGCTGGAACTGTCACTTTACTGGACCAACGTCAGCAGTAAATTCTGCAAGGCTTCTAGGAGTAACAAGGTGCCTTTTTAAAAAACGGTTTTGTTTCAATATTGAGTTCTGCAAATGTTTATACCTCTCAAACCAAACCAGGTCAGACTCACTTTCAGAAACTTTTTTCTTTTGTGTTGCTTGTATAGCTCAGTGAAATTCTACAGCGTATTAAAATAACAGAAAAACAAAATGAGAAAACTCGTCTAGAGCTAAGTTCCTTGACAAGGCTGGCTTTAAAAAGCAACAACTGCCCAGTCAGCGTGGCTCAGTGGTTGAGCATCGACCTATGAGCCAGGAGGTCAGGGTTCGATTTCCGGTCAGGGCACATGCCTGGGTTGCGGGCTTGATCCCCAGTATAGAGGCGTGCAGGAGGCAGCCGATCAATGATTCTCTCTCATCATTGATTTTCTATCTCTCTCTCCCTTTCCCTCTCCAAAAAAAAAAGAAAAGAAAAAGGCAACAATCAAACCCAAACCACTGAGAATGCATGTGGCTTCTTCCCCTGGGACAGAAGTTGAAGGTGTGCATTTGGTGAGCTGCCTCTGGGAAGGACCAGAGTGAAAATGCTGTTTGGCCACTCTCTGTGCTTTATTGCACATCCACCTCCCCCCACCCCCCAAGTCCCTCACATATGTCCTGCTCCTTGACCTGGAACGGGGAACTCAGGACCTGAACAGGGAACTCAGGACCTAACCCCGGCTGTTATTAAATTGTAAACTTTAAATTCAAATTCACACAGGGCAGTTGATGGGAATTTGAAAACACAGGGCGAAATCCTGCTCTTACAAAGACGAAACAAAAGTGCTCTGTCTTTCCGAGGACACTAATCCGGTGTTTGCACCTTACTGTCACTACGTCATGTCTGAAAACCTCAGAATTATTTCCAATTAGGGGGTTTAAGTGGCTCTTGCTCTCTGAGCCGCTGACCCCTTGAGTCTGTTTGGAGGATTGTCTCCCGGTCCTCACCTGGGCGCACATTGTGCTGCTGTCAGGGGTCTGAGCCGCTCCCGGTGACCCCACAGGACCATCCACCCTCAAGGCTCAGGGGCTGTTGTGAAGTTTACAATGACAGATGGCAGAGGCATAAAAGGCACCTCCGTGGGCTTTGTGACCAGGGATTTGGGTGTTCAGAAGCCTTTCTTCCCTCTCTTTCTGGAGGCCTGCTGTGATTGCTGTCAGAGCTGCGCGGCCCATGTGGGGCAGGCCTGGTGGGTACATACCTGCTCAAGCAGCGCTGCTCCTCCTGGCCTCCCTGCCTCCAGCCGAGCCTCAGCCCCCTGAAGCCCTAGTCATTCGCTTCCTGGGAGCCGGCCTCCTGGAGCACCAGGCTTTTGAGGGACAGGAACTTGCCTGATTTCTGGACATGAGGGGCGAGTTATCAAGGAGGAGCGCACAGGCCTCTGGTTCTGCTTTCGGGACTCTAGCTAGACTTAGAGGTCGGTGCTGTGGCCGTTTCCATGTGTGGGAAGAAATAGAGAGAAGGAACAACCGAGTTTTGCAATTGGTACAAGCTACAAAACTCTGTGGTGTGGCCCTGGGACACACATTGTAGCCTCTTTCCAGCACCCTAATGGGGCCAAGATGCTGCTCATGCCCAGAAACTCTACGGTCCCCCGGGAAGAGTGGCCCCTGTGGCGAGGCTGCCAGCCAGCCTGAAGGGCAAGTGCAGCACTGCTGCCAGTGCTTCCGCTTCGTAGAGACTGTGCGTTTCCGGCTTCTTTGGAAAAGTGGGCAGTCCAGAAGCACCCTGGCTCCTGGCCCACATGACAGTCACCAGCTGAAGCCCTGGAGCAGCTGCCACCTTTGACGGGCTCACACTCACTGGATGCTGTTTTGTTCTTCTTCCATCCAGCCAATGCACTCACTTCCGGAGAAAGTGAAATGTAAACATATGACAAGGACCTTTAGAATTCATCCTGATAACATAATCCGAGATGCACCAAACATTTCATGTTACAAATGATATGTTTCCCTCTTTACCCATAGTATACAAATTGGAAGCAATGTAACCGTGGGAGCCGCTGACTCAGTTATGATGCATTTCTATAATGGAATATTATATGACCATGAAGGTAATACTCAGGCAGCTTTAATAATATGAAAGATGGTCATGCCTTACTGTTGAATTATGAAAACTAGAATTGCCCTGGCTGATGTGGCTCAGCTGCTTGGGTGTCATCCTGTGCATCGAAAGGTAGTGGTTTGATTCCCCGTCAGGGCACCGGCCTAGGTTTTGGGCTGGATCCCCTGTAGGTGGGTGCAGGAGGCAGCCCAATGTTCCGCTCTCATTTCAGTGTTTCTCTCTCTCTCCTCCCTTTCTTTCTCTCTAAAAATCAATTAAAGTGTTTTTTTAAAAAATCTAGAAATTAAGTTATGTGCAGTACACTCTAATTATCTCCCAAAATGTATAAGTAATGATCAGTATGCATAAAATAAGCCTGGAAGCAAAATTTTCAAAATATTAATAGCAGTTACTTTTGTCAATGAAATGATCCATGATGGGGTTCCTATTTATTTATTTTTTTTAAAATATATTTTTATTGATTTTTTTACAGAGAGGAAGGGAGAGGGATAAAGAGTTAGAAACATCGATGAGAGAGAAACATCGATCAGCTGCCTCCTGCACACCTCCTACTGGGGATGTGCCCGCAACCAAGGTACATGTCCTTGACCAGAATCAAACCTGGGACCTTTCAGTCCACAGGCCGACGCTCTATCCACTGAGCCAAACCGGTTAGGGCAGTTTCCTCTTTATTTTATTCTGGGCTTTCCATGTTTTCTACAAGGAATGTGCATAACTTTATATTCAGAAAACCATGAATAAGTATGGGAGAAATAGAAGCCTAGATGATCGGGGATTTTCCCCAAGTCTCCCAGCCGGTTGGTGACAGGGCAGTTCCCCGGTTCCCAGATGGTCTCGTTCCACTCCTGAGGGTCAGGCTGCCTACAGCTGTGCACCCGGCATGTAGGGTGGGCCCCAGGGTCTTCCCTAGGACCCGTGAGCTCCATGTGGGTATGCTTGTCTGTATGGGGGTGTATATAATTTCAGGTCCTTTGTTTTGCCTTTAGTAATGAGCAATCTTTAAGAAACAGACATCTATGCCCTTGAGTAGAAATTAGGGCTAATTTGGGTGTTATTGCATGCATAGCTAGTTTCACAGCTCATGTGACTTGTATTTCTGGGGGGGAGGGGGGCACATGTAGGCTGGATTGCCTCCAATTGCCATCGTTCCCTCCTCTTGCATCCAGCCAACTGCACTCACTTTCCGCACTGCTCCGGAGGCAGTGACATGTAGCTGCATGACCAGGACCTTTAGAATGCTCCTCTCCATCAGGGAGGGTAAGTCAGAGCAACTCAGGCACCCTCACTGTGAGGAGTGGCACCGTGCTTATAAGAGCCCTCTGCACTGTGGACGCTGCACAGCGTGGTCGCTGCTGGGGAAGACCGAGTCCCTTCCTAGCCCTGCCACAGCTGCTCAGGCAACTCGCTCAAATCTCTCCTTTCTCAGCACATGTCCCACACAGCTTTCTCCAGGGCCCACGGGACAGGTCAGGGGGAGATGCTCAGAGAAGGTTTTCCCAGTTCTCAGGAGGAGGAGAAGACCCAGAACTGAACACAAGAGGCCCCCCCCTCTCCCCCACCTCTTAGGGATCCACCAGCTCACGGGACCGAAAGCTGTTCATTCTTCTACAGCAAGAAGTAGGCTATGCAGTGACGCTATGATGTGTCGGTGGAAGGCACATTCCCTGGGCTTGAGCAGGTACTGCATGTGGAGATGTGCCCTCAGCTAAGGGCATGTGAGGCCCACTGACCACGTGGGAGTAGCCTTTCCTCAGAGACTGGCCCTAGGTCCCTCCCAGGAGGGTGCGTGCTGCTGACGCTTTCCTCCAGGGGGGTGCCCAATGGGGGTGTGCCCCGCGCTGTTTCCAGGCTGTGTCTCTCCCCTCCACTGTGGGTCTGCAGCATGAGACAGTCTGATTCTTGGCCTCGGCCTTGGGGAACGTGCTGGCCCACTGGCTTGGGGCTCTGGGGTTGGGTAGACTTTGTCAGTGAGCAGTCTCAAACCCAGGTTCCTGGTGTCTCACTGTGGTCGCATGGCCAACAAATCTTGCTCTGATGAGGCAGCTGCTGGTCAGTTCTTCTAGCAAATGGGTGGCGTGTGGATGTTAGGGTGTGCGAGGTGGCAGGCAGGTGGTTGCTTCCCTCAGTGCTAGCTGATGGTTCCATTTCTTAGTATTTCTGTAGAGTGTATGTATTTCTATTTTTGATGCTTCTGAAAGAACTAAACCAGGGCCTTCAGGAGAATTTCTGGTTGCTGGGAAAATCAATACAAACTGGAAATATAAGAACCAATATTCCCAAACCTAAGTTTGCCTGTTAAAAAATGTAATTGTAGAGGAGGAATCCAAGATGGCGGCGTAGGTAAACACCTAAACTGCTGCCTCCCACAACAATTTAAACTGCAACTAAAAGACAAAACGTCTATCACCCAGAACCACGGGAAAGCTGGCTGAGTGGAAGTTCTACAACTAGAAGGAAAGAGAAAAGAGCATTGAGACGTGCACGAGCGCTGAAAAGCTGAGGTACGGAGGCGCGTGATCCGGGCTGGCGGCGGGCGACTGGGTGCGTTGCTTTTTTCAACCTGAACGGAGACAAGCCCCAATTACTCTGAAATCCAGTCTCTGGGGAGACGCGGGGGACCCAAACTCCTACGGGGAGAAGCTGGACTGTCTGCCAGTGAGAGTGGCTTGCTTGCAGAGCTGCACGCAGGAATAATTGTAAACAATTATCAGCACTGGGGCACAGGACTCCAGGACGCAGTTGTAGTCGGGGACACAGAGCCGGCTTACTAGCAGCCATTGCTGTTTGCCATGCCCTAACCTAGTAACGCCCTGAGACCCCGCCCCACACAACCTACAAACCCACCCAAGCTCCAAGCAGCTCAATTAGCATAAGAAAGCCTGCCCTATCGCAGCTTAACCTAGAAAACTTGCAGCCCGGGTCAGACAGCTCCAAAACCTCCAAACCCCAAGCAAAGAGGAGAAAACTGCAGCTCTCACTGTAGCTCCTGCTGAGTGGCCTCAGACAGTAGCTGACCTGCACCCCATTGGAGATCCAGAAGCCAGTGTACCTAGTGGTCAGTGTGAGACACCAGATTTCAACTCCTCACATCCATAAGTGACACATTCAAGAGGCAGACTCAGTGAGCACCAAAGCCCCACTGAAACAAGTCCTGCCCCATAAGCGTGTCTCCAGCACAGCAGTTCTTCCATTATAGACACAGGGAGTGCTCACAGCTAATTGGCCTGGAGGTCAATTCCTCCCAGCGTACCAACAGCAATTCAGGCTTAACTACACCAAGACTTTGCACTCAGCCCACAAAGGGGTGTACCAAGAGCATCCACATCAGGTGATTGGGGAGGCTGAGCTACTGCCCCCTATAGGTCACCTACCACACAAAGCCACTCCATCAACACAGGGAAGCAGCCAAAATGCAGAAACAAAGAAACATGTCACGAATGAAAGAAACGGAGGAAAGCAAACTACTGGATGACATAGAGTTCAGAATCACATTTATAAGGTTACTCAAGAATCTTCTAAAAACCACCGAGAAACTTGATGACACTTCTGAGGAGCTTAGTGAGACCTTCAAGGAGCTTAATGAGAATGCCAAAAAAATGGAAAAGGATCAGTCAGAAATGAAGCATACACTGTCTGAAATAAAGAATATACAGAAACTCAACTGTAGATCAACATACCCCAAGAATCAAACCAAAGATCTGAAATATGTGGAAACAAAAAACATCCAACCAGAAAAACAAAAAGAAAAAAGAATCCAAAAATATGAAGATAATGTAAGGAGCCTCTGGGACAACTTTAAGCGAAACAACATCCGAATTTTTGGGGTGCCAGAAGAAGGGAGAGAGCAAAATATTGAAAACCTATTAGAAGAAATAATGACAGAAAACTTTCCCTACCTGGTGAAAGAAATAGACTTACAAGTTCAGGAAGCGCACAGAACCCCATACAAGAGGAACCCAAAGAGGACCACACCAAGACACATCATAATTAAAATGCCAAGGGCAAAAGACAAAGAGAGAATATTAAAAGCAGCAAGAGAAAAACAGTTAATTACCTACAAGGGAGTACCCATACGACTGTCAGCTGATTTCTCGGCAGAAACCGTGCAGGCCAGAAGGGAGTGGCAAGAAATATTCAAAGTGATGAACAGCAAGAACCTACAACCAAGATTACTCTACCCAGCAAAACTATCATTCAGAGTTGAAGGTCAGATAAAGAGCTTCACAGACAAGAAAAAGCTAAAGGAGTTCATCGCCACCAAACCAGGATTACATGAAATGCTGAAGGGTATTCTTTAAGAAGAAGAAGAAGAAGAAGAAAAAGGTAAAGATAAAAATTATGAACAACAAAATGACATCAAATACATACCTACCAACAAGTGAGTCTAAAAATCAAGTGAATAAAAAATCTGAAGAACAGAATGGACTGGTGAATATAATAGAATCAGGGACATAGAAAGGGAGTGGACTGGCGATTCTCAGGGGAAGCAAGTGTGAGGGGTGCGGGAAGAGATTGGACAAAAATCTTACTCCTATGGATGAAGACAGTGGCGGGGGGTAAGGGCATGGGGTGGGGTGGGGAATCAGGTGGAGGGGAGCTATGGGGGGAAAAAAAGTGGAACACCTGTAATAATCTGAACAATAAAGATTTAATTAAGAAAAACAAACAAACAAACAAACAAACAAAAACAAAAACAAAAAAAAGAAATTATATGCTAGAATGACTGGACAGCTAAGATAGATAAAAGTAATGGAAGAAATGATTATTATTTAAGATGGAGAATTCAGGATGAGCCTACTAATTTATAGGTAATAAAGAGAAGCAATTATACTTATAATAGAAACATTATACATTACTCAGTTCAACTAGATTATACCAGGAATATTGCAAAATTTTATTAAGCAAATAAGATTTATTATATGAATTTTGAATTACCAACAAAAGAAAACCAAGGAATCAAAATTAATGAGTATCTTATTGATTTTTAGCAGTACAGTTTTTGACTTAAATAAAGATCTAAAAATTTTAAAAAATTAAAAAAAAAATGTAATTGTATGTTTCCCATTGTAAATGTTGAAGGAAGGAATGGAGCACCTTGGCCTGAGGCCCCTGTGGCCTGGCTGGTGGGGGTCAGAGTAGGACACTGCATGTGCACGGTAGGGTGTGTGCATGGTAAGGGTGTACACGGTGGGGGTGTGCATGGTGGGGGTGTGCATGGTGGGGTGTGTGCATGGTGGGGTGTGTGCACGGTGGGGGGATGCATGGTGAGGGGGTGTATAGTGGGGTCGGGCCAGAGCTGCCAGAAGCTGCCTCCTCAGATCTGCCTCTCAAACACCTCCGTTTTTACTTGGCCTCTTAACTTTGCATTTCTAGCTCATGGCCCGATTTCACATTCTGAAACTAAGCATGAGTCTCAATTCTGTGAAGAAAAGGCTGTTTCGGAGGAGTGATGACTCAACTTCTATTTTGAGCACAATGAGAAGACTCCGCCTAAAAGGCAGTAAGGAATGAGCATTTGCTGTATTCGGATCCATTCTTAACTTTTATTTTTAATTACACAAGTGATATGTGGAGCACATTCATGTTATAAAATTTAGAGTGCTCTCTGCTTCCAGGCCCTGTGCCCAGGTCACCACTATTTACAGCTTGGGTGACTTGTATGCATTGATGTGTGTGTGTTTTGCACATGAGTGGCAGCATAATATATATGTTATCATGCAGCTGTTCTTTTCCACGGGATATCTGTCGTGGAGACCATCCCTGTCATTAAGGATCTGCCTTCGTTTAAACTGCTGACTCACACTCGGTTAGATTAAATTAGCTCGCCCCTCCTTATAGATGGAAAGTGACTGTACTGCTCAGTGTGTCTAAGTGAAGCTGTTTCAGTGACAAAGTCCATCTCCTTCCCCCCAAGGGGGGTAGGTATTAGTTAAAAAAGGCAGTAGAGAAAGAAGAGTTTCCCAGAGGAGGAGGGGCAGCAGGCTTATCCCCCAACAGAGGGTCAGAGTTGCGGCTGGTGCCTGACTGTGGTCAGTGGGCATGGGGGCCTTGTGACAGGTGGTCGTGGGGATGCCAGGCAGGTGGAGCTGAAGGGAGTGCCGGCTGTTGCGGAAGTCCAGTAATGGGAGGCAGAGCTGGGGTTTGGCACGTATAGGGCAGCGTCTTTGAGTTGAGGGGGCAGAAGAAGCCACACTCACTTGGCATAAGCTCTGTCCTGAGCAATGCCAGGTGCTGGGGATCCCGGTGCCTGAGATTGGGATTCTGTCCTTCAGGGCCTCCCGTCTGGTCAGGGAGAAAGCCATGCACAGATGTGGTGCAGGAGGGGGCCTTGGGCTCTTGGGTGTCGGGGGAGAAGGCCCCAGGACTTCTGTCTGGCCTTGAAGGATGAGCAGGTCTTCGCTGAGTAAGGAAGGGAAGTGACAGACATTCCCGGGCAGGGCCCAGCAGCCCTGGCACAGAGGTGTGAAGTGGCAGGGGTGTCCTGGCATGGTGGGCAGCTGAGTGTGGCTGGACAGTAAGGCCCAGGTGGAGGATGACGGAGGTGGGGGCAGCAGGCAGGAGTGAGGGCCGGAAGGGCCTGGAGAGCACAGAGCTGCCCTTTTGGCTGCAGCTGGGTCAGCGATGTGGGGGGCACCCTGGCTCCTGATGGCCTCCAGGAGGAGGAGATCTTGGGGTCAAGGAGTGGATGTGCTGGAGCCAAGAGGTGTGGGCTGGGATACTGACCGAGATGTGGGTTTTTGTGTGTCCCTCGGTGTGCATCTGTCTGTCTGTCCATCTTTTGGCATTCCCAGAGAACTTGTTCGGTTCCAGGTTCTGGGAAATGAGATGTGGCCCTGATCGCTAGGGCAATAGGCTGTTGAATGGCACCTTGTGTCCTTGCTAAGCATGGGTTTGTTTTAGGGACAAACATCTTCTGTTTGACTCAAAGAGCCTTTATTATTATTTCAATAACTTCTTGATTCTCAGTATTGACCAAAAGTATTAATGCCCACTCTCTCTTAAAAAAAAAAAGATTTTAAAATGATTTTTAGAGAGGGAGAGAACATTGATGTGAGAGGGAAACATTGATCTGCTGCTTCCTGCACGCCCTCTATTGGGGATCGAGCTCACATCCCGGGCATGTGCCCTGACCAGGTATTGAACCAGTGACCTTTTGGTGCCTGGACAATGCCGAGCCGACTGAACCACACTTGTCAGGACAATGCCTGCTCTCTTTGTAATAGAACTTTCTTCTAAAATTGTACTTAGAGATATACTGTGCTTGGTGGAAAAGTAAGAATGTATGTTAAAGAGTAGCATGCTTAGCATGGAAATATACTGCAGACATTTAGTATCTCTCAGGGAGATTGCTTACACAAAAAGTAGCTAATCCATATCATGATAAACTATGTGATTATCACAAAGAATGGGGTAGGAGGGTAATATGCATGAATATGAACAGCTCAAACTATGTTATTAAGTGAAAAGAGCAAGGTACAGAAGAGTAAGTGCTGCATGATCCTATTTGTGTAAAGAAAAGGCTGGCTGGATGGATACACATGTGCTTGTGTGTGAACATGCTTTCTGATGGACTTATACGCGACTGTTGCTAGCAGTGAGCAGGGGTGGAGAAGGAGAAAGTCCTTTGTTTTTGTACCAATTTTTACCCGTGTGCAGGTATTACTTTAATATTAAACACTGTTCAGTGTTTTTAACGCTTGTTTGGCTGCATCAAACGGGCATGTTCTCGGGTGGCCCTTTCCCATGCATCCCAGCAGTCTCCTCACCTGCCTGACCTTTCTCCCAAGACCCTGCTGCATGCCAGGGTTTAGTGTTTGCCTAGAATTAGCCTCAAAGGACAAGGGAATGCTTTGTCACCTTGGGTTTCTGTCCCTTTTCTGGGCCTAGAGTCATCTTGCAGGATGGCTCCCTGGTCTCAGTTGGGCTAATTGAGCCCCCAGTGCAGGCCAGGCCTGCTGCCTGCAAGGTGGTGCCTGGCTAACATTTCTCACTTGCTCATGAGATCTGCCAGTCACTGCGCTGGTTCCACATGACATGTCAAGACAGGCTTGCCATATGTTAACCCCTTTCCAGCTCCTCACCACTGTCCTGAGCGTGCTATTTTTTTGCAAGTGATCTGCAGAACGCGGTTTTGGAAACGGGGGGCATGGTGTGGTTTCTCCAGGCAGATGGCAGCCTCCATGTGTCAGTGGTGGCCTGGGATGCATGACCTTGGATCTGGAAGTGAAATCGTTGACTGTGTTAGCATGTTCTGAATTTTCAGATCTCGTTGTGTGGAGTGGAAATTTGGCTTCTTTTAAAATACATCTAAATGCTTTTGCACAGGAACAGGCGGCTAACCTAAAAGGCAGGGCACCGCTTCTTGGTTCCTCTGTTTCTTTTGATCATGCTCCCACCTTCCAATGAGAGCAGAGAGCAAAGGTAGCCCTGAACCTCCATCTTTCGCCCACCCCCCAACGCCTTTCCAAGTGGCCGCCGTGACACGTGTTGCTCAGTGTGAGCCAATTATCAGAGCTTCTGGGGTTAATTTCCTGTTTCTTTAAAGTATGTGCTGCTTTTCTGGTTTGGACAAAAAGCCCAACATTCTTCTTTTGGATAATATTCCCAGTGTTGTTCTTGCTTTTCTGTCCTGGAAGCTTTAGCCACTTGCTCTTGCTGGCAGCCGAGGGCGTCTCTTCTCATGTCCTCGTAGGCACTTACAACTCACAATGTTTCTCTTAAGGGAAACACAATTACTTGAATAAATTAATATTTTAAACCTATTCCCCCAAGAATGTACCTACTGATAACTATTTAGTGTGCTTAAAATGGAGAGATTGCTGCTGCCTTCCTTTGTCTCAGTGAGAACTTTAGAGTCAGTCAAGTCTCAGAAGTTTGCTTCCCTCAGCAATGACAGCTGCCCGCTAACCCAGACTCAATGCCCTCACTGCTCATTGGCCCTGGAGCTGGTCACTGGCCATGGGGATGGTCTGGCCCTGGGGCTGGTCACTGGCCATGGGGCTGGTCATTGGCCCTGGGGCTGGTCACTGGCCATGGGGATGGTCACTGGCTATAGGGATGGTCACTGGCTATGGGGATGGTCATCAGCCATGGGTCCGCTCACTGGCCATGGGTCCACTCACTGGCCATGGGGCTGGTCACTGGCCATGGGGCTGGTCACTGGTCATTGGCCATGGGGCTGGTCACTGGCCATGGGGATGGTCACTGCCATGGGGCTGGTCATTGGCCATGGGGATGGTCACTGGTCATTGGCTGTGGGGCTGGTCACTGGCCATGGAGCTGGTCACTGACCATGGGGCTGATCACTGGCCATGAGGCTGGTCTTTGGCCATGGGGCTGGTCACTGGCCATGGGGCTGGTGCCCCCGCAGAATCACCCAGCAGAGGCTAGAAAGTAGGGATAAGCTGAGGTCAGTCTCTAACGTGGCCTGGCTTGTCCTGGGGCCTCAGGCTACGTGATGCAGCTCCGCTGGGTTGGGTTCCTTCTGGAAACTTGGGTTTCCTGGCATAATGCCTCCCTTAAAGATGGTTTTGTGAATAACTGCTGTAGCTCCTGTGAGTGCACCAAGCAGCAGGGGCAGTTGCTCCATAAATTCTTGTTTCCTTTCTTTATCCCCAACGTGCTTACACATAACAACCCAGTAATAACCAGAGCCTCCTCCCCTCCCTTCCTAGCCCCCAGGAGAGTCAGTGGACTCAGATGAATGGGGCCAAGGCTCTCACTCTGGTCGGTACGTCGAGTTGGTCTAATGTGAGCCAGCCTCAAAGCCCTCTGCTTCCACTTGGCCTGGGCTGGTGATCACTTGGAGACACAGCCATACCTCAGGACAGGCAGACAGGGATGCTTCACTGGAACTTACGTTACTTTAGTGGTTGCAGCTTTGGATTCTAATAGAACCTGAAGGAAGTTTTCAGCATGTGGGGAAACTGACAGAACACTGTACAAGCAAAGGGGAAGCCATAGTTAGGAGACCAAACCTGTCTGCTCTAAAGGGAATTGCAGTGCAGACCAAAGCGCCTGCCCAGTCCCTGTTCAATAGGTCAGCTACCCTGCAGCTCAGTCTAGAATGCCTTCGGCATGGTCTGCTCTTGAATGGGCTTTGTCTTCCTTTTCAGCAGTCCCCGTTGTACCTTCAAAATGAACATATGGGGACATTTTTGTTGCTATTCTGCTTTGTTCTGTGGGTTCTTCATGTTCTCACATACGCACATGCACTGCCTCGTGCCATCCCTGCCTGGGTGAGAGGCACACATAGCCTTGTCCACAGCAGTGAGTTTCTGACTGTGGGGCTGGGCTGCAAAAAGCTCGTGACAAAGTAAAAGCAACTGCCCAGCCTTTTTTTTTTTTTTTTTTAAACAAACAGTCTTATGAGATATACACTGAGTGGCCAGATTATTATGATCTCTGAATGCATAATAATCTGGCCACTCAGTGTATGTGTGTGTGTGTGTGTGTGTGTGTGTGTGTGTGTGTGTGTGTGTGTATTAGAGGCCCGATGCATGAATTCGTGCATGGGTGGGGTCTGGCCAACCTGGCCAGGGGGAAGGGACATGGGCGGTTGGCCAGTCTGCCTACTGGTCAAACGCCTGGTCAAGGGGACAATTTGCATATTAGCCTTTTATTATACAGGATATACACTGGCCAGATTATTATGTGTTCAGAGATCTTAAAAATCTGGCCACTCAGTGTATTTCAGCTACCACAATATTTGCCCATTTAAAGTATATAATTCAATGCTTTCTAATATATTCACAATTGTGCATCCATCACCACAATCTAACTTAAACAAAATTTTTGTCAACCTCCAGAAGAAATCCTGTACCCATTAGCAGTCACATCCATTACTCATCTCCCACCTTACACCTTAGGTGAGAAGTAATCTACTTTTTGTCTCAAGATTTGCCTATCTGGGCATTTCATATTAGTAAAGCTGTACAACATACATTATTTTGTGACTGACATCATTCACTTAACATAATGTTTTCCAAATTTATGCATGTCATAGTATGTATCAGAACCTCATTCCTTTTTATATTCCAAATAATATTCCCCTGTATGGATAGACTACATTTTATTTACCCATGTGTCACTTGATGAATATTGAGTTGCTCCCACTTTTTTGGCTATTGTGAAAAAATGCCCCTACCAAGAGTCGTGCCCAAGTTTTGTGTGGTTGTATGTTTTCATCTCTCTACCTGGGAGTAGGATTGCTGGGACATATGATAACTGTATGTTTAAGGAACTGCCAGACTGTTTACCAAAGCAACTGCACCATTTGACCTTCCCGCCAGCAGTACCTAAGGGTTCCAATTTCTCCACCTCCCCACCAACACTTGTTGTTGTCTGTCTCTTTTATTACAGTCATCTGCGTGGGGTGAAGTGCTATTTGATCAGGGGTTTGGTTTGCATTTTTCTGATGAATAGTGATATTGAGCATCTTTTCATGTGATTATTGACCATTTGCATATCTTCTTTAGAGAAATGTCTATTTAGATTCTATACCCATTTTTAAATTGGGTTATTTTTACTAGTGAGTTGCAGGAGTTCTTTATATATTCTGGATACAAATCCCTTATCTTATCTAATAAATAGGGAATATGCTAATTGACCATCACTCCATCACAAATATGGCTGCACCCACAGCTGAGGCCAAGTTCCTGTAAGGAGCCTTAATGAGCAATCAGCAGGGACCTGAGGCTATGCCCTCTCTCACCCGGCAAGGCTTGACAGGGGACCTCAGGCCATGTCCCCGACCTGGCAGGGCTTGATGGAGGACCTCAAGGCATGCCCCTGTCCCGGTCTGGGCCAGGGAACCTCAGGCCACGCCCCCCATCCTGGCACTGGGCCAGGGGACCTGAGGCTACGCCCCCTGCCCTGCAGGGCTTGACAAGGGTGGGATTGGCTGGGTCTGGATCTAGCCCAATGGGGGCGGGGCTGGCCGGGTCTGGGTCTGACGTGATTTTGAGGTGCATGTGGATGGGCGGGGACTTGACTCTGGGTCCTGTGGTGTGCCCCAGATCCTGATAGGAGGAAGGTTTTCATATACATTTTACTAATTTTCTTTCATCTCTGACATTTCTATTATAGAGAAACGGCAAGTAGCAATATTAAATTATTTCCTCTAATTAATCCCCTTTTAATGTGCATGAATTTCGTGCACCAGTTCACTAGTCAGATAGATAATTAGAAAATATTTGCTCCCATTCTGTGGGTTGTCTTTTCACTTTATTGATGATGTCTTTTGAAGCACAGAAGTTTTACATTTCGATGAAGTCCAACATGTCTTTTTTTTTTTTTTTTCCTTCCTCTTGCTGCTTTTGGTGTCAAACTTAAGAAACCATTATCCAAACCAATGTCATGAAGATTTACTCTTACACTTTCTCCTAAGAGCGTTAGAGTTTTAGCCCCTATATTTAGGTCTGTGATTCACTTTGAGTTAATTTTTATGTATGGTCTAAGGAAGTACTCTAATTTCATTCTTTTGCATGTGGACACCCAGTTGTCCCAGGACAATTTGCTGAAAAGACTGCTCTTTCCCTATTGATTTGCCTCAGCACCCCGTGGACCACAAATGTAAGGATGTATTTACTGGACTCTCAATTTGATTCCATTGATCTATGTGTCTCTCCTATGCCATACCACCCTGTCCTGATTACTGTAGTTATGCAGTAAGACTTCAAATTGGGAAGGCTGAGCTTTACATTATTCTTTTTTTAAAAATTGTTTTGGCTATTCTGGGTCCCTTCCATTTTCGTGTGAATTTCAGGAGCATTGTGTCAATTTCTGAAAAGCAGTTTGGGTTCTGATGGGGATTTCATTGACTCTGTAGATCAGTTTGGGGGCTATTGCCATCTTAATATTAAATCTCCCAGCCAAGAACGTGGGATATATTTCATTTATTTAGATGTGTAATTTTATTCAACAATATTTGTAGTTTTCAGTGTATAAAGCTTACAGTTCTTTTGTTAAATTTTTATTCCTGTGTATTTTATTTTCTTTGGTGCTATTACAAATGGAACTGTTTTCTTAATTCCATTTTTGGATTGATCATTGTTAGTGTACAGAAATAAAATTAATTTTTACATGTTGATTTTTGTAGCCTGCAACCTTGCTGAACTCGTTTATTAGTTCTAACAGATTTTTAGTGGATTCCTTAGGATTTTCTATATAAAATTCATGGTATCTGCAAACACAGGTAGCTTATTTCTTCCTTATAGAGTGTTCCTCTGAATTTCTAGTAACATTTTTGTTTTTAAGTCTATTTTCTGATATTAGAGTACCCATTCCAGCTCTCCTGGTTGCTGTTTGCATGCTATACCTGTTTTCATCATTTCACTTTGAACTTATGTGTATCTTTGAATCTTAGGTGCATCTCTTATAGAGAGAATATTGTTGCATTCTGTTTAAATCTGTATGACAATGGTTAAGTGAAGTATTTGGTTATCAGTACCATTGCATGCAGGTTAGCAAACGTGATTGAGTCCAGCTAGGGATGAAGTCAGGTTTCCTTTAGGAGCAAAGTCCAGAGGTTTGCTGTTCTCCCAGGTTCAGAGCTGAGAGTGTGGAACAGGGACCCTGGCTCCTAACTCCTGGCGGCATCTCTAGGTTCCAGCCTGACTCACCTCCCCGCATCCCTTCGAAGTGCACTCACCACGCTGTCACCTTGCGTCACGTTCTTTAGCATCTCATGATTTGGAAACTTTCCAGTATCCTAAGATCATACACAAAAACTCAAATGACCTTGTGGAAGTTTATTTCCAGGCAGTATCCTTGCAAAGCTGATGAATTATTTTGTCACAGGAATAATAAATTGTTAACTTTGGAAATGTTTTTTGTAAAGAAAACAATGGTCGGGTTATTTTGTTTTACATTTTTAATTATGTGCAAGGATACATCAGTTCAAAGAAACGAGCTGGGCTCGTCATAATGCAGATGATAGCACTGCCCGCTGGGAATGTTCAGGAGGCCTGGGGCCAGGTAACAGGGTAGTGGACATTTCAGGGCAAAGCGTGGTAGGGAGTCTGGGTGGTGAAGGACGAATGTCATGAAATGAAGCCCTGGGAACCTGCGCCTGTCACAGGCACCATGCAGGCCCACCTGGGGCCCAGGGCAGCAAACTGATGGGGGAGTGTTCTTGGGACAACTCCAGCTGAGGGGACTTTTCATTGCTTTAAGGACTGATGTGTTCATCTGACACCTGACGTTCAGATGCTAGACATAAATGAGGCCCAAGAACTGGGTAGATAGAAACAGATGGAGAATGAAGTGTTTAGTTTATGCTGGGAGGGGTGGTTATTACAATACAGACCCACTCAAAGAGATTGTTTTCCTAAAATAAATATTTCTTGAAGGCACATATGCTGTTGCCAACAGAATAGCAAAGCTTGCTTTTACATATTATTTCAATTTGAGAATCAAAGATGAAAAAGCAGGCCTGGAAACGGCTGTGTTTAGGGAGGCTCGGGACTTGCATTAATTTCCTGGCAGATTAGAGAATAAAGTGGGAGAGAGGTTAAAGCAAGGACTTGCCTGCCAAGTCGATTGGAAGGAGGAAGATCAAGGGAATTGTCTGGGACCAGGGAATGGCTATTTTAAGCAGATCTGAGCAAGTCTGTTCACCTTCATAGATCCTTCCTGGGTCAGGTCAGCCTGGTGACATTTGTTGCAGTGAACTGTGTTAGTAGATTTATTCCTGTATCTCACTGGGCTAGACCTACATTTCTCACCTCTGCTTATCTCTAAAGTTAAAACAAACCGCAAAATAACAGAGATGAAGGGGAAAAGTGACTCATCCTTTTGCGTAGTTTCAAAAACATTCCGAAGAGAAAAAAATCCCCCCCAAAAAAGTTGTTAAAGTGATTATGTAAAAATTTAAAAATGTACATATTTCAAAAGCAAAGGTAAAACATGGCACAGTAGAGAAATAGTTAAGCAAATATGACTGAAAGTGGTTTAATTTCCTTAATATATGAAAGCCTCTATGTATAAATAAGAACAATGCTAGCACCACCGTATATAAATGGCGACGTAATACCAACAAACTAAAGAAAAAATATTCATGGCTAATCAATATGTAACAAACTAAATTATAGTGATCAAAGAAAAGTGAATTAAAATGAGATCATTTTTTACTTTGTTAAATTAGCAAAAACTTTGGACAGAACAATACTCAGCTCTGGCACAAGTGTATTAAGATGGGCAATCTTATGCCCTAGGACAGTGGTCGGCAAACTCATTAGTCAACAGAGCCAAATATCAACAGTACAATGATTGAAACTTCTTTTGAGAGCCAAATTTTTTAAACTTAAACTATATAAGTAGGTACATTGTTATTAACTTAATTAGGGTACTCCTTCAATCACACTGTACGTGCGCACCCGCACATGGTATTTTGTGGAAGAGCCACACTCAAGGGGCCAAAGAGCCGCATGTGGCTCGTGAGCCACGATTTGCCTGCCTTAGGAGAAGGGATAAAAATTGTTACAATCTTTTTGGAAAGTTAGTTGGTGACATGTGTCAAGATCTTTAAAAAATTGATTACATTTTTTTTGATTCAGTAATATTTTTTCTAGACATTTACCCTAAGGAAATCATTAAAATTGTGACTTCAAGGAAATTTAATGGCATGGGAAATTACCTACAATGAAATATTACTAGGTAAACAGAAAAACAGGATATAGAACTCTTCATGACATATTACTAATTGAATATATTAAAATATATGCTGGAGATATTCATTATCCTTTGATATTAACACACATACTTGTCCATTTTACCTTTTTCTGGCATTGAGGTGTCTGTAATTTTATACACATTTACCATCTAATATTTCCTTATTCACAATAGATTATTATGAAAGTAGTGGTACATCTTTAAGAGATTTTTAAAAGGAAGGACATATTATATATTAACATCTCCGCATGTCTCTCTTTTTCTCTCTCTGTCTCTCTATCTCAATTCTCTCTCTGTCTCTCTATCTCTCTTTATGTATGTGGAAGCTAAATAAGTCTAATATTATCAATCCATTATCACACATCTGCCAGATGAACTTACGAACATTCAAACCCAAATATGTCATGGTTGGGAACTTACAATAGGACCACACTCCTGGGAAGATGAACTAGGTATGCTTTTCTCTATTCCTCCCACTAAGGACAATTAAAAAGCCTCGACATTACATATAAAACAAATACAAGGAGACTCTGAAAGGTGGAGACAAGAAAGCAGACCAGCAAGGCTTTGAATCCAAGGAATGACATAGTGGGCAATCCCTCGTTCCCTTTTTGTCTCATCTACCTTAGACTGGGTACCAAGGAGGCTGACAACCCAGAAACACCAAAAAAACAGTTTCAATGAAGTTGGCTTTCTCTAACCAGAGGAAAGGACACTTAGCAAGACAGAAAACTTTTAGACAGTATTGGTGTACATTACTCAAACACCATAGAAAGAACTGTGTCCTCCTGCCCCATGCCAGCAAAGGCCTAGGTTTCTGTTCCACCTATGCTGTAACGAGGTGCCCCCGCTCCACCAACATGGTGTTGTCAGAGAAGGCCATGAGACTCTCACCATGGCAGGGGAGAGGGGCTCCACATCTGTGGTGTCAGTGGAGGCCTTAGGGGAGCATGGACATCGACCTCTACTCCGCACTCCTCCCACCTCCCACTGCAGTGGTGTCAGAAGAGGCCAAGGGGAAAGTTGGAACTTTCACTACTACTCAGCAGCAATGACACTCCACCCACTGCATGTCAGTGGAGACCACCTGGGGAGCCAGAACTCCCACCCCTACCCAGCAATAACGAGGAACTTATCCCCATGACTTCGGTGTCAATGGAGACCAAGTGAGAATCTACCCTTCTATCTCCAGTGGTCAGGAATGACTCCCTTCCTTGCTACATTGTGTCAGGGAAATCCAGAAGATTTAGATAAGATCCAGAGTCTCACAATACATTCTGAAGATGTACCTGTTCCAATAAAAATCACTTGTCACACAAAGAATCAGGAAGCTCTCAAACTGAATGGAAAAAAATAGTAATAATGGATGTCAACATCCAGATGACAGACATGTGAGAATAACCTGAAAAATATTTACAGTAGTCATCATAAAAATGCTTCAAAGAGCAGTTACAAACACACTTGAAACATGAAAAAAAAATAGAAAGTCTTGGCTAAGAAAAGAAAATCTAAGCAAAGAAATGAAAGATATAAAGGAGAACCAAATGGAAATATTAGAATAGAAATATGCAATAACGTAAGTAAAAAATTTAGTATATGGTCTCAACAGTAGAATGGAGAGCAGAGGACAGAACCAGTGAATTAGAAAATAAGACAATGGTATAACCCAATCTGAACAACATAGAGAAACTAGTCTACAAAATAAAAATAAGAAGGGACAGGTTTAGGAACTGGTGGGACTATAACAAAAGATCTAATGCTTATGCCTTTGAAGTCTCAGAAGAAAATGAGAAAAAGAGCAGGGCTAAAAAAGCACTCCAGGAAATAATGATTGACACCCCCCCCCTCAATTTAGCAGAAGACATAGCCTACAGGTTCAAGAAGTGCAGTAGATTCCAAAGAGGATAAACCCATGCAAAGTCACACCAACACACATTATAGTGAAACTTCTGAAAACTGAAAACAAACAAAAAAATCTTGAAAGCAGTGAGAAAGGAACAGTTTGAATCATAGATTTATCATCAGAAACCATGGGGGCCAGAAGGAAGCATGACTCTTTTTAAGCACTTAGAGAACTATCAAGTTAGTACCATATACCAACAAAAACATCAGTCAGGAATGAAAAAAAAATCAAGACATTTTCAGATGAATGATAATTAAAAGAATTTGTCAGGTATATCATAAAAGAATAGCTAAATAAAATTCTCTAAACAGGAAGAAAACAAAAGAAGGGACCCTGGAGCATCAGGAAGGAAGAACATAATAACAAAAATGTAGATAAATACAATAAATTTTCTTCTCTTGAGTTCCCTAAATTATGTTTGATAGTTGGACCAAAAGTTATAATGCTGTCTTATATGAAAAATGAAAGTAGAGGAAATATTAAGACCATTATATCATATACAGAGGAGGGTAAAAGGATGTAAGAGAGGTAAGGTTTTTATTCTTCTCTTGAGCTGGTAAAATATTGACACAGAAGGCTGTGATAAGTATATATATGTAATGTTATAGCTACAGCAAGCCCTAAAAAAGCTATGTATACAGATACACTCATGAATGCTATATATACATCAAAATGGAATTTTTAAAATGTTCAAGTAATCTAAAAAAAGGCAAAAATAATAAAATAGAGAAATGAAAAACAGAGGAAACAATGAAAAAAGTAAGACTTAGTCCCTAACATATCAATAATTGTACTACATGTAAATGGTCTAAATAGTTCAGTTAAAAAACACAGGTTGGCAAAGTTGATTATAACCAAACTCTATGCTGCCCATAAGAAATTCATGTCAAATATAATTATATAGGCAAGTAAATGAAAAAGGATGAAAAAAATAAGTTTTGGAAAGATTAGCTAAAGAAAAACAGAGTGGCTACATTAATTTTATATCACATAAACTTCAGAGAAGAGAAATTGCCAAAGACAAGGGAGGACATTCAATAATGATAAAAGGTCACTCCATCAAAAAGATACCGGTATAATAATCCTAAATGTGCACTGAAAAATATGTGATAGAAAAGCTGGTAGAACTGAAAGGAGAAATAGACAAATCCACAATTATAGTGGGAGACTTCAACATTCTTCTTTCAGCAATTGGTATGACAACTAGACAGAAAATCAGCAAGGATATAGGGAAACTCAACATCATCAACCAACAGGATCTAACTGATATTACAGAACACCACCAAAAACAAATAAACAAATAAATTAATAAAGCAGAGTACACAGTCTTTTCAAGCACCTCCTGACCTTACCAAGATAGACTGTATCCTGTTCCAGAGGAAACTGCAACACATTTTTAAAAACTGAAGTTACACAGAGTACTTTCTGACCATGATGGGATTCAAACTAGAAAACTGTAAGAGAAAGACAACAGAAAAAAAATCTCCAAACTCATGTAGACTAAATAACACACTTCTAAATAATGATAGTAAAAAGAGAAATTCTCAAGAAAAAATTTAGAAACATATTGAACTGGATGGAAATGAAAATACAATATATCAAAATTTGTGGGACACAGCTCAAGCAGTTCTGAGAGGAAAAGTTATAGCACTAATGCATACACTAGTAAAGAGGAAAAGTCCCAAATCAACATCTAACTTCCACCTCCAATTAATATCTAAGCTCTTCTTTAACCTAGAAAAAGAACAAAACAAAAAAAACTTAAAGGAAGCGGAGGAATGAATAATAAAGATAATGATATGAATGAAATTGAAAACAGCAACAATAGAGAATATCAATAAAGCAGAGGTTTTTAAAAAAATAAAATGAAATAGACAATCCTAAGATTGACCAAAAAACAAACAAACAAAACAACAAAAAAACAACAGCAGGAGAAACCACAAATTAATGAAATGGGGTAATATTACAGACACTGAAAATATCAAAAAGATAATAAGGGAATAGTGGGAACAACTCTGTAAGTGGGAACATCTAAAAACTTATATGAAATGAATCATTACTTCCCAAAACACAAAACACCCAATATGAGAGACAGTTTGAAAAACCCTATAACTATTAAGGACATTGAATTATTTTAAAACTCTTTTAAAAAATCCCCAGGCCAGATGGTTTCACTGGAGAATTCTGTCAAACATTTAACAAAGAATTAACAATTCTTAACAACTCTTCTAGAAAATAAAAGAGGAATTCCAATTCATTTTGTAGAAATAACCATATCCTGATCCCAAAACCAATTAGAGACAATATAATAAAAGGAAACTATAGAGCAATATTCTTCATGAATATAGACACAAAAATCCTTAGTAAAATATTAGTAAATAGAATGTAGCAATGGATAAAAAGACTTATACAACATGGCCAAGTGAGGTTTATTCCAGGGATGCAATGCTGGTTTAATATTCAAAAATCAATGTAATCCACCATATCAACAAGCTAAAGAACAAAAATCACATAATTATTATCAATTTGTGTATAAAAGGTATTTGAAAATTTTAACTTGCATTCTTTTTTTTTCTTTTTTTCTTTTTTCAAAGGCACAGTGAAGTTTATTTAGTTGAAGTATTGGAAATTAGAAATCGTAACACATGTCCTCCTTTGAAATGCTTAACTTTGCTTATTAGTCATCACAGTTTTGATCTTTTGGATAAGAAGTTCATGGTTGCATTTATGCATTCGTCTGATAGCCATCTTTCCTGGAGGATACTACTTTCTTCACCATTAACAGCATGTAGCTTTTCTTTCTCCATATTCCTGATGACCTGTTTTGAAATTCTCATGGAATTTGTGGGGAGCTTTGAATATGCTTTCAGCCTAGTCCAAACTTCTTTATGAAAAGTACTATCAGGAAAAACTTCAGTAACAAGTCCTTGAGCACATGCTTCTCCTGCTGTTAACTTCTTTCCAAAAATAAGCATCTCTGTTGCCTTAGCTGGGCCCATTATCTTCGGAAAAGTGTAAGAGGAGCATCCTTCTGGACTTAGGCCTAGGTGACTAAAAGGAGTATGAAATGTTGCCCTGTCGGAGGCATAGACAGCATCGAACAGCCCGAGGATGGTAACGGAGATCCCCACAGCTGGACCATTTACCACTGCAATCAGAGGCTTAGGAAAATCTATAAAAGTGCCTACAAAATTCCTCAGCATAATAGCACTTTGTTTGGCTTTCTCCTCTACTCCACCAGCGGGAATATCGGTGAAGTTAGCCAGATCATTCCCACTACAGTAATAGTCACCATTTCCCGTTACAACAGTTATGGTCGAGTCATCCTTGCTTGCAGCTTTAAGTGCAAGTATGATTTCTTGATACATCTGGGTGCTGATTGCATTCTTCCTGGCGGGCCGGTTGAACATGATCTTTGTGATGCCGTCTTCAGAGGTCACCACCAGGTTTTCATATTCCTGTTGTTCCCTGTCTGCTCCAGGCTTCACTTAGCTAGAGGACTCAGATGAAGAACTCAAACTGGATACCAAATCTACATAGTTCTGCCTGGCCGTTTCCTTGGGCAGACTGCCTAGAGCATTCCATGCATCCCATTTGGCCTTATTAATAAAGTCAAACACACCTGGTTTGAGCATATTGCAAGGTCCTTCAGTGGCCTGCTTATATAGTGCATAGAGTTTTAGCTTCACTTCATTTCCTGGATCCTTCTTCAACAGTTTTACTTGATTCATTGCACTTTTGAAGTTGTCCTGACTGGCTCGCATTTCTGTTCCACTCAAGTGCAACTGAAGTGATGGGAAACTAATGACCTGCAGAGGACTTGGGACAGCACTCCGACACCAGCGCCTGGCCAGCCTCCCTGCCACTCCTCTAACTTGCATTCTTGATAAAAACTTATTCAAATAGAAATAGTGAGAAATGAGCTCAACTTGATAAAGAGATTAAATTCAAATATATAAAAAAGCTGTGACAGCCCAGCTGGAATGGCTCAATGCTTGAGCGTGGACCTATGAACCAGGAGGTCATGGTTACAATTCCCAGTCAGGGCACAAGCCCAGGTTGCAAGCTCGTTACCCAGGGTGGGGCATGCTGGAGGAAGCTGATCAATGATTCTAAAGCTGTGGTACATTTACACAATTGAATACTACTCGGCTGTAAAAGAGGTAATTCTTACCTTTTGCTTCAGCATGCATGGATCTGGAGAACATTATGCTAAGTGAAAGGCAGTCAGAGAAAGACAGGTACCATATGATTTCACTCATAGGTGGAATCTAATGAAAAATAAAAAAGAGCTAACAAGCAAAATAGTGACAGATTCAGATAGAGAGCAGGCTGACAACTTTTGGGAGAGGGGCTGGTTGGGGAGGGGGGAGGGATTGAGCAAAAAAAAAGAGAGAAAAACTCATGGTCCAGGACAACAGTGTGGTGACTGTAGGGATGAGAGGGCGTTGGGAAAGTGGAGGAGGGGCATAGGGGGATAAATGCTGATGGACAGAGACTTGACTTGGAGTGGTGAACACACAATATGGTGTACAGGTGATGTGTTGTAGAATTGTGTACCTGAAACCTACCTATTTTTGTTAACCAGTGTCACCCTGATCAATTCAATAAAAAGGAAAAATAAGTAAATAAAAAAAATGAAAAAGGCTTTTAAATATGCCCAGATGAAATAAAACAAGCTTTAAAATAGTAAGAGGGATCTTTTCTATTAAAGTGGAATATCATCATATAAAAAGAGCATAAAGTTATACTTGATGGTGAAAGACTGAATGTTTCCTCTATGGGATAAGGCAACAATATCTGCTCTCACCATTCTTATTCAATACTAGAGACCCAACACACGAAATTCATGCAAGGGACTTGGCCCTTACAGCTCTGGCTGCCTCACAGGCCCGTTTCCCACCCCCACCCCCACCCCCACCCCCCGCACCTGGCCCACTGGTCATTCTGAAAGGTTGTTCCAGAAGGTCCTTCTGCTGTCTGATCTAATTAGCATATTAGCTCTTTATTATATAGGATAGTGATGGGAGTTGTAGCCAGTGCAATAAGGCAAGAAAAAGAAATAAAAACCATAAAGATTGGGAAAGAAGTAATAAAACGTTTCTACATTCAGATATAAAAAAGGAAAAATCTAATTTTTTTCTTTCTCTGTATGAAACCAGACAACCAATAGGTCTGGGCTGCCTGTCACTACTTAAGCCAATTAAGCAGTGACAGAGTTGAATAACATAGGAGTGCTTATTCCAATAATGCTAGTGGTATGGGAGCATAGCACTTCATCCACAAAACTCTGCTCTGCAATCCCCATAAGAGCTCTGTGCCAGAATCTGGGATCAAAGACCAATATATATTTTTTCTCATTATCTCACAAGATGACGTAACTGTTTCTATAGAAAATTCCAAGGAATTTCCAGGAGAGTGCTAGAACTAAGAAGTGAGGTCAGCAAGGTCACAGGATACAAAATAAACATATAAAAGTCAATTGTATTTTTATATACTAGCAATGAACACAAAGATCCCAGAATTTAAAATATAATAATACCATTTACAATTGCTCATAAAAAGTTTTTTAAATACTTTGGTGCAAATGGAACAAAGCATGTATAGGACTTATAGGCTGAAAGCTACAAAACATTGATAAAAGATGATCTAAAGAACCGGAAGACTTACCATGTTAATGGATTGAAAGATCCTTGAGTTTGAAAAAAAGAGTCTACTGGTGTTTTTGGGTGCTGCAAAGGGGCGGCTGCTCTTAGGGGGTTTCATATGCTTTCTAACACACACACACACACACACACAATTTTTCTAGCATTTCAGTAGACAGCATGCTTTACCTTTAAGGCTGTGGACTAAAAGGGAATGTGAAGCCAGCAGCCTGCCCTTAAGTCCTCAGGCATGTCCCATGGCCAGGGAGACTCTAAAGTTAGCCGAAAGCATTAATACACGATGCCAACCCTAAGGATGGCTGTAATCTGATGCTCAACCTCCGTGGGGGGTAACCTGTACCTTGTTTGGGCCTTCCTGTCTGCCTCTTTTCTTTCACTGCACATACACGAGATCCCCCAGAATGTTGGCAGGCTCTGGCTGGCTGTTGGGCAGGCAGGATGCACACAGACCCTGCACCTGCTATAGCAGTGGTCGGCAAACTCATTAGTCAACAGAGCCAAATATCAATAGTAAAATGTTTAAAATTTCTTTTGAGAGCCAATTTTTTTTAAACTTAAACTTCTAACGCCACTTCTTCAAAATAGACTCGCCCAGGCCGTGGTATTTTGTGGAAGAGCCACACTCAAAGGGCCTCTTGAGCCACGGTTTGCCGACCACTGTGCTGTAGGATGGAGGGGAAGAGGAGAGAGGAGCTGGCTGCCGGGGGTTCGGGGGGGGGGGGGGGGGGGGCGCAGCTTGCTTCCACACTCCAGTGGTTGAAGTGCTGGGGGTCCTGCAGTATCCCTGCAGTGGTGCTCATGATGGAAGACTTCTCTATACAGATGCAATTTTTAAAAACATGAAAATAATCCCACAGTGAAATCATTAGCCCACCACAGGCAGTCTCAGCTATAATTTATGGCTACACATCTCTCACACCATAATTTTGTTTTGTATTCATGAGGATATGATTTTTAAAAAAGGAGAAATCTCAAGGAGTAGCAGTTCTGACTACTACCATTAACCACCATGCCACTCACAGATATTAGTGAGGCTGTGATTCTGGGAAGGGAATTAATTTCCTGGGGGTGAGGACTATCTGAACAACATTCAGGGTCCTCTCTAGAGGCGGCTGTGGGCTCTGGGCAGAAGCTGCTGCTTCAATGGCAACATGGAAGTTGCCACCACCTTCTCTGGCTTTGTTTTGTCCACTTTGTCTCTCCCTTGGATTTGAAAAGAAGAGTTGACTGGTGTTCTTGGGTGCAGGAAAGGGGTAGCTGCTCTTAGGGAGCTTCGTATGCTTCCTAACACACACACACATACACACACACACCCCTTTTCTAACACTTCAGTAGACAGACTGCTCTCTTCCCTATCAGCAATTTCAGTGTCTTTAAGGTTGGGTGAAAGAGACTTTCCTCTTCCCTCTGAAACTTTTTATAGCAGTTTTAGTGATACAGGATAAGTTAGTGCTTTGTTTGGGTTAAATAAAAAGAAAGAGTGCTTCTTTGGGGAAATTTTTAAATGGCTTTTCTAGATCAAGAATGAATAGAATAGGGGGGGATCCTAGAAATTGGGGATAATGTTAATGAGTGTGATGATGGCACCTGCCACACCTTGAACACCTACTATGTGTCAGGCATGGTACTAAACAGGCACGGAAATATCTCAGTCCTCACCATCACTCTCAGACTCGTCTTATGGCTGAGGAGGTGCAGCAAATTGGTGTAACTTGTCCAGGATAACACTGCAGGTGTCAATATCTGTGTAAACCAGATATCTGTGTGTCTGACCCAGAGCCTGGGTTTTAACCACTATCTCCTGCCTCCCCTTCCTGTGATGCCTGGGGTGACGTGATGTTGACTTGGTCCCTTGGCCTCCGGTGGACAGCATGATGTTCCAGAAGAGTATCCAGAACAAACTCAATGGCAAGGCAGCCCTGTTCACTGGTGTCATTGTAAAGGGGTTTCAGCCTTGGTGTGCTGGGCAGACCCACTCTTGTTTGTACAATGACTCCTCCAGGAAGAAGCTAGAATTGGCCACCCTTCAGATCCAGGTGACTCAGGCCCGCCTCCCCTGGTTCCTGACAGTCAGGGCTCACTGGCTACACCCTCAGGCTGTAATGTTGTCCGGAAGTGGCCACTCGCTGGAAGCATGGAAACAGCGCTGCAGGTTCCTCTGCCCCATATTATCTCTTAGCTGAAGGGCTCCTGGGTCTCCACAAGGTTGTCCATCTGCTTGTGGGGGGAGATGGCGCTATTCCCATCCCGTGGTCCTGCAGCCTGCTCCATGGGGCACTATACTCTGTGGCCTTGCGGTGCAGAATGTCAGTGCCCACTGGACGCTGCCACAACTTGAAACCCATGGCTTCCTGTGTGGGACCTTCATGTTCCTGGCATTTTGGTTTGGGGGGACCTTTAAGAACAGGGGAAAGGATCCGCCAAGGCTGTATCTCTACCCTGTCTGGCTGAGACACATAGGCACCAGGGTCTGCGCTTGCGAGTTCGCGTGGCTGCTTGCTCCCTGCAGGTCTTCCTCCCTCCTTCCCTCCCTCCCTCCCTCCTTTCCTCCTTCCTTCCTTCCCCAGAAAAGGATATACTTTTATTCAAATGACTGCAAGTAGGAAACCAGAGGGGAGGCCTAGGCTGGGACAAATAATGGCTACCTCCTCCTCAGCAGAACAGGGGAGAACGTGGCCTTACACTCTCTGCTGCCAACACAGGCCCCTGCTCACTCTGCTACAGCATCCTAGGGGCAGAGCCCCACCTTCCCTGGGACTGGGACAGTCGATTCCCAGCCCGTTTTGCCCCTGACCCCTTCCCAAGAGCATCTTGGAGGGGAGTGTGGGCAGACAGGAGGCAGTGAGAGTGAACACTTGGCGCTGGTAGCAGCAGTAATGACCGGTGCCTAAGAATGAAACATGGAACAAAACACAACACAACTGTGCAGAGGCAGTTTGTGAACAGAGGAAAGATGGAACCAGAACCTTGGGGGTTGGGGAGGAGCAGGGGGTGGGCATGGGCAAGGCTCACTCCTTGTAGTGCCCATGTGAGGGAGTGGAAGCAGATGGGTTGGGGGCTCACAGCCCTCCTGCCTTCCCTCCTGTGTCCCAGGGGCGCTGTCAACCTGGTGCAGGGCTAGGCACCTCATGGAAGGAAGGGAAGGGTGAGAGCCGCACCTGGTGAGATAGGTTGGTCGGGGCATCTTGGGGTCAAACAGCCCTATCCATGGTCACAGGTGCTGCTGCCAGGACAGTGCTGAGGGCATGTCAGAGTGAGATGGGGTTTGGGCCCCTTTAAGGCTAGGGGAGCCCCCCAGGCCCCCTACTGGGAAGCCAGAGGTAAGCGTGGGCAAGGGACCCCCTAAACCAAGAACCCAGTCAGCAATGTCCCCACCACGGAGGGAGCAAGGAGGCAGCAGACATGGGGTGCGGCCAAGTGGGAAATCAGTGTTGTCAGGAGGGCAGGGGCATGGCTTGGGGTGAGGGGGTTGCTGGGAACCAGACCAAAGGAGAGTTGCTCCCTACTCGGGCCACCAGGGCCAGGCTGGTGTGCTGTGTGGTGTGGCTGGCAGGCAGACACAGGTGAGTGGGGATGGCCAGCAGGCGGGCACAGGTGTGTGTGAGGGTGGCTGGGCCAGGGGAAGGGGTGGAGCAGTGGGAGCGGAGCTGTCCCAGAAGGAACCTGCTCCTCAGTGAGGAAGGATGGCACAGTCACTGCTCCTCCTCAGAGGACTCCTGAGAGATGCCCTATTCTTCCTCCTTCTCCAGGTTTTTGGTCTTCCCCTGGCTTCCTCCCTGGAGTCCTGGTGGTGTTCCAGGTCTTGCCAGCGCCCTTGTTTTTGCTCCCCTTTGGTCTGCCCCGGGGTCTCTCAGGTGCTGGCACTGCGCTGGGCTCCGTGGAGGCTGCTTTCGAGGCCTGCCCATCTTCGCTTCTCAGCGCCGTCCTTTTCCTGTTGGGAGGCCGATGGCTGGACTTCAACTCGCTCACTTTCCCTTCCCTGTGGAGCAGGTGGAGGAGCGATGGCTGGGATGTGCGAGCTGGGCGCAGGCCTGTGGTGCCGCTCCTGCTGCTAGAAGCCATGGTGCTGGGCGCTGAGGATCGGCCTGGCTTCCGGAGTCCCGACACCTTCTTGGAGCCGCACCAGCGCCAGAAATATCCCGGCTCAGAGTCCCCATTACAGGACTGCATCGGCCTTTCTTGCACTGACAACAAAGCACCTCGTTTCTCTCCCTCTCGAAATATGGTCGTGTTTAAAAACAGTCCTGGTCATGGATCCATCCCAACCACTGGGGGTCATCTTCCTGGCCCTGGTGCTGGGCTGACAGCCTGCTGAGGGGAGGAGGAGGAAGGGCATGTGGAAGGTGCACAAGTTCTTCCTTGGGAATTCTGCAGACAGAAGGGCATGTGGAGAGCTCTTCCTTCAGGTCCTCTCCCATAGTGAACCACAGCGAAGGCTACAGTTAAGGAAGCATTTGTCTCTATGCTACACATACACATTGGAAGTCTGAGCGCCAAAACAGGGGGCTGCAACATGCTGAGCCTGACGTCTCGGCACAGGTCTGCCTGCAAAGTGGCTGGCACCCCAGGAAGTCTTGGGGTGAAGGCAAAGGCCCAGCCACAAAGCTCCTCTCCTTCTGGTTTGAGGGGATGTCATCAGAGTAGGCTGATGCAATGATGCTACGGAGCAGGAAACAGGCGAAGCAATCATCTTTTTAGTAGGTCACTGGCCTCCTTTGGGAGGAGCAGCCAGAGGGAGCGCAGGAAGGCGGGACGGCCTCCCCGCGCGGCTGCCGTGCAGTAGCCGCTGCTGATTAATAGCCATGTCACTTCCCATGAATGTTGCTTCAAGCAGCCGTGTTCAGAATTGAGTGGGAATGAAATAAAACAACCCAAAACAGACATTTCCTCTCTTTCTTACAAGTTGCTGAGATCCAGAAATAGCTTTTCAAATCTGTAATTTTACACAGCATCGTTCACAGCACTCGGAGCTGTGGCTGCATCCTCACGTGGATGATGTGTGCGTACACATACATCACTTTGTTTTTAAAGATCAGGAAAAATTTGAGCTCAGTGACTTTTGAGTTTTTTTTCCAGAACTGAAATAAAAATTACGTATACAGAGAAAAATATAGCTTTTGCATGTATTTTTAAGGAGAAATAGTAACCCAGTGGAGGAAAAGGACCGGAAGAATCATGTGCCCATACAGATGGTAACCTGGAGCAGCAAGGGCGCCTGGCACAGTGGCTGCTGGCCGGCCACAGGGCTGAGCCCCAGGACCTGGCAGCCAGAGGAGGGCCGGTGCTCAGTGTGGTCAGGAGGGTGACCACAGAGAGGCAAGGCAGGGTGCCCACACTGTCCAAGCCCTCTCAGAGCACGGTCTTGAGGCCCGCCTCTCTGTTGCTGCTGCTGGAGCCAGGCTGCCAGCTTTGGGGAGGTTGGTGGCTGTCGGGGCTGACCTCTGGCTGCATCTCTGGGCAGGAGAAGGACGAGCCTATAGAGTCACACATTCCCCTGGAGAAACCAAAGAACACATCTCGGGGCAAGGCTGGCAGGAACTTGGCTCAATGCTTTGGGAAGTCAGTGTCGGTCCAGAGGGAGGGAAAGCATGGTGCTGCCCATCTTCTCCCTACTCATTGGTTTCTTTTCAGTCCATAGCAAAAAACACAAAACAAACCAGCAGTGGGTGGGGCTGCTGGCAGGCTGGGTCCTTATCTTATTTGCATCCTCTACCCTGTCGTCACTGCCCGCTGCTCCACCCAGATACTTTGATCAGAACACTGAGTACCAAGCAAGCGTTCAAGGAGCAGTGGTGGGCAGCATGCGGAGGGGAGGGGATAAAGTTGCTGAGACCTGGCCCAATTCCAGTCTGTCATTCTTCTTTCTGTCTTTCCTGGGTACCGCACCTGGCCAGACTGGGCACCTGAAGGCGGAGCAGCCTGCCCTCAGCGAGCTCTGAGTCCTGCCACAAGGAATAAAACACAGGTTTTGTTACTATTCAGGGATGGTGATGACTGCCATTGAGAAGATAAGTTTCTCTACAGTTCCTAAGAGGGGGGACATGCCATGCTTCACAGGGTCACCCCGGAAGCACCGGGGCAGGCAGGAGGCAGAGGGAGCACGGGGAGACCTGGACACCAGCCTTCACTGCAGTTTCAATGGGAAGGAATGGTAAAGGAGGGGAGCAGGCTAACAGGGTTAGGACTAGCTAGTTGGATCAATTTGAAGGTTCTGGTGCATGGGGGCTGTCCCTGGTTGGCTGGTACCCAGCCCTGAGGAGATGCGTGGCCCTGAGTGGGAGAGCAGGACAAAAGTGGTGGTTGGCTGGGGGTGTGGGCTCCTGTTGATTGGTTTGCCTTGGAAATGTGCTCACAGAGGAGTCATTTGCTCTCTCTAGGAACTGGCTGGCCCTGGGAGGGGCAGTCCCTTCGGTGTCAGCAAGGACCCAGATGTCAACGCATCGAAACCTGTGGTTAATACAGGTGCACACGCCAGTGCGAAGGGAAAAGTGCTCCCGTGTGGGAGGAGCATGAAACGCTTGGGCTTTCTGAGGAGAGGCAGCTTTCTGCTCAGACTGGGTTGGGTTTTGAAGAGTGTGCTAAGGAGGGAGAGGGTCTCACTGCAGGCAGGTCATTTGGCTCAGCCACCAGAAGTGATGTGTGGCAGTTAGGGGTGAGGTTGGTTGCAAACTGAGAGCTCTGCCTGCACAGAGGCCCCCTGGGAAGGTGTCTGAAGGGTCTTAGCAAGAAAATCGTCCACAAACGGTCCCTCCCACCAATCCAAGGCCAACAGGATTCCACAATCTGGGGTGGTGAAAGGAGAAACTTTGTTCAGGTGAGCAGTTTGCAGCCTGGGAAACACACCCTCTGACTAAGGGAAGGCCCCTTTTTATAGAGAAAGTTCTCGTCCTGGTTCCCGATTGGTCCATTTTTATGCTAATGAAAAACCCAAGTTTGCACAGCCTGATTGGTTGGAATAACACATTCAGATTGGTGTTACAGAGCTGCTCTCATTGATCAGTAAAGATGCAAATGCAGTTTTGATTGGACAGGGTAGGTCTCAGCCCATTGGTTAAAAGATGATACCTGGAGCCCCTTTATAAGGGATGGCTCAGCCTGCAGGAACACAGTACAGGAGGCTTGGCGGCCCAGTCTGCAGCTTTTCCAGGAAATGTAGTTTGCATGAGAAGCCCCTGTACAAACAATAGCTCCTAGTTTCTGTTATGATTTTGAGCCCAGTTAACCACGAGGAGTCCTTCTTGGCAGGTATATTCCTTCTTGAGGTCAACAGATGGTTGGGACACTCAAGTACAGCCAAAGCCAGCGCCTGGATGCCCAGCTGAAGCACTTGGGCGCCACTCTGTAGGAGCAGGGCAGAGCAGTGGCTGTCTCCTCTGGGAGTTCTCCTAATGAATTCACAGACTCACAGTCACAGAACTTGATCAAGTTAGGATGCTGGTGTGAATTTACTCCTGATGAAAAAGGAGATCTACTGTGGCAGGGGCTGAAAATCAGTCTCCCAGGTCTGCAGGTAATGCCTGTGAGTGACAGGGGTTTGGGGTTTGCAGGGGGCATCCAGGCCCCAGCTGAGGGATCAGAGGCCTCTGAGCTCCAGCTGTTAACATCATAGGAATGGGGTCTAGAGTTGCTAGATCCTGTTAGTTTTCAGGCAGGCTGGGAATCCAGATCTTGCTATGAAATCCCCTTAGTTTTGTGAAGTCATCTTGTATCTTGGTGGAAACTTAGCTAAATTCCCCTTCTTATCACCATGATGGAAGGCACCGGAGGCCTGCCACTTGGATCCTTGGTGGCCTCTTTCTGCTCTGTGCCTGTCACCCCAATTGAACTGAGCATCAAAGAGGAAATGGGATGATTGTGTGTGCTTCAATTGGGAAACTGAGGTACACTAGGGAAGGGCTCAGATCTAGCATCAAAAATGACCCCCAAGGTCCTGAGTGAGCCTCTTTGTTGGGCTTTATCTGCATGTCCCAGTGGGTGAAACTTGTTCATTCTGCAGACATTGAATGTTTGTGTGTGCTGGGCCCAGGCTGAGACTACACACTCGAACCAGAAAATTTGATGGGCAGTTCTGGGAAATTGTACTGTTATTATAATTACTTTTCAACAAACTGAAATGAGAAGGTCTGTGGTCAGTCTCTTCTTTTGCTATCACTGGTGAAGGCTCCTGAAAGAGTCTTCTGGTAGCAAATAGGAAATACGATGATTGGCACAGAGCCTTCCTACTCATGACAACTGGTCTGGTTCTGTGTGCCGGGCTGTGAGCTCAGTGGCTGGGCCTGGCCTTTCCAGTCCTGGTGGGTGTCCAGCACCTAGTGTGGTGCAGGCATGGGCAGGTGTGCAGATATTCCTCCCGAGGAGTGGATCGGGTATGGCTGTGTCTGGTTTTGTTTTAGTAGACAGTATTTTAGGCAAACGGCCATAGAACAGGGTACACTATAATCATAGCATTTAAAAATGAAAGTCAAGAGGGTGGGGACAAATGGAATTTGTAAAATTACCCGACACTGTGATGTCACCATTGTTGGGGTGGTGAGTTTTTAAGGCCTCATTTGGTGACACACCCTGCTGTGTCGGGTGGGATGGACAGGGGGCAGGGCAGGCAGTGTTCCTGGGACAGGCAGCTGTGCGTGCAAACTGCCTGGGAACTCAAGTGTAGAAAACCCGCCTCACAATGCTCACTGTCACCTGGGTCCTAACCACCTCTAACCCATGCTACAGGACCAAGAATGGACTCTAGACACCTTATCCACTAAAAAGATTATGGTACTCTAAAAATTACAAATAAAGTATCAAGTATAAAATTTAAGACAAATTGCTACTTCCCCTCTCTCCTTGAGGATGGATGGGTATCCTCATTTCACGGGGGTCTGAAGCACAAGTGTGCCCTGTTTGCTAATGTAGACTGTGCTTCTGTGTGTATATGCCTGTGTATGTGTGTGTGAGCATACATGCATGTGTGTGCACATGTGTGTGAAATGTTCTTTCAGAAATCAACATAAAGATCAGCGGTGTACAAAAACAGGATGCTGCCCCACCCAGGACTATAGGGCCTGGCCTGCCTGGGGCAGAGGGCTGACCTACCATGGGCCAAAGGATGCTGCAAGAATGGTCCATGGTGTTGCCTGGGGGGACAGTCCCACACCACAGCATAAACTGATCAAAGGAAAGACTCAGTCCACATGGATGTGTCAACATAAAAAACCATTGAAAGCTGTAAAGAATTTTTGTGAATTTATTTGAGCCAAACTGTTGACATATGCCAGGAAGCAGAACCTTAATGAATTGAGATAATGCTCCGGAGAATGGCAAGTTATTTGTATATTTATACATTGCAATAAAAGGAAAGGGATGTAGGTGGGTTACATAAAATCTATTGGTGATAGGCTAGAGAGGCGGGAGAAAGCAAATCGGGGAAACCCCTAGGATTAGATAAAAAGTAAAATGATAGGCACATACTTAAGTGGGTGTAGGAACAACTAATATGATAATAATAAAGAAATTTGTGGTATCTGTCCTGGCACCCAGCACATTAAGTTGTGCCCCAAGGGGTCCAGAAAAAGGGAAGTTACAAGTTACCTAGACGTTTCAAAGGGTGTGTTATAATAGATGCAAAAAGACAGAGATGCTCAGTTAAGGTAAAGGTTGACCTTGTCAGTGAAGATACCAGCCTAAGAGGTGACTACCCACCATAACTGTTTTTAGTTAAAGTTTAATTTCAGACCATCCTTTGTGGTTACTTTGGGTCTCTAAGTCTGCAAGACTGGTATGCAGCCCTCCGCTGAGCTTGTCAGGTTAGCATGTGGCCCCTTTTGTTCACAGACACAACTGCCTCAGAGCAAAATGCAGCACAGGATTCCAGGCGAGATGTGGAGAGCACCTTCTCTGTGGAGCTGAGGGGCCCTGAATGGGCTGAATGGAATGACCGCCTGCGAGTCTGACAGGAGCACCAGCATGAGCATCGCCTCCCTGTAGAGAATGTCCTTTTGAAATATGTTCTAGGAGGCTGCTTCCATCCTATTAATTATGTCACTAACAGTAAAGCTGAATAATTAATGATCATGGGACACTTGAAACTGTGAAATGCCATGTAAATGTTAAGGAGTAAATTACTCTGTTGTATTAAGTAGACATGCTGTTTTAAAAATATTCCACGCTGGAAGGGTAATTTCCAGAAGCGCTGGAAAGCTTTGTTTCACTGTCTTCAGGAACTTTTTATTCCTGATTGTCTTACCCACATTTTCAGACTTGTATTCTGTTTTCTGAAGTGTTATAATGGCTTCGATCTGAAAGGCCGCTTGGTCCTTTTGGCTCTGGGAACGAAGCTGCCTATTGGACTTGGGTAAACCTGTGTTTATTTGATTCTCTCTAGCTTGGAGGCAGTTTGGGCCCAAAGAGAAGAAAGAGGTCAAGATCATTGAGCACCAAACGCAGACCCTTCAGCTGATGCCTCACCTGGCTATGACCTTGGCCCTGACCTTTGCCAGCAGGTGAGATGCCCTCGGGGTTTGCTTTCTCAGGTGAATTGAGGCTCTGGCACTCATAGGGCTGAGAGGAGAGGCAGGAGCTTCACTTTCTCATTGCGAGCGTGAAAGAGTCTGTGGTTAACCTGGCCCTCGCGTTACAAGTGGTGCTTACATCTGGCCATCTGTGCCCAGATGACTGGGATCACCCAGAATTTGAGGAGACTTGGACCAGCTTTTCTCCAGAGTTTCTAAGAGAAACAGATCCAGACACTTATAATTTCTCTCCTCTGGTAAAGGTTCTAATTTACAGTGAAGTTTTCAAAAATAGATCGAAGTGTATGAATATGTCGGGAGCAGGGGAGCCCAGCTGTAATAAACAGCAGCAACAGCATTGTAGGTTCACCCAGGCCTTCATCATTCCTGCTCAGACCTGGTCTTCATCATTCCTGCTCAGACTTGGGCAGCTGTGGGTCATCACTGCATGCTGAAGATCAGACACTGGGGGCTGCCCATTCCAGTTCTGACACAGAGCTCCTGAAAATCTTGGGATATTCTGGGCGATAAGAGCATCTTTTATTCTGGCGAGGTGACTCTGGTTGGGCTTCTGGATGGGGGCTGGTCACCAGAAAGACCAAGCCATGATTAGAAACTTGGGATTTTTCAGCCCCACCCCCAACCTGCAGAGAGGAGCTGGAAATGGAGTGGATGATGGATCGTGCGTACATGACAAAGTCTCTGTAGAATCCCAAAGGTACCAGGTTCAGAGGCTCTCTTCCAGGCTGGGCTGGCTGACAACCTCCACTACAATACTGAATTGCAGTGGTGAGAGTAGACGAACCTCTTTTCCTGATTTAGAGGAAAACCTTTCAGTATTTCCCCCTCTAGTGTGAGACTCACTGCAGGATTTTGTGGGGACCTCTTATTATGGTGAGGAAGTTCCCTTCTGATCCTAGTTGGCTGAACCTTTTTATCGGAGATGTTGAATTTTGACTAAAGTTTTCCCTCTCCTATCTCTCCTCTTTATCTTATTTGTTTAGTTGCTATGATTGTTCCAGCTTTGGCCTTGGGAGCTCTTCTATGTTGACTCCCATATCGTCTTTATCTCTTGATCCTTTTGTCCAACTTCTGCTAAACCTGTTTAGGTCTCAAATGCTGAATAAACTCCCTTAGTTGTGGACAAGCATGCTTTGTCTTAAGCTTAATATTTTTAAGATTATTTTTTACCTGAATTCTTTTATTAATGATATGTTAAAAACACCTAGCCAATGCATGCAGGTTTGTTAACACTTTTTAATCGATATGCTATTCTTTCTTGTTCTCACACCCTAGTTGAATGTTAACATAAAAACATTCAAACCTGTAAAGAATTTTTGTGAGTTTATTTGAGCCAATCTGTTGACAATTGCTGGGAATTAGAATCTCAATGGATTGGGATAATGCTCCGGAGAATGGCGAGCTATATCTATATTTATACATTGTAATCAAAGGAAGGGATGTAGGTAGATTACATGAAATCCATTGGTGATAGACTAGAGAGGCAGGAGAAAACAAAGTGGGGAACCCCCTGGGACTGGATAAAAAGTAAAATGATAGACACATACTTATGTGGGTGCAGGAACAATTAACATGATGATAACAATGAAAGAATCTGTGGTCTCTGTCCTGGTGCCCAGCACATAAGGTTGTGTCCCAAGGGCTCCAGAAAAGGGAAATTACAAGTTACCCAGACATTTCAAGGGTGTGTTATAATAGATGCAAAAAGACAGATAGGTTCAGTTAAGGTAAAGGTTGACCTTGTAGTGAAGATACCGGCTTAGGATGTAACTATCCACCATAGCTGCTTTTAGTTCAAGTTTGATTTCAGACCATCCTTTGTGGTTACTTTAGTTCTCTGAGTTTGTTAAGTGCCATGCAGGCCTCCCCTGAGATTGTCAAGTTAGCAGGCCTCCCCTGAGATTGTCAGATTTTGTCCCACATAAAGCACCAATTTCTTATGGGAAACTCAAGGCTGGTCCCCATTTCTCACAAATAGTATAGCGACCAGACAGCCTGGATATTCTAATAAAGTATCAAGTAAGGTATCATGGTCTGTTAAGTCTGCCAAAATATGGTCACACAGACAGGGCAAAAGCTGGACTACAAAGTAAGTTACACACAGATGTGGAGAGGAACACCTTACAGAGCTAGCATTGCCCGGGGCAAAGTTGTCAAATACCTGATGTGTGTGTGTGTGTGTGTGTCCACACTGACATTTTTCATTCCTTGCCCATAGCAGACATCAATGAGTGATCGCAATTATTTTTCCCACTGAGCTCACTGCTATATCCTTTAGAAATGCTTACTGTTTTTAGCACTTCCTTAATTCATGACCACAGAAGATGCTCCGGGGTCATGCATTTCACCTTTTTCCTGTCCCAGCCCCAGAATTTCTGGTTCCTTTCATTGAGAATGATGTTTAGAGCCAGAGGTCTGGGTGCTGGGGGAGCTGGCTACAGCTGGAGGGTTGCTGGTCTAGTCCCGCTCAGATGATGAGGCTGGGAAATGTATGCCCATCAGTATATGTAGCAACATTTTACAAATGAGTTCATACTGATCCCTCTGACCCCAGTCCAGCACCACAGGATTTATTCCAGCATGTTTCCTTTTCCTGGTTTGTAACGTCTGTGTCCGACTAAGAAATCTGACTCTCAGTATTTACACTACATTTTCTTATATATTGTGTTCAATGTGTTTTTTAAATTAAAAACTTTTTCAGTTAGAGTTGACATACAGGTATTTTTTAGTTTCAGGTGTACATAGTGATTAGACATTTATATACCTTATGAAGTGACCCCCTGGTAAGTCTAGTACCCACCTGACATCATACGTAGTTATTACGATATCATTGACTATATTCCCTCTGCTGTACTTTAATTTACATGCATACTGTGATCAGATAAGAAAACCTATTGTAGCCCACTGACTATTTTTACAAATTGCCAGTTATAAAAATAGTCACCAGGCTACAATAGGTCTTCTTGTTTGATCAGAGTATGCATGTAAACTAGTTTCAGAATTGCAAATCTGTACCACTGTGAGAAAAACGTTACCAACTAGACGACATTGTTAGAGTATAGTTCTTCTTTTCTTCAGCCTAATCTAATCATCCCACATTAAAACGTCTCTCGCAGCATTGCTTTAGCTGCCTCCCTCGGGTTTTCATATGTTGTATTTTCATTTTCACTTTCATTCAGTTCAAAATAGTTTAAAATTTTCCTTGAGACATCTGCTTTGACTGCTTTGGTTATTTAGAAGTCATGGTCCAAAACACTCTTTACATGAATTCTGTTCTTTTAAATATATGGCCCAGGAAACACATACGCACACACACATGCACACACATGCACACATACACACACACACAGGCACACGTTTAGAAGAAAGTGTGATCTGTTACAAGTGGGAGGATAGTCCTATAAATGTCTGTTAGGTTAAGTTGATTGATTATACTCCTTGTTGATTTTCTGCCTACCTGCTCCGTTAATGACCGAGAGAAGAGGGTTGGCATTCTAATTTGTCTATTTCAGTTCTTGCCTCAGTATTTTGAGTCTTTTATTTAGATACATCCATGTGCAGAATTGCTATGACTTTATGGAGAATTGACTCTTCTATTATGTAATTTTGCTTTAAATTCCTGAAACTATTCCTTGCCCTGAAGCCTATTTTGTGGTGTTAATACAGGTCCTCCAGGTTTCTTTTGTTTAGTGTTTTCATGGTACATCATCCTTCATGTTTTTATTTTTAACTTACCTATATTTTTAAGTGGGTTTCTTGTAAAACAATATACAATTGGGTCTTTGCTCTTTATCTAACTTGAAAATCTTTAACATTTAACTGGTCTGGCTAGACCAATGGCATTTAAAGTGATATTTTATATTTTTGGTTTAAAATCCATATTGTTAGCTGATTTTTATTTTTCCCATTTTTGTTTCTTTTTTCCTGTCTGCTCTTTGGTTAATTGAACATTGTTAATTATTCCATTTTATCTTTTTAATTGATTTATTACTCATACTTCTTTTCAAAACATTTTAACTGTTGACCTGGGATTTACAGTATAAATCTTAGTGAATCAGAGATTACCTTCAAATAATACTATACTGCTCCCCATGTGGTATAAGGATCACAGACACTGTATTTCCAATTCCTCCCTCCCATCCTTTTTTTCTGTTACTGTTTTCATATAATTTACTTCTAAATATGCTATAAATACATTGCTACTCTTTCTTTTACATAGTTATGTTTTAGATCAATTAAAAATAACGACAATCAAATTTCATTTTATCTTTTTAATTTCATTTCTAACACTGTTAATTTCTTTGTTCATATCTAAGTTTCTAACTGATACTATATTTGTTCTGCCTGAACTTTTAACATTTTTTTGTAGAATAGGTCCACTAACAGTAGATTCTTTCCAGTTTTGCTTTTTTGAGAAAGTCTTTATTTCTTTCTGTTCTCTAAAAACACTGCCAATAGATACAGAATTCTGGGTTGATAGTTTTATTTTTCTTTGAGCACTTTAAAGATGTCCCTCAGTCACCTTCTTGATTCCTTGATTCTCATGAGAGAACAGCCATCATTTCTCTGGCTGTTTCCTTATATTCCCACTCCAGCTGCTTTTAAGATTTTCTTTGGTTTCTCAGAGTTTGATTATACTGGCCTAGGTGTGGTTTTGTGGTTTTGTGTGTGTGTGTTATTTGTTGAGCCTCTGGGATGTGTGGGTTGAGGTTTTAAATCAAATTTGGAAATAAATTTAGCCATTATTTCTTTAAATGTTTTTTTTTCTACCCATTCTTTCTTCCCTTTCCTCTGGATCTCTAATTACGCAGATGTTAAATTGCTTCATATTGTCTACTGGTCACGAAAGTGATGGTTTTTCCCCTATCTTTTTTTCTCTTTGCTTCAACTGGGATAACATTCATGGATCCAGCTTCAGGCTCTCTGTTCCTTCCTTATGCGATGTCCAATATACTGAGTGAGAGGTGCTGGTCCCCTCAGTGGAATTCCGTTCATCAAGGCTTCCTGCAGTCTTTCCACACTGTGAAAAGACACAAAGGGTGACTAGACCACATAACAAAGAGTGGCATATATCCTACATGTGTATACACACATGTCCTTATGTGGAACATAACGTGTCCTGCACATCATGTTTTCTTTTTCTTCATCTCCATTTTTATTGTTTAGTTCGATTTAAACTTATATCATTTTTTTATTTATTTTTTGTTATTGTTAATCCTCACCTGAGGATATTTTTCCATTGATTTTTAGAGAGAGTGGAAAGGAGAGGGAGAGACAGAGGGAAACATCGATGTGAGAGAGGCATATCGATTGGTTGCCTCCTGCACACACCCCAGCCAAGGCTGGAGATCCAGCCTGCAGCCAAGGTATGTGCTCTTGACTGGAATAAAACCTGGGGCCTTTTAGTGTGAGGGCTGCCGCTCTATCCATGGAGCAAAATGGCCAGGGCAAATAATATATCTTGATTTTTAAGAGGTGTATTGCCACTCATACTAAAAATTAAAGTTTTTCTTGATTTTAGGGAGACCTCCCCAAATGCCAACATCGGAGACATAGTGAGAGGTCATGTTCTAGCTTTAGGTTTCAAAGGCAGAAACAAGAAGTGATGAATGGAAACAAATTAATTAATAACCCTGAACCCTGAGCATGGCTGTGCAGGTGACAGCGCTGAGCAGGACAGTCAGAGCCGCACCCTTACCCCTGCGAGCTCACGATTTCAGATTTCCTTGGCTTCTGGCTCCTTGTGTCTTCTGGTCCCTGAGTCCCCATCACAGCTCTGTCCTCCTTCACCTTCCTGCTTTCCCTCTGTGTCCCCTGGTGGGAGGGAGTCCCGGGAAGAAGTGTCACAGTCGGGGGAGAGGTGTCCATGTCCCCAAACAAGCCTAGGAGAAGCCTGCATTTCTGGGCGCCTCTGGCTTTCCCATGTCTCTCTAGTTCCCTGACCCTGCTCCCTCTCCCTCAGCGGATGAGGAAATAGGTTGATGAAACTAGTACCCCTCCCCTGCCCAACACCCACTTGCTTGTTAAATCTCAGGGTGGGGCTGTGACTATCAGCCTGTCTCCACCTCTGTTTCTGTTTGTTGTGTCTGCAGCCTGGCTGGCCAGGCCTAGACAGACACAGTGCTGCTGAGTTGGGCCTGGAACCTGCTGCGTGCAGCTTGTGCTGCCTTGTCTGGGGGTTTACAGTAGCTGGTCGGCATCAGGCCGGGTTCCTGACCCCCCACCTGCTCTGCTTCCACAGCCCCAGTGATCCCCCTTCTCCCACCCGCACCCCTCTTTCCCTTAGCACACCTGTGGGTCCAGAGGGAGGGGAGCTCTGCTTCCGCTGGCTACTCCGCTGCTGGGCAGTGCTGTGACCTGTGTAAATGCCATTGAACTTGGTGACAGGATGGGTAAGAGCCAGTGAGGTCAGGTGAGCAAAGCTCTGCTCCAGTGTTTTAGGCCTGTGGGAGAGAGCAGGAGCTGACCCAGGAGTTTCTAGCCTGGGAAGGAGGCAGGTGAGGTGCCTCAAATTTAGACAGCTTGGTGTGTCCCCAGTCCTTGGCCTCAGACTGGGCTATGTGGTGAGGGGCACTAGGGGTGAGAAATCCCGTATGAATCTTTGGGGATCTGGGGGGACTGAAACTAGCAGGGACCTATGCCCTGTTCCCACCACCCTGAGAGCAGAGACAGTGGTGGGAGGCAGGGGAATCTCTGCACTTTTGGGGGCCCAGAGCTGGTGAGAAGGGGCCCCAGGATGGTCTCTGAGGGCAGGACATGTAGGTGTGGGCTATTGACCTGTGACTTGGTCATATGGCAGGACTGTCGGAGTCAGCTGTGGTGGCAGCTGTGGTTCAGCCCCAGAGGCAACCCTGTGTCTGCAACCCTGGGGCGGCACTACTTCCTGGGCCTTCAGATGTTGCCTCCCAGTGGAGAGTGGGACCTTTGGCCTGAGTTTAATCCTGCGCTTGGCTGATTATTTGCCTCAAACAGCAATTCTGAACCTGAGGTGATGGATGAAGAGTTTTAGCCTCAATGAGAAGGGGTCAAGAGGAGGTCAAGGGCAGTTGTAGTAAGGGAAAGGGAGTATGAGTGTCTGGAGAGGGGAATTCCTGCCTCTGCATCAGAGCTAGGCCCAGGGAGGGCGAGGTGAGCGGGCTGGGCCTTCACACAGGCAGGGCCCAAGGGTTTCCCCCACGTGAACAATGGCCATGAGAATGAGCACCTCCTGTGCTCTCTCATCTGAGAACCAGCATGGTCATTTCTCTGAAGGAGGCTTAGTAAAGGAATACACATGAATGAGGGCTGTGGTCAGTCATGCGTGTGCTCATGTCCATGGTGGTGGTGATGATGGTGGTGGTGGTGATGATGGTGATGGTGGTGATGATGGTGGTGGTGGTGATGATGGTGATGGTGGTGATGATGGTGGTGGTGGTAATGGTGGTAATGGTGGTGGTGGTGGTGATGATGGTGGTGATGATGCTGATGGTGGTGGTGGTGGTGATAATGGTAGTGGTGGTGATGATGGTGATGGTGGTGGTGATGGACATACTTGCTTTTCTCCTCTGGGATATTGTGTGGTGTCTACATGGAGGAGAAGAGAATGGAGAAGAAAGTGACAGCAGGCATGGGGATGGTCTGAGGCCCCATGAGGAGGCCAGGCACAGTGACTCCCTATGACCATCCCTAGTCCCCTGACCCGTCAGAGCCCTTCCAGGGGCCCGTTTCCACCTATAGCTGCAGGGAGGCTGCCCCTCAAACAGGACTTGGTAGCACCTGGGAACAGTTCAGGGGTTCCTGGCACAGAAAGAAGGGTTAGGCCGGCAGCTGGGAGGTAAGACCTGGACAGACCCTTAGGCAGGGCAGCCTGCACAGGGTAAAGTGAGGGAACTGCTGGGGGCATTGGGTAGACACAGATACTGAGGCCTGTGGCAGGTCACTCAACCCGAGGGTCTGTTCAAAGCCACTGTTGTCTTTGAGTCTTCTAGTCTCCCTCCCGTGGCTTATTTCCTTTCACACCTTCATGGGCCAGCACGCCCAGTGGTCTCCTTGCCCTGGCATCAGACCCTCCCTGCACAGAGGCCTCTGCCCTCCTCCTGTCCTGCATGCCCTCCATCCTCAGACCCAGCCCCATGCTCCATTCTGAGAGGCTGTTCCCCCTCCAATGCTGAGACCTGGTGGGCCTGCCTTAAAGAGCTGGCCCTCACCCTGCTACCCAGTGGCCCTATCCAGGCATACCGTCCTCCCTGCCCAGCACCACCAGGGCAGAAATGACCCCTCCACCCGCCATGTTGCAGACAGACCTGACACTGTTCTTCCCTTCCCCTCCCCACCCTCATGTCCATCAACACGTACTGCCAGGCTCTTGGTGGAGGCAGAGATTTGCTGAGAGGCAAGCATGAGCATCTCCTCATTGTTGTCAGTTTGGATTTCCATACACTAGTCATCTTCAGGCAGGTCTCCAGGGGTGAGGGCTTGTGGACTGGTCTGAGGGCTGCTGAGATGACACGGAAAGCCATCTCTTTGAGTGGCTTATGCATCTTTTAGACCCATTTCAGCACATTTACTGTCCTTGGAGCTGCAACCACCAGTGTGATCTTGGACAAGTTACACCCTCTGTACACCTGGGTTTTCCCATGGATAAAATGGGGATAAGACTTCCTCTGTAGAGACTATGAGGGCTAAGTCATATGAGACCATGAGCATAAAATGCTTCCATGTGCACCCAGCACGGGGCCACTGACATCTCTGTGATGTGCCCACCCTGGGTGTTTCGAGAGAAAAACACCACCGTCTCATTTACTTGCCATCATAGGTGCAGAGACCGGCAGATATGGCAGGCCCTGGACAGCTGGGCTGGGCGGACTCTGAGGTCTGGGGAGGGATCCTCAAGCAATGTCATTTTAGCAACTTAAAGGTGAGCAGGAGCCTCCAGGTGTATGTTGGAGGACCTGCAGGGAGGGGACATCTGCATGCAAGATGAGGTGTGGGAGAATGTGGCCCATCTAGGGACACCAGGATAGGCATGGGCTGGGATGGAAATCATTGTACAGCTTGTCAGGATATGAGTATATCCAGCACCTGGTTTCCACCTGTGCTCTAAACACACAACCCCGTGAAACCCTGCTTCTCCCGACTGCCAACTTCAGCGTTTGCCGCCTTTGCTAAAGTGGACACGCACTGCGGGGAGCAGCTCCTCAGTAAAGCATATTGGTAAGCATCACGTTTATTGTCCTGTTTTTACCAACTTCAAAAGTAATGCGTATCCACTGTAGAGGTTTTTGAAAAGACAGAAAAATACAAAGAGGAAAGTAAATATATCCACAAACACCCTTCCTAGGCTTATTGCATCACTTACATTGTATTCTTTCTCTGCAGTGTATGTATTTGTGTTTAAAATTCCATAACTCCCCTTCTCACCTAAGAGTTGGTATGGTTACTCCTTTGCAGTGCAGTTGTAATGGCTGTTGCCATTTACCATGTAGATGTGCCAAATTTATTCAACCAGGTGATTAGTACCTATTTTTTCCTAGCTGTGATTGTTTCCTTGAGAGCAGGTATTCAGACAATGTTTATATTGTCAACAAAAGTTATACCCATTCCCACTCCCACCAGGAGTTAAACATGAATCTTAATAGTTGTGGGATCAATGACATTCAACTCTAGACATTGACCCAAAGTAAAAGGCACCCTTTTCATTACTATCCTGTATATTCAAACCTACATACACAACATCAAAGAGAGAAATCTCCTGAAGCAGTGAGTGCTTACCTCACAGCTGACCTGTGCTCTAGTAGTTTCTTTTCATTTTATATCATTTTAATGAAAGCTACATTAAACTGATTTCATTTTATTAAACTGTCATTTTTAAAACACAGTACAGATTCAGTAATCGGCCTTGCTCAGTGTAGCTGAGAGCTGCAGGTCATCTCAGGATGATAGAAAGAAGCTGGGTTTTCAGTGGGGTGGGTACACTTTCCAGTTCAGGCTTTGGGTGCCTTCAGCTGAGACCCAGATCTCAGACAGTTCAGTTTTCGCTGGAAGGTTACTAATTTGGCCCTTTGGGACTTCAGGTTATGTGTTTGAAAATGGGAAAGAAAGAGATAAAGGTCTTTCAATGTCCCCTAAGCACTGACACTTACAAAGAATGATCGGCTTTTCCTGTCCGCTTGGCTGATTGTGGATCTTGGGAGAATGGGTGCACAGCAGCCCGGCATTGGGTCCAGGAGGAGTTTATGCTCCCACACATTTCATCAGGAAGTTGATTGCTGCATGTGTGTGAGGAAAGAGTTGCTCTTAAACTCCTTTGTGGAAATCTTTGGATTCTGAGATACCTTCTCCCTATATTTCAATGTTTCCCTAGCACTTGGTAGATTTTTTTTTTTTAAAGCATTCTTTAAAATTTTTTTAATTTAATTTAATTTTTAAAATCCTCACCGGAGGATATGTTTTCTAAATTCATTTTAGAGAGGAGGTGGGGAGAGGGAGAGGGCGAGAGCGAGAGAGAAGAGAAACATCAGACAATTGTCTCCTGTATGCGCCCTGACCCAGTGACGAACCTGCAACCTAGATATGTGCCCTGACTGGGAATTGAACCTGAAACCTTTTGGTGTATAAGATGACATTCCAACCAAATGAACCACCCAGCCTGTGTGGTGGTAGATGTTAATAACATCATGTTGTGTCAGGAAACCAGGAGAAAATCTGAGGCCGGCTGTTTCTACAGGAGCCGTGGCCATGACTGCTTTCTATGGGTGACAGGCTGAATGTTGCAAGAGTGACATTTAGTTACTTAGCAGTGAAGGAGATGAATACAGAGTACACACAGAAGTGAAACTGTATAATTAAATCATATTTTTGTCTTTTAACCCCTTTATTTCCAAGCTCAAACTTTTTTCAACCCTATGTACCTTTTCCACTTTAGTTTTTGTGCATTACAACCTGGGACAAATTAGATTTTATACCACACATACAATAAAAAGACTTCTCCCCCCTAAAATCCGATAATCA